>JAQPPZ010000487.1:1200000-1781277 GCA_028583015.1 Wollemia nobilis
GAAAAATTGTGCTTAGCAATGGTTTTTGCCACTAAGAAACTTTGACATTACATGCTTAGTCACACAACATATGTCATAGCTAGAGAAAATCCTCTATGTTATATGATGTCTCACACTTACAATAACACCCGCACCGCTAAATGGATAATGCTTCTTACTGAATTTGACCTTGAGTTCATTAGCCAAAAATCCATTAAAGGTCAGGTCATAGCCGATCAACTTGTGGAAGCTCCACTACCTAGTGATCATCCTTTGATTATTGAGCTCCCAGATGATTCGGTATTCGCTATCACTGAACAAGAAGAAGATGTCATTCCGGAGGAAGACGTCGATATCACACTATTCTTTGATGGTTCTAAGTGCGAGAAAGGTCAAGGTGTTGGAGTCATGTTTCATACACCCCAGGGGGTACCTATCCCCTTATCATTCAAACTTGACTTCCAATGCACAAACAACACTATAGAGTATGAAGCCTTAATCTTAGGTCTTCAATCAACTATAGCTATGGGCATTAAGCGTATCAAGATATTTGGTGATTCTCAACTTGTTGTCAAGCAAATCAATGGAGAATACCAATGCAAAGAACCTACCATTAAACTTTACCATGAAGTAGCAATGAAATTGCTCTCTAAGTTTGATTGGTATGAAATCAATAGTTTGCCACGTTCGACTAATAGATTTGTAGATGCAATGGCCTCCCTTGGATCATTGATTCCAAAAGACTCCTTAGGAGAGGTACAACCCCTTATTATTTCAATGATCTCTAAATCTACAATTGTCCATGTTGAATCTAAGGATGAAAAGGATGTTTGCTTCATCCAATCGGATCCATATGAGCCTTGGTCAAGCCAAATAGTAGCCTTTCTCAAGTTTGGAACACTCCCATATGACATGTCTCGAACTGCTAAATGCACTTTCAAGAAAAAAGTAACTCATTTTGTTCTCTTGGGGGACGTGTTGTATAAACATGGTTATGATGGAGTCCTCCTTCGATGTCTCGAGGCTAGTGAGGCACAAAGAGCCATAGCTGAAGCTCATGATGGTACTTGTGGTGGTCATTTTAGTGGGATGGCCATCACAAAGTGTATTCTATGCATGGGTTATTATTGGCCCACCATGGAACGAGATTGTTGCACATATGTCAAACATTGTAAGAAATGTCAAGAACATGCTAATTTAACTCATGTGCCATCACAAGATTTACAACCTATTCAAAGCCTTTGGCCCTTTTCACAATGGGGTCTAGATTTAATTGGTAAAATTTTACCTCCTTCCTTGAGACAACATACATTCATCATCACAACCATTGAATACTTCACAAAGTGGGTTGAGGCAATTCCTCTAACCAGTACGACAGGACCTAGAATTGTGGAGTTCATACTTCACCACATCATTTATCATTTTGGTATCCCCTCAAAAATCATCTCTGAAAATGGTAAGTCTTTCAAGAACAAGGATGTTCGAGCACTTTGCGAGAAATATAACATCCAACATAGTTTCTCGACTCCTTATTACCCACAAGCAAATGGACAAGCTGAGGCTACCAACAAGACCTTAATTGCTATTCTCAAGAAACTTGTTAACAAAAATCATAGAGATTGGCATACAAAAATTCCCTTGGCATTATGGGCTTATCGAACAAGCATCCACATGCCTACTGGGGCAACACCATTTTCATTGGTCTATGGAGCCGAAGCAATCATGCCTCTTGAGCTTGAGATCCCCTCCTTACAAATTTCTTTGTAAGAATTCATAGATGATGACACTGCTAGACAAGCACATCTTGACCAACTCACACTTCTTGATGAGAGGTGAGTCAATGCTTTAGAGCATTTACGAGTTTATCAAGACCGCCTAAAGCGTGCTTACAATGCCAAAGTTCATCTACATGAATTCCAAGTAGGAGATCTTGTCCTTAAAGAGAATCAACAAAACACCAATGCATTGCCGCATCTTCATGATAAATTCATGGCTAATTGGTTGGGTCCATACATTATCACTCAAAAAGTGGGTAAAGGTACTTATAGGCTTGCCAGTCTAGAGGGAGAGGAAGAACCCAAACCACTTAATGTTATACACTTGAGAGCATTCTATGCATAATGTGATTTATATATATGTATATATACATGGCTAATACACAAAAAAATTGCATTTCATTTGCACACATTTCATTCAAAAACATTGCATTGCATTTGCACTACATTTCATAAAATTGCATTTCATACATTCCATTACCATTTCACATTTCATATTAGGGATCATTTATTAAGTTCAAGGTCTTAATTGGTCCAATAAAGTCATGTTGCCTTAATCAGGGGCACCTTCACAACATCATCCACAACATTCCACCAAGCCAAATTATCATTTGCCTCCATATATCCATAATTCCTAGGTGTTTTCGGTCACTCAACCACTCCTAGTGTTTTAAGCAAACCCCAAATACATGTCGAGTTCTTTTTAGGACCATTACACATCTTCACTAAGAAAATCTTGAGTTTTGGGAATTGACTCCAAAACATTCTTGAACCAACCACAATTTCACATCTTAAAAACATCTTGTGTCAAAGAGGGATAACACCATACTTGGTTTGAACCTCGAAGTGAAAAGGGTAATCCTCACTTGTCCCATCATGCAACATAGTCCACAAAAATAGTGGTTTTCACCACTATCACAATTCCAAAATAAAATAAAGAGTAGGAAAAAATCCTCTAAAACTCTAAATATTTTACATCACACACCACTGATCATTGGGTTGTAAGGATCATACTACATTTCCAGTCAGACGGTTAGGTAGTCATCCCCAAAACTTAAGAGATCAAAATCCTTGGACTATGGAGTTAGCCTCCACCAGAGCTATAGATGCTTGATTGGTAGTGGAGTACGCTCATGCGTGGTGACACATCTCTTTCAAAGAGACCTCTGACCGCACATAAAGACAAGCTAGCTTCTTGGTCTCATCCATAACAGGTCACACCCAATTTACTCAAGATGAGTTAATGAACTCACTTGCACACACATTGGTTCTTGATTGCCTCGAGTCATTACCATGCTCTTGATTCGGTAAATGAATTCACTGCACACACATTTGGTCCTAGAGGGATTAGGCAATTTTAGTGAGTTTGTTTGATACCACTAGTATGTCGAGTCTCTGCAAAATAGTCATTTTCCATATCAACATCCATATCTTCTTCCATGTCAACATCCATGTCATTTCATCCACCCCACATACCACCAAGTTTGGTGCCCCTGATTAAACAACAATGCTAGAACATGGCCAAGAAAAATCTAAGCTATGAATGATCATTAGAACATTTGCATTCCATACCTTGCATTAATCATCCATACTTTTCCACTTGCATTAATCATCCATACAAACCATTAATCATCCATAAAACATCATTCACACAAACACATAACACAAAAGGTAAAATCCATGTATATATATGTATAAATATCGCATATACAATGAGTGCCAAAAGGCTACATACAATGGAGCACCAAGGCTCATATACAAAAAGTGCATCTAAGCACTAGCTAAGCCCTCCAAGAGGACCCCTATGACCTAGAAGGAGCCCTAGACCTAGAGCTATGCCTAGACTCGCTATGCCTAGCAGCCTCGGATATAGATGAGGTAGGAGGATCAAGAAGTGGAATATGATGCTCCATCAACTTATCCTCCAAAGCCTCGATATACCTATGCCGATACCGAAGGTGCGCTATGTCAACATTATGATGATGCTCCCTCTCTAGCAGCTCTGCCTGGAGCCTCATGATCCTCTCATCCCGAGCCATCACCATCGCATCTCACTCTACTACCTACTGCTCCAACCTCACCCAATCCTCCTCACTCTGACCTGGAGGTCCATCCAGAGTCTCCTCCACATCATCCCCATCTCTGCCATCTCCTCCACTCCCTGGAGCCTACCTCACCACACCCTTAGCCCTCCTCCTTCGACTATTATATCAAAGGTGCCTCTACCACTTAGGAGCCTCATCGGTCCCCTCAACCTCAACCTCATCCCCATCTCCACCAGCTACTACTAGAGTCGATGCCCATGGTGGCTGTGTAGCGAACCATGCATCATACTCCATAGTAGTCCCTACATCATCCACATTGGGGAGATCTATCTCCTCATCATCCTCGTAAGCCTCCCTCCATGGCTCAGCACATGGTAGCCCTATCTCCTCCTGATACCTCCTATAGAGCACCAGCTCATCCAGAATCCCCTACCTCAAGCCAAACTATCGGAGCACCCGTGAGAACTAAATATACTTAGCCTCACTCTGATACCTCCCAACCACCCACCTAGCTTGCCTGACCCATCGTAGATGCTCTCTATCTCCTGTCCATCTGGTACCCCACCATGGCCTCCATATCACTTGGGTGGATGTCAATCCAACCCATAAATCTTGGTACTGTTGGTCATCAAATCTGCCCAAGAAAGGATTTGGGTAAGTGTATGCGCCCTAGACCTAGACCAACATTGAAGGGCCAAAGGGAAGAGATGCCCCTCATTCCAATCTCTGGAGAAAGTCCGGCTCCTGTCCTAAACTACTTTGGTGTTTTAAGATAAGGGTGTAGGAAAGAAATAAAGGAGTAAGGGAAGAGATTTTAGTATTTTAATGGTGGGAAAGAATCGGAAGCACGATTGCTAGCCAATAGCTTGAAACAGCAGCAAGAAACACCAAGAATATAAAAAAATAAACACAATATTGACTTTCCTATGCATCCTCTAGATGAGTTCCAGGATTCCCCTTCCCCTTTCTCCAAAATTCAGATTTCAGAGTAACGACGATTATGAAAAGTGAATATAACAGAAACACTATCCACAGGCAGCATAAAAGAAAGCCTCTACGGTGTTTTCCTCCCCTATGTATCCTTTGAGAAAATTTTAGGGTTCAGTCCCCAATCGCATACCTAAATCCAGGATTTAGAATTATAGTATACAAATGAAGAAAGATGAAAGAAATAAACGTAGAAGGTAGCATATAAGAGAGAAATAGAGTCCAAAGCTCTTTAGCATTAATCGCAGAAATGCAAGTTACAGCAGCTTTCTAGTAGAAAGTTCCCCCCCTTTTTACATTACAATGCCTAGGTTTTTATAGAGGACCCGACCCTCTGAGCCATAAAAGCATAAAATGGAAGAATACACCCTTGAAACCTAAGAAGTCGGCTCCTCTCGGCCCTCATTACTGAGCTCTCAAATCTGTTACCAAAATTGGAAACTGCGACTGGGTCAGCCATGGACACTTGCATTAATGAGCCATCTGAGCGTCCTTGGCTTCTGGGTGCAATAATCGAGTGGCCGTCATGCTTGTCGGGCTCTTCCTCAGAGACTGATACTTCATTTCCAATTTCCAAAAATGCACAGCTAGTTTTTTGGTCATGTAAAAATGCATTTATGAGGCACTTGATCACCTCGGGGGAATACCCGGCTTGGAGCACGTGCCCTTGAAGTGCTTCGCCAGTTCTTCGTTCGCAACTTCGCTTCGCAATGGACTTGTGCCGAAGCAGATTCTCCTTGATTTGCACTTCGCATGGAGGAGATTCACAAAACATCTTCAAGGGTGATGAGGGCTGAAGCAGATCTCCTTCATAAGTTACTGCTTCACTGGAAGATGTGCCAAAAATACTTCACCAATGAACTGTTAAAATGCTTCGCCGCAATCTTCCTTAAAAATTGTGGTTTGGGAGGATTTTGGCCGAAGCGCATTCTTACCTTCAAAAATGCTTTGACTACTTCCACTTTAGGGGAAAGTACTTCGCACGAAGGTTTGCCGAAGCAAATGCTTCGCAATGACTTTTAGCAAAGTAGAAATGGTTCGCTGGCTGGGAGGCCCGAAGTGGGTGCTTCGACAGTTTTTTGGTGAAGTGTTTTCAACGTTGCGCTCCTTCAAATCCAACTTTGCACATTTCTTTCCCGAAGTAGCCTTTTGAAGTGCTTCGATCCCGAAGTAGTTTTCATTCTTCTTCCTTTGCATTTTGGTTCGGCAACACCGCTTCACAAAACTTTCACCCGAAGTAACTGCTTGAGGGACTTCGGGCCCAAAGTAGTTTTCTCGCCTAAGCCAATTCGGACTGCGATTTTCCTTTGACGAAGCAGTTCTTTTGAAATGTCGCTTGAATGCTGCTTCGCAAAACTTTTTCCCGAAGTAGCTGTTGAAAATGCTTCGGGTGTGAAGCTCTTTTTTACGCATTTTTTGAATTCCTTCTTCGGCAATGCCGCTTCGCAAGGTTTTCGCCCGAAGTAGTTGTTTGAGGGACTTCGGGCCCGAAGTAGTTTTCATCTTTAGCGATTTCTTTCGATGAAGCTATCTTACTTAGCTTGTTCGAAAGTGAAGCTCTTTCTTCTTCATTTTCTGTACAAGGGGGTGGCAGGGAAAGCCAAAATTGTTGCAATGCTTGAAAATGTTGTTTCTAAAAAAAAGCAAGGGAACAAATTCATGAAATTAAAAGAAATACTTTACAAAAAAATTCAATTTTTCTACCCCATTATGCAATGTGATAAAATTGTCAACATTCTTGGCGGCTCATGGGGCAACGAGCTCGTCTCTATGGGAGAGCCCTCAGCCTTGATTTTTTGGGCCAGAGTTATCTCTAAACCCTTCTCCCTTTTCAATCTCCTGGGGCGCTTCCACGGCTTGTTCTTCTCCTTCTTCTCCTTCTTCTGGTGTGGCTTCCTGTGGCAGTGATGGGGCAAGGCGATCGCGGATGCGCTTCATGGTTCGACGGACATGAGCCTAGGAACCCTTCGATAAATGCTCTTGATATTGCAATGCTTTAACCAAAATGCAGAACCGATCAATTTGCCTGATATTAGCATGTTTGGCCCTGGTGTATAGGTCATTCAGGTAGGCTGCAATCTTACAGTGTCTCAGAATGAAATTTGTGACCTGCCCCTCTATTATAGGCTCTGCCTATTTGTCTATCTTCGAGACGTCACCTTCAAACTAAAGCCATGCCGGCTTAAGCTCTTCCTTGGTCAAAAGGTTCCCATCATCATCCGTGAAGCTCAAAAAACCTGAGGAAGAGAGATCTTGGAAATAGCCTAGCGATGCGCACTGCTCATTCTCAAACATGTCCAGGAGGTCTTTCACATTTTGTGCCTTCCTCACCTTGGAAAAGAAGGCACGAAATGTGGCTTGGGCCATGGACCAATCCCTAGCCGTCTGACTCATTGCAACAAGCAAGTCCTGATATTTTGTGCTTTGGACATCAAAGGCTAATTTGAGTCAGCCTCTAGATTTTTGAGTGACTTCATATTTGCTCTTGCCTCTTTCTTTTCTTCCTCTCCAATGGTTGCTCCAACTCTTCAACACTTGTGTCATGGATTTCCAATGGTCCCTGTGGTAGTGCCTCTGGTGTAGCTTCGACTTCTTCCTTTTCTTCCTACTCTGAAGCATCGTTAGCTCCTCTTAGGCTTTCGCCCGATCTTGGGGTAGCTGGAGGAACAAAGTTGGCAAAGGATATGGACTTCCAAGTTTGAACGTTGGCTTCATAAACAATTGTGAATTCTTTATCCGATGTTAAGAGTCTGTAGGAATTCATTTTTTGGCGATGGACTCTCATTATCCACCACTCCCAAAGTTTTTCCTCACCCCAATTCTTCAATTCTTCTTTCAAATCATCCTTCGCATTTATCCAAAATGTGGAGTCTGGAGTTGGGAAGGGATGCTAGTTAGGGTCAAAATCGACCTCCATAGGGTAAAATTCATGCCAGGGAGGCAATGTCCTCATCCTCTCTAGATGCCACTCCAGATCTTTCCCATTAGGATTATTTCTTTGCTCCACATTTTCAGGGTGGGGGTAGACATGAAAATTCTTGAATTTTAAGTGATCCCTCATCACTCCTAAGGGATCATAGAGCCATTGTTGAGGAATCTAGAGTAGGCCAAACTTGGCAAGATTTTCTTCCAGGAATACGTTATGCTTCAAGGCAAATACTTAAATTAACCCCATCTTGAAGGGGAAGTCACAGGTATGTGCCCATTTTCGACCGTGGTCATAGACGACATTTGTTACATCGCTCTGTCGAGCGACCTCCAATGCAAATTGGTACTCGAAGGGGAAAATAGGGAGCAAGAAGGGTTTTCCTATAAAGCCAAACAGGTGAATCACCAATCCCTGCGTTAATTGAAATACATCTCCCTTCTTCTCCATTACTATTCTATCCCTCAAATTTAGGGGTACTCGAGGGCAAGAACCTTTCAAAAAATGCATGGCGGGTCCCAAAAACTATTGGTTAAAAGAATAATAATACTCTGTCCTCAATAGGAGGGGAGTCCACTGGTACACAGGCATAGGATTTCCATCCTTGCTGCTTGAATAAATGGCAATGTGGGGGAATTGTTTATGTACATGGTAGAAAAACAACCAGACAAGGAAAGAACAGGGTGCGAAATACTGGCCCATCGTCGAATTCTTCATGCTAGTGAGCCGTGTGTGCAAGGTTCGGGCCACCCATTCTGCCCAGTCGAAGAAAATTGGGTTGGCATTTGGTCTTGAAGCATCAGGGACGTAGAATTCCCCTCTCGAAATACATTCGATCAAAGACACCTACCAGGGTTGCACCGAAGCATCTGTAGATAGGTCTGCCACCCATGCAATGATAGAGAAAATATCGGTGTTCTTGAAGGCTGCCAAGGGTAGAGGCATTTGGGGCAGCTTTCCTGAAGGGAACCCACTTTTGAGGTTCTTGTGCAAAAATTTCAATATGTAGTTGTTGGAGGTGAACCTCTCCATCTGTTCGCTCAGACTGACATTGCGAACTGAATAACCCTTGGGTGGCCCTTGTTGTGGCGCAAACGCTGCTTGCACATCTTATTTCAAAATGGAAAACAATTTATGACCCAAAGTGTCCAACACTTGCCTGGATGCAACCTGGTAGTTCTACGCAATAGCACAGATTAACTCTGGACAGCGGTGAGCATGCGGGGTCAAATACTAGTAAATATGAGAATAATATGCAATAGCCCTCTTATTCTCTGGGGTGAGTTTGCTCGTCATAAACTCAATAGTGCATCAGAGGTCAAACACACCCTTAGAGAGCTCTGTGTCTCTAATTTTCTCCCACCCATCAATTGGTGGTTCTTCAAGATGTTCCTCTTTAGAGTCATCTCCTTCTTCCATCGGCTTCTTTTCTGGGTGAGGGGTGAGATTGATCCTTTTAGGTGTATGCTTTTTCTCTTCCTTGCCCTTCTTTGTTTTTTTTGGGGCGTGCTACTTCTGGTTCCTTTCCTTTCTCCTTAGAGGTTTTCTTTCCCATTGTGAAAATTGTGATGACAGAGTCCTTGATACAGATGGCTTCGACACAAAGGTCTTTGATGCAAAGGGCAGGAGAATTACAGAGTAACTGAAGGCTCTTAGTCTTGCATGAACTGATGGATGAATAACTTTCTCTCTGCTAGGGCCTCACGTTTTATAGCCTTAAAAGGAAACCACCTAAATTTATGGCACCTACCAAAATTAAATTTACACCTCGAACAGAGGAAGTTACCGTGTCTTTTGATTGGCTCTGTGGTAGCGTAGTACGCGGGGCCACATGCTTCGATGATTATGCCCTGCATTGGAAACGCAACCTGCTGCCACTTCGTACTTGGGCATGAGCTTTTCTCTTAACCGAATCCTCTTGGGATGCACTACACCACCTTTGCATTAAACTCATCCACTTTGAACTCCCCTAGGTTTCCATCGGTATGTCCCCCAAGACACGTTTTAAATGCTCCTGATTCGATGAAGTTGAAATTAACATCGAAAATGCTTCGTGACGAACTTTTGGTGTGGGTTGTTTTTCAACGCTTCAGGCTCGAAGTAGTTCTTTCTTGCCGCATCACTTTTTTGCTTTGGGGAATACTGAACCCCCCGAAGCTCATCCTTTTGGAAAATACTTCACAAAATTTTGGCCCGAAGTAGTTGCTTGAAACGCTTCGGGTGCGAAGCTCTTTTCATTCCTTCCTTTGGTAACGCCTTCGGTCTTTCAAGGATCTTTTGAAAGCCAAAGTGCTTCGCTATGAACCTCCTACATCAGTTGCTTCGAACTAAAATTTTTTGAAGTTGTTCCTCTTGGAAAACGGTTCATTGGACTTTCTTTGAAAACTGCCTCACTCATACTCCTTTTGTGAAGCATTTTTCACGCTTTGGTTTTGGTTTTTGTTTAACCTTTTGAGGGTAAAGTGCTTCGCTGTGAACCTCCTTGCAACTGCTACTTCGCATCAAAATTCCTCGAAGGAGGTTTTGGAGTATAACACTTAGATTTTGTAAATCTCAAAACAGGATGTATATACACAAATAAAAAATTATATACAAAAGTACATACACAATTTTTTTTTTTTTTTTGTGTTTCACCTCAGCGATGAAAAGTCTCCAGATGAAGACCATTAACATAAATTGGTAATACCTGGCCAGCTGCATCTTTGAGGATGAAAGAGTTGGCCGAATTCACCTTCATGATTTCGAACGGTCCGTCCTAGAAAGCATCCAGCTTGTCGTGATTTCCAAGATTGGCCTTCCAAGAGTCCCACTTCCATACCAAATCTCCCACTTTGAATGTGCGATCGGATGATTTTTTCTTAAACCAATCTTGGGTGACCTGAGCATGTTTAGCGAAGCTATGGTAAACCTTCTCACGGTCTTTCTCCAACTATAACAGTTGAGCCAACCGATTTTCCATTGAATTAACTCCTTCTAACAGCTACAACGCAGGGATCTCTACGTGGGTAGGTAATATGGCCTCCTTACTATAGACCAGGGCGTAAGGTGAAGTCTTGATCGATTTCTTGACAAAAATTTGATCGGCCCACAAGGCCCAATCTAGAAGAAGATGCCAAGTTCTTTTGTTCATCTTTATGAGCTTTTTTAGCACCTTTAACAAGGTCTTGTTGGTGGATTCCGCCAATCCGTTGCCCTGTGGATAGTAATTGGAGGATACTTTATGATATATCCCATATCGATAGAAGAACTCATTGATTTTGGCACCTGCGAAGCTAAGACCATTGTCCATGATGATTTCTTCTGGAATTCCAAACCGGGTGATCAACCCCTCTAGGAAAGAGATGACGGTCTCTTGATCTGCATTCTTTGTGGGAACTGCTTCGGCCCATCTGGTAAAGTAATCGGTTGCGGTTAGGACGAACTTATGCCCAGTGGAGGAGTTCGACGATATGACCCCTATGAAATCTAGCCCCCATTATTGAAAGGGCATATCTACTTGTATCGATCAAAGAGGCATCGAAGCACTTCTGCTTCGATCGATGAACTTCTAACACTGCTCGCATTTGCAACAAACTGCAAAGGCATCGACGAAGAGTGTAGGCCAATAATAACCTGCCTTGATGATATTCAATGTCATTGTCCTTCATGCGAAGTGTCCTCCAGATAATCCTGAATGGAATTCTCCCAGGATTTTCCTTTTATCATCATATTTTATGCACCTAAGAAGGACGCCATCAATATTTCTAAAAAATAGGTCTTCGGGGTGCAAGGTATATCGAGAGGACCGTATCCTGAAATGTCTTCATTGTGAAGCATTTAGATGTGAAGGACATCTGCCAGTGTTAAAGTATTCAACTATTTCACTGACCCAGTCTTTCTCATCCTCTTCTTGGTTTGCTAAGCATTCTTCTGCTGGCGAGTCATCCCACTGAGATTCTGTAACTTCGGCCGGCATGCTCTTTGTCAGTTCTTAACACAGTGCATGATCATGAACTAGTTTTGTAGGTTTGATATCGATGTCGAATTCTTGAATCTTGCTGACCCAACCGGCCCTTTTACTACCCAATTCTCCTTGGATGATGAAATTGCGCACATCATGGTGAATGATAAAGACTGTAACCTAACTTTGGGAGATGAACTGCTTGAATTTCCTAAGAGACTTCATTACTGCATGCACCTGCCTTTCTATGAAATTATATTTTTCTTCATGAGGGTTTATTACTTGGATTAGAAATGCGATGGGGCGCTCTTCGCCCTCTTCCCCCTTTTGTTTCAGGACGGTAGCATAGCTCTCAGGTTCCCCTATAGCATATAGGATGAAGTCCTGATTGTAGTCGGGGTTGGTCAGGATCGGTGCTTGACCAATTCGGGCTTTTATTTCTTCGAATGCTTCTTTTCTCTCCTTCATCCAGACGAATTCTACACCCTTCAAAAGTTCATACATCGGCTTGATGACCTAGGAAAAATCTAGAATAAACTTCCTCACGAAGTTGATCTGGCCGAAGAAGGATTGAAGTCCTTTCTTGTCTACTAGGAGCGGTAGCTTCATCATAGCCTCAGCTCTGTCAAGGTCTATAGTGATACCCTTCTCTGATATTGCATGTCCCAACAACTTTCCTTCGCTGACTGCGAATATGGATTTATTTGGATTGATTGAAATGCCAAATTCTCGACATTTTTCAAAAATCTTTTGTAAGTGTAAGGGGTGATCCTCCCTTCTTCGAGAGAAGACAGTCATGTCATCTAGATAGATAAAAATAACCTTATTCAATAGCTTACCAAAAGCTAAATCCATTGCCCTCTGAAAAGTGGCTCCCGCATTTGAAAGGCCGAATGGCATTCATTGGTAAGCAAATGTGCCCCACTTGGTCGTGAACACGGTTTTATGCTAGTCTTTGTCCCTGACCCAGATTTGATTGTATCCAGAGAAACCATCGAGTAGGGAGAAGCGTTGAGCCCTAGCCATCGAATGCAAGATCTGATCAATCTGTGGGAGAGGGTAGTGATCTCTGAGAGAATCCTGGTTTAGGTTGTGAAAATCCACGCACATTCGTATAGCTCCATTCTTATTTCTAACTGGGACTAGATTCGCTACCCAAGAATAATGCTTGATGGCATAAATTATCTTTGCCTCGAGCATTTTTAGGAGTTCGACCTTCATCAAGACTTCGATATTCATATTTATAGGCCTTTGCTTCTACCAGAAGGGTTTGATCCCTTCCTGTAACTCAATTGTATGCTGGATCAGTTGGCGATCATATCCCTTTAGGTCTTGATAAGACCAAGCCACTGTGTCGGGATACTTTCTGCACAAAGATCGGATCTACTCTAGTTCCTCTGAAGTGCAATCTGTTCCAACTTTTATTGCTTTCCCAGGTTCAAGTTCTAAATCTTGATATTGCTTTGCATTAACTTTGATCCTGTGAGAAACTGCTCGATCATTCTGATCAAAGAGGCTTTCAAATGTAATTAATCCCTTGGGAATGTGGTTATTATTCAATCGAACTAGCCCTTCATATTCTTTTTTGTCAGGGCTTCTGCTTTCAACCGTGGCTACTTCTTGAATCATGAAATTCACAATCTGCTCATCATTGTCAAAAACTTGCCAATGCAGATCTCTATCTGGGACAGAGGGCCTGTAAATCATCCTCATAGCTTTGGGATTATGCACCATGTCTTCAGCTAGAGAATATTTGGCTACGATGGATGCTAGAACATCGGCATGTCGATTCTTCTCTCTTGGAATAGACTGTAGATTGAGAGATTTGAACTGGTCGAGCAAGTCCCATACCCTATTTTGGTATGACTTGAGATAGTGCTTCTTTGAAGTGCACTTGTTTATGACTTGATTGCATACCAATTCAGAATCTCCAAAGATTTGGAGATGCTTTATGCCTAACTTTTTTACTTTCTTGAGTCCTAGGCATAATGCTTCATATTCTACTGCATTGTTGGTGCAACTCCACACCAACCGGTAAAAATACTCCTTCTGCTCTCCAGAAGGTGATACTAAAAGAATCCCTACCCCGACACCGTTTTTGCATCGGGTTCCATCAAAGAATAATTTCCATAATCCTTGGGCGAGGACCTTATCTTCTGTCTTGATGTGTTTCTCAAGTTTGGCGATGGCATAACATCCCATATCGATTTCTATCATGGCATTAAATTCTGCCAATGAAAACTCATCTTCACAACTTAACTGTGCGAGAGACTCCTCGACCAGATCCACTTGCTCTATTCCTTCCACTATCGCATGCACAGGATCACTGCTCTCTCCTTCGGGCATATTTTCTACGAGGAAGGTAGAAGGCTTCTCGTTGTAAATTTTAATTTTCTTCCCTTTGAATGGAATCTCCAAGTGCGAGTAATCCATAGATAGATATCCACCCAGCTTCGCCGTAAATTCTCTTGACAAGCACATGCTGAAGTAGGGCTCATGGTCAATGACTACCACCTCTTGTATAACTATGATCTGAGGCATTTTGTGTAGTCGAATAGGGATGTCCTTGATCACCCCTACAGTCTTCATGGGGGTACCATCCAACTGGAGTACACCATTACTACTTTACGTATATTCCATCCTTATCTCTTCGCACACTACCTTTGGCATGACTATTTTTGCGGCCTCGGAGTCAATCATACAGTTATGAACAACATGCCCCTCCATCTGTAGAGACATGTAGAATGGTGGTGGCCTATTCTTCCCTGTAATGGATGTGGACAGGGTCTGCACTAGGGAAAGCGGTGCCGCCTTTCTTGCTTTGGTTATTTTCAATAATTCTTGTAACAGGTCCACTTGTCCAAGTAGTTACAGTGCATCGTACAGACTGATTTTGGTTGGAATCCTCTTCAACTCATCTACAATGTTGTATGCCAGAGAATTGGGCACCTCAGGTTCCTTCCTCGGCTCATATTTGGTGCGATAATATTTCGTAGCTTCGACCCTTTGTCGCTTGGTCAGTGAAGGAAACTTGAGATTCTCTCTAGCCTATTCCTTAGTTTCCACCTGCGGTGGTTTGCAGGGGCCTGTTGGGCCTTCTCTTTGACTGGTGTAGGCTGTCGAGCTTCGTTCAAGGTCGAAGGAGGTTGTTGTCCTTTCTCATGGTGAGCATGCACCTTTAAAGGAGTCATTTGAGTAGTATCCACCTCTATTGACTTCTTTCCTCCTCTGGTAAGGACTGCAACTGGCTCTTCTTCACCAATTACTATGTTCTGATTCAATTTCTTGATGACATTGACTTGACCGCCATGACTACTACTCGCCAGCGTTTGTACATAGTGTTGGTGTAGCATGCAAGTATTCTCTTCATGAGGGTCATTACACATGGAGCACCAATGTATATAATCAGAAGTGCTCGGGGCTTCGTCTATTGCAGCATTTCTTGTCGAAGCTCTTCCTTGCTAGACCACTTGATCTTTAGTAAGCGCAGGTGTAGGATAAGATCTTCTTGGTAGAAACTCTTGTTGCGCTTGCTTCTTCTTCATAATGGTCATGTCGTTGGATAGGGTCTGCACTATGGAGTTCAGGGACTGAACTTCTTGCAGTATTTTGGCTTGCATGTCTTCGGCTTTGGGAATCGGTGGCAATGGAGCCATTGTTGGTACTAGAGGAAGGGCAAGGTGTTGAAGTGGTTTTGGCAGTACAAGGAATGTTGAAGTGATCGTAGGATGCGAAGTCAAAAAAGTGGGAAAATGAATTTTTGGAGCAATGATTTGAGATACAATGGGATTCGGGTTCCAATATGAGATCAGGTATGTAGGGGTTACAGAGATCTACGAAGTGACCGCGCTCGCATACTAGGATTGATGGAAATCAGGAAGTATAAACATCGACATCCTTTGGGGAAGCTTACCCACAACTATTAGATCCATCTCTGCTTTCTAGGCCAACTCATATAACTCTGGGAAGGTATTGATATTTGAATACCTCACCATGACATTGATATATTAGGATTGAACACCCAAAGGAAATAGTATGTTGCAGTTTCATCAGTTGGCCGAAGTCCAACGAGTATTCTTTGTCAGGTTTGAGTGAACCTAACATTGAATTCGGTGATCTCTTCTTGTGGATGTCTTTGGATCGTCATGAACTGATGCAGGAGAGAGGTCGGATCAGCGAACTCATTGAAGCTTCGCATCAACTATCCAGCTAACTGGTCCCATCTTGTAATGGTATCAGGTGGTAAAGATCTATACCAATAGAGGAGCTTTCCTCTAAGAGAAAAAACCAGAAGCTTTACCATAACCCACTCTTTTGTGATGTCATGGATAGCCACCAGAGAAACTATGTCCTAGAAATTGTTGGTCATCAAATCTGCCCAGGAAAGGATTTGGGTAAGTGTATGCGCCCTAGACTTGGACCAACATTGAAAGGCACTGTTGAGCAAGGTGCAGCAAAAGAATTGCAAAAGTATTGTCATTGTTGTCAACACAGACATGATTGATGCGATTGATGCGGCTCAGAGGTCACCGGATCAAGTGCATAAAGTTTCAAGGAAAACAGAGGTGACCCAGATTCAGAAACTGGCAGAAAGAGACAAGGAAGAAAACTGTCGCGATATCGCGACATGTTTTCTGTCGCGATATCGCGACATGGTCGAGGAGAGAGAAGGCGCAGCCGAAAATGTCGCGATTTCGCGACATGTCCGAGGAGAGAGAAAATGCACGCCAAAATGTCGCGATTTCGCGACATGTCGAGTTTTCACTGAGGAGAGAGAAAATGTGTCGCGATATCGCGACAAAACTGAAGAGAGAGAAACTGCAAGGAAGATTGTCGCGATTTCGCGACATTGCCGAGGAGAGAGAAAGTGCATGCCAATTTGTCGCGATATCGCGACATGGCAGAGGAGAGAGAAAGTGAAAGGTAAACTGTCGCGATTTCGCGACATGCTGGCAGAGAGGGAAGCAAGGTGAAAAGATGTCACGATTTCGTGACATAAATGGAGAAAAGGAGCTAGCAACAAAAAGTGTCGCGATATCGCGACACGTCGGGTTTTCGCGACCCGAAGAGGAGAGAGAATGCTCAACAACAAAGGTGTAGCGATATCGCTACATGTTGAAATGAATGGAAACAAAGGTGTAGCGATATCGCTGCATGATGAAAATACATGGCACAAAGGTGTAGCGATTTCGCTACAATTAGGAAGTGCAGAAAACAAAGATGTAGCGATTTCGCTACAAGTGAAAAGACACAAACAAGAAGATGTAGCGATTTCGCTGCATGAAAAAATGTATAAAAACAAAGGTGTAGCGATTTCGCTACCATTCAAAGTTGAAAAAATTAAAGATGTAACAAGTCAAAAGCACAAGGCACAAAGTTGTAGCGATTTCGCCTATCGCATGGAGCAAAGAGCGTACGGAAGCCAGAAGCGTCGCGATTTCGCGACGAAGATAACGATGACATCAGCAAGGGCCGAAAGTGTCGCGATTTCGTGACAAGTTTCAAGGAAAGCTGCTAGAAGCCGGAAACGTTGCGATTTCATGACAAGAAGATTGATGACGTCAGCAAGAGCCGAAAGCGTCGCGATTTCCGTGACAAGAAGGATTGATGAGCGCCGCAAGAGCCGGCCAAGCGTCGCGATTTCGCGACATGTTCCATTTTCGCTCGAGTTGGCAAGGAGAGTTGTACGGAAGAGCAAAGTGTCGCGATTTCGTGACATGTTCCATTTTGCGCGAGATTGGCAAAGAAGATGTACGGAGAGAACAAGTCACGATTTCGCGACATGTTCCATTTGCGATGCAGCAAAGAAGAGTACGAAGCCGCACGATTCGCGACAGCTAAGGATGACGCAAAAGTTGAAAGTGTCGCGATATCGCGACAAGATGCAGGGAAAGCTTCCAAGAGCCAAAACGGTCATGATTTCGCGACATGCTTAAGGATGACGTCAAAAGTTGCAAGTGTCGCGATATCGCGACAATGAACAGAAGGAAAGCTATCAAAGCCAAAATGGTCACGATTTCACGACAGATTGAGGATGACGTCAGCAAAAGTTCAAAGTGTCACGATTTCATGACATGAGCGGGGGAAAAGCTTTCAAGGCCAAAATGGTCGCGATTTCGCGACAACCTTCAGGGTGACGTCAGCATAAGTTAAAAGTGTCGCGATATCGCGATAGGAAACAGTTAGACTGGAAAATGCCGAAGCAACATGAAAGGTGACACATGGTAGAAAACATCATGCACATCACATAAGAAGTAATCGAAGTCGACAGACAGCTAAACGTTGACAGTGTTGGACATGCAATGCAACAACCAAACATGCATGATTGAAAAGCATTCGAAAAGCCGAATATGAAGGATAATAAAAGCATTCGAAAGGTCGTATTTGCAAGCATTCTAACAGACATATTTGAAGCATACAGAGAAGCCAAACATGAAGAATCGAAAAGCATTCGAAGAATTGCATATGGAGAAAAGAAAAAAAATTGTATGTTCATGCATTCAAATACATTAGTGGTTTTTAATAAGTGCATGAAACAAAATAGTCGTATTGCATGGATTCAAAAGACGTATTGCAGGGTTTCGAAATCAAGTGCATGGAACCGAAATCGTATTGCATGGATTCGAATAGTCAGAGTATGTGATTCGATTGCATGCAGGATTGAAAGGTTATAAAAGAATAATCGTACAGAGAAGATGTTGCTGCTGTTAGAGAGAAATTGCTGTAAAAGGAGGGTTAGAAAAGAATCAAGAGAAAAATAAGCAGAGCCGTGAGAGTGTGTAGAGTTGGGTTAATTGCAGAACTCACCGTGGTCGTGCATGAAGTGAAGACATTTTTATGTCATTCTAAATTGATCAGAATTGTAGTCCAAGTTGGTTCTTGGTACTAGGAGTTGGTGCTCCATTTGTTGCAGTAGAAAATTACAGGGGTTGGTGCTCCTTCCAGTTGATGCTGGTAAAGTATTTGTAAAATTGATTTTGCAAAGACTGGATTTGGATTGGAGTCCAAGCAGTCATTTTTGAGGAGTAGCCAAATTGGTGAACCTCGGTATATTGAGTGTTGTGGTGTGCTCTCTTGTTCAAGTTGTTTTTCAGCTGTCAAGTTCTCTTTATTTCATATTAAATGTTGTAGATATAAAAATTAATAGCTACACCGATTCACCCCCCTCTCAAGTGTCATTGTGTAATCATCAATTGGTATCGTAGCAAGGTTCCTTGTACAAGCTTAATCAGCCTAAGGAGATCTTGGAAGAAACAATGGCAGGTGGTGAAGGATTTTCATCCAACAAAGCTCCCTTATTTGATGGAACAAATTACACCTTCTGGAAACTCGTAATGCAAACATATCTCGAGTGCATTGGGATACGATATTTGGGATTCTCGTAGATAGTGGATACACAAGGACCCACTACCCCTCCAATAGATACTCACTGAGAAAAAGAAATTTGAAAACAACTCCAAAGCTAAGAATGCCATAATGTGTGGGCTTGTTGACAATGAACTGATAAGAGTCATGAGTTGTAAATCAGCAAAAGACATGTGGGATAAACTGAAGAGCATCCATGAAGGAGACAAGAAGATTAAGGAAGCAAAACCGCAAACTCATCGAGCATAGCTCAAGCACTCGCAAATGAATGAAGATGAAAACATAGAGACTTATATGCCGAGAGTCAACGGAATTATTAATGCAATCGGAGGACTCGGTGAAGAAATTGATGATGCAGTTGTTGTGAAAAAGGTTCTCATAACACTTCACAATAGATTTAACTCAAAAGTCTCTGCAATAGAAGAGGCAAAAGATCTAAACAACTTCAAGGATGGATGAGTTGCATGGTTCCCCGACAAAGATATGAAATGAGAATAGGACAAACCAAGTCTACAGACAGAGAAGCAAGCTTTTAAAGCACACAAGAATGTAAAAGCCGAACATGAATCCGAGGATGAAGGAACACTCGGATGAAACAGAAGCCAATTTTGTTCGGAAACTCACAAAAGGAAAAGGAAAATATAGAGGGAAGCTACCTTTTAAATGCTTCAATTGTGGAGGAGTCGGTCATTTTGCAGCCAAATGTCCAATGCAGGAGAGAACCAAAAATGGTGAAGGTTCACACCAAGAAAAAGGTGACTGGAAGAAGAAACAAAATTTCTGAAAGAACAACTTCAAGAAGAAAAGCTTCATAACCAAGAATGTCAGCAGCTCTGAAGAAAGCACAGATGAGGAGTCCGAAGAAGAAGGAGGTGAAGCTCTGCTCATGGCACTTGAAGAAGAAAGAACAGAGGAAAATCAGGAAGGTGATGAAAATTCCAAGGATGAAGTTGAAGTGTATTTGGAAGGAGAATTGGTTGCTGCACTTGAAGAGTTGAGTGCAGAAAGGAAGAAGAATAAAAAATTTTCAAAGAAATTAGAGAATGCCACAGACATAATAAACAATCTAAAAATACAGACAGAGGAATTCAAGAAAATGTCTGAAGTTCTTGATGAACAATTAATTGTAAAGACAGCTTGAATGCAACAAGCTAGAGGAAGACATTGTTAAGTTAAGGATGCAAGCTAGAGGAGATGAATAGAAAATTGAACTGTTTTCATAAGTTTGAAGAAAGTACTCTAAAGCTGGATAAAATGTTAAATAACCAAAGGCCTTCTCGCATCAAATTTGGTTTAGGCTTTGATGAAGGAGAATCTTCAAAGGATTCAAAGAACTTGAATATAGAACCCATAAAGAAAGAAGAAAAGATCGTGGTTGAACCAAAAAACAAAATCATGCAAAAGAAAACAATAATGCCGGATTCAAGAAGAATACTGACAAAGATGGATTCACAAAAGTCACACATCCGAGGAGGAGAAGAGTCATGGCTCCTACTTCAAACCGGCAAAGACCGGCACCCAGGTTTAATCATGCATTTTCTGGTTATTGTTTTAAATGCAATGCTTATGGCCATAAGATTTCGGATTGCAGGCATAATGTATCTCAAAGGAATTTTACCAGCATAAATGTTTTTTCTCCTTTAATGAATTATGCAGTTGAATGTTATAATTGTCATAATTTTGGACATATTGCTAGAAACTGTAGAAGCACTTTTGCATCAAATAATTATCAGGGTAGAAAATCTCAGCCAAGTGGGTTGAAACAAAACCAGAAATTTCTTGAAAAACAGGCACATGCTAATGAAAGGACAAAGGCAAAACAAGTAGCAAAATCGCTATCAAACCGTAATGGAAAGAAAAGGAATCTTTGATTGTCCAGACCGCTTTTAAAGCTCGGAACAAATCAGCACCTTGGATACTTGGATAGTGGTTGTTCCAACCACATGACAGTGACAAGCAAAAGTTTGAGAATTTACAGAATTATGAAGGTGGTTCTGTGAAATTTGGAAATAATGATGGAGCAAAGATTGTTGGAAAGGGATCACCAAGATCGGTGATGGCAATATAAAATCAAAAGAAGTCTTGTTTGTAATTGGCCTGAAGCATAACTTGCTAAGTGTAAGTCAAATATGTGACAGAGGTCATGATGTAATCTTCAAGAAGGAGGGCTATGAAGTAAGAAAGACAAAAAATGGAAAGTTAATAGCCACTGGACTGAGAACTTCAGGAAATCTGTATACACTTTCAGAAACTGCAGAAGGAACATGCTTGATGGGACAGGAAGATGAAAACTGGCTATGGCACAAGAGGCTTGGGCATATTAGTTTTGACAATCTGGCAAAAATCAGTTCAAAAAGAGCAGTTAGAGATATACCAAACATTGGCAAACCTGTAAATAGCATCTCTGAGTCATGCCAAAAGGGAAAACAAACCAGAGCCACTTTCAAAGCAAAAGAATACTTCACTAGCAAGCCATTAGAACTAATTCACACCGATCTATGTGGACCCATGAGAACTGAAAGCATAAATGGACACAAATATTTTATGCTGTGTATAGATGACTACTCAAGAATGACATGGGTACTATTTCTGAAACTCAAGTCAGAAGCCTTTGAGATGTTTAAAACCTTCAAAAATCTTGTTGAGAATCAATCAGAAAAAGAATTAAATGCCTAAGATCATACAGGGGGGAGAGTTTATCTCCGAAGAATTTGCAGAATACCGTCAAAAACATGGGATAAGAAGACAGTTTTCAGCAGCTAGGACACCTCAGCAGAATGGTGTTGTAGAAAGGAAGAATAGAACAGTGCAGGAAATGGCAAGGACAATGCTGGCAGAAAACAAAATAGCCGACAGATTTTGGAAAGAGGCAGCTCATACCGCAGCTTACATTCAAAACAAGTGCATGCCGAGACCACATGAAAGCAAAACACCTTATGAGTTGTGGTTTGGCGGAAAGGCAACAACAAGACATTTCAAAGTATTTGGCAGCAAGTGCTACATAAAACGGATTGAAGATAACCTCGGTAAATTTGAAGATAGAGCTGATGAAGGTATCTTTCTTGGTTACTCAACAAAAAGCAAGGCCTACACATGTTACAACAAGAGGTTGAAGAAAATTGTTGAAAGTGCCGATGTGAAAGTTGATGAAGGTAGAGAACAAGAAACTACTTATCAAGAAAACTACCCTATGTATGAAGAAGTCATTGAAGGTGATGATGAAAAAGAAACAGAGAAGAATCAGAAAATTGATCCAGATGGTGTAAAAACCGAATCAAGAAGAAGAAAACAGGAAATTTAAAACAAGCAACCGCAGAAAAATCATCCAAGTGAACAGATTATTGGGGATCCCACAGATGGTATTCAGACAAGAAGAACAAGCAATGAGGAACTATTCTCTGTTATCTAGTATTGAACCTAAAAATGTTGTCGAAGCAAGCACTGATGAAAGTTGGATGAAGGCAATCAATGAAGAACTAGATCAGATAGAGAAAAACAATACCTGGGAATTAGTACCTAGACCAACAAATAAAAACATAATTGGCACTAAATGGGTTTTTAGAAATAAATTGAATGAAGATGGGCAGGTTGTCGTAAATAAGGCAAGATTGGTATGTAAAGGCTATGCTCAAAGTTGAAGGCATTGATTTTGAAGAAACTTTTGCACTCGGTAGCCGACTAGAGGCAATCGAATGTTTCTGGCATTAGCAGCTCATAAAAACTTCAAAGTATATCAAATGGATGTAAAATCAGCATTTTTGAATGGAAAACTCGGAAGAAGAGGTTTACATTGAACAACCGGATGGCTTCCAACTTGGTGACAATCCAGATTTTGTTTGCAGTTTAAAGAAAGCTTTATATGGATTAAAACAGGCACCCAGAGCATGGTATGCAAGGTTGGATAATTATCTAATTAAACAAGGGTTTAAGAAAGGTTTGGTGGATAGCAACTTATATGTCAAAACAGAGAAGGGTCATCTTATTGTTCTTGTTGTTTATGTAGATGACATAATATTTGGCAAGAAAGATGGATGAATACCGCAAAGACATATCAATTAAAATGAAAAAAGAATTTGAGATGTCAATGATTGGTGAACTTTCTTATTTCTTAGGACTCGCAGGTCAATCAAAATGAAAAAGGCATTTTTATTTCTCAAGTTAAATATGTAAAAGAAATGCTGAAAAAGTTCACAATGGAAGACAAGAACCGGTCAAGACTCCCATGACAACAAGTCGCAAGTTGAGCAAGGATGATAAATCCCCGGATGTAGATCAAACAATGTACAGTGTCTATGATTGGAAGCCTCATCGTATTTAATGTACCACTAGACCAGATATATTACAAGCAAGATGTATGGTTGCAAGATTTCAGTGCCACTCCCAAAGAAACTCATGTAACAGCTGTAAAGAGGATCTTCAGATATCTCAAGGGCACTATGGATTATGGGTTGTGGTACCCAAAAGGTAAAGATTTCACTTTGATTGCATATTCTGATGCAGATTGGGCAGGATGTATTGATGACGAAAAGAGCACAAGTGGAGGAGCATTTTATCTTGGAGACAGTCTGGTAGCATGGCACAACAAGAAACAAGAATCAAGATCTCTATCCACCTGCAGAGGCAGTAATACATTGCAGCAACAACATGTCGTACTCAGATATTATGGATGAGACAAACGTTGAAAGATCTTGGTATTCATTTCAAAGAGCCAATTTCAATTAAATGTGATAACACTAGTGCTATCAACATATCCAAGAATCCAAAGAATGCATTCAAGAACCAAACATATTGCAATCCGATATCATTTCTTGAAGGATAAAGTTGCGGAAGGAGAGGTTAAATTGGATTTTGTTCCAACTACAGAGCAAGTAGCCGATATATTCACAAAACCTTTGCCAAAGGAAGTATTTGAATACCTTCGGAAGAAGTTGGGAGTAGTCACACCACCCAAGCACCGACTAGCTATGGGAAACACATTCTCGGGGGGGAGCATTCAAACTTTTTAAGTCTCAGAATGTTGTGCATAGACTCGTGGGGAGTCTACAAGCAGCCCTTTGGTATTATTGGCAAAGGGGGAGAAGAAATTAAGCAAGGTTGCAAGGTGTTGCCAACAATTCCAAAGGGGGAGATTGTTGAGCAAGGTGCAGCAAAAGAATTGCAAAAGTATTGTCATTGTTGTCAACACAGATAGATTGATGCAGTTCAGAGGTTAGTGAGATCAAGTGCAAAAAGTTTCAAGGAAAACAGAGGTGACCCAGATTCAAAAACTGGCAGAAAGAGACAAGGAAGAAAACTGTCGCGATATCGCGACATGTTTTCTATCGCGATTTCGCGACCATGGCGGGGAGGAGAGAGAAATGCACGCCAAAACTGTCACGATTTCGCGACATGTCGAGTTTTCGCTGAGGAGAGAGAAAATGTGTCGCGATATCGCGACAAAACTGAAGAGAGAGAAACGCGCAGGAAGATTGTCGTGATTTCGCGACATTGCCGAGGAGAGAGAAAGTGCATGCCAATTTGTCGCGATATCGCGACATGGCAGAGGAGAGAGAAAGTGAAAGGTAAACTGTCGCGATTTCGCGACATGCTGGCAGAGAGGGAAGCAAGGTGAAAAGATGTCGCGATTTCGCGACATAAATGGAGAAAAGGAGCTAGCAACGAAAAGTGTCGCGATATCGCGACACGTCGGGTTTTCGCGACCCGAAGAGGAGAGAGAATGCTCAAGAACAAAGGTGTAGCGATATCGCTACATGTTGAAATGAATGGAAACAAAGGTGTAGCGATATCGCTGCATGATGAAAATACATGGCACAAAGGTGTAGCGATTTCACTACAATTAGGAAGTGCAGAAACAAAGATGTAGCGATTTCGCTACAAGTGAAAAGACATAAACAAGAAGATGTAGCAATTTTGCTGCATGACAAAATGTATAAAAACAAAGGTGTAGCGATTTCGCTACCATTCAAAGTTGAAAAAATTAAAGATGTAACAAGTCAAAAGCACAAGGCACAAAGTTGTAGCGATTTCGCTATCGCATGGAGCAAAGAGCGTACGGAAGCTAAGCGTCGCGATTTTTCGCTGACGAAGATAACGATGACGTCGAAAGGGCCGAAAGTGTCGCGATTTCATGACAAGTTTCAAGGAAAGCCGCTAGAAGCGCCAAACGTCGCGATTTCGCGACAAGAAGATTGATGACGTCAGCAAGAGCCGAAAGCGTCACGATTTCGCATGACATGTTCCATTAGTTGGCAAGGATGAGTGTACGGAAGAGCCAAAGTGTCGCGATTTCGTGACATGTTCCATTTTTCGCGTGAGTTGCAAAGAAGTGTACGAAGAAAGAAATCGCGATTTGCGGACATGTTCCATTTTCGAGCAGAAAGGAAGAAAGCACGAAGAGACGAAAGGCACGAAAGAGACGAAAGAAGAGCCAAGGTCACGAAACATGAAGATGAGCAAAGGTATCGGAGAGGCCAAGCAAGGTCCGGATTTCACGACAGCATTGAGGATGACGTCAACAAAAGTTCAAAGTGTCACGATTTCGCGACATGAGCGGGGGAAAAGCTTTCAAGGCCAAAATGGTCACGATTTCGCGACAACCTTCAGGGTGACGTCAGCATAAGTTAAAAGTGTCGCGATATCGCGATAGGAAACAGTTAGACTAGAAAATGCCGAAGCAACATGAAAGGTGACACATGGCAGAAAAGCATCATGCAGTCTGTCACATAAGAAGTAACTGAAGTCGACATGACAGCTAAACGTTGACAAGTGTTGGACATGCAATGCAACAGCCAAACATGCATAATTGAAACGCATTCGAAAAGCCGAATATGAAGGATAATAAAAGCATTCGAAAGGTCGTATTTGCAGGCATTCTAATAGACGTATTTGAAGCATACGAAAAATCCGAACATGAAGAATCAAAAAGCTTTCAAGAATTGCATATGGAGAAAAGAAAAGAATCAAATGAGAGCAACAATATAAAAAAGCACTCGAAAGCGTATGTTCATGCATTCGAAAGTACATTATGGATAGGAGTAATGGTTCGAACATCAAGTGCATGAAACAAAATAGCCATATTGCATGGATTCAAAAGACGTATTGCGGGTTTCGAACAATCAAGTGCATGGAACCGAACATCGTATTGAATGGATTCGAACAATGGAGTATGTGATTCGATTGCATGCAGGATTGAAAGGTTATAAAAGAATAATCGTACAGAGAAGATGTTGTCACTGTTAGAGAGAAATTGTTGTAAAAGGAGGGTTAGAAAAGAATCAAGAGAAAAATAAGCAGAGCCGTGAGAGTGTGTAGAGTTGGGTTAATTGCGACTCACCAGTCAGGGTCGTGCATGAAGTGAAGACATTTTATGTCATTCTAAATTGATCAGAATTGCAGTCCAAGTTGGTGCTTGGTACTAGGAGTTGGTGCTCCATCTGTTGCAGTAGAAAATTACAGGGGTTGGTGCTCCTTCCAGTTGATGCTGGTAAAGTATTTGTAAAATTGATTTTGCAAAGACTCGGATTTGGATTGGAGTCCAAGCAAGCATTTTTGAGGAGTAGCCAAATTGGTGAACCTCGGTATATTGAGTGTTGTGGTGTGCTCTCTTGTTCAAGTTGTTTTTCAGTTGTCAAGTTCTCTTTATTTCATATTAAATGTTGTAGATATAAAAATTAATAGCTACACTGATTCACCCCCCCTCTCAGTGTCATTGTGTAATCATCAAGGCCGAAGGGAAGAGATGTCCCTTGTGCCAATCTCCAGAGAAAGGTCGGCTCCTATTCTAAACTACTTTGGTGTTTTAAGATAAGGGTGCAGGAAAGAAATAAAGGAGTAAGGGAAGAGATTTCAGTAGTTTAATGGTGGGAAATAACCGAAAGCATGATTGCTAGCCAATAGCTTGAAACAACAGCAAGAAACACCAATAATATAACAAAATGAACACAATATTGACTTTCCTATGTATCCTCTGGATGAGTTCCAGGATTCCCCTTCCCCTTTCATCGAAATTCAGAGTTTAGAGTAACGACGATTAGGAAAAGTGAATATAATAGAAACACTATCCATAGGCAGCATAAAAGAAAGCCTCTATAGCATTTTCCTCCCCTATGTATCCTTCGAGAAAATTTTAGGGTTCAGTCCCCAATCGCATACCTAAATCTAGGATTCAGAATTACAGTATACAAATGAAGAAAGATGAAAGAAATAAACGTATAAGGTAGCATATAAGAGAGAAATAGATTCTAAAGCTCTTTAGTATTAATTGTAGAAATGCAAGTTACAGCAGCTTTCTAGCAGAAAGTTCCCCCCCCCTTTTTACATTACAATGCTTGGGTTTTTATAGAGGACCCGACCCTCTAATCCATAAATGCATAAAATAGAAGAGTACACCCTCAAAACCTGAGAAGTCAGCTCCTCTCGGCCATCGTGACTGAGCTCTCAAATCTATTACCAAAACTGGAAACTACGACCGGGTCAACCGTGGACACTTGCATTAATGAGCCATCTGAGCATCCTTGGCTTCTGGGTGCAATACTCAAGTGGCCGTCATGCTTGCCAGGCTCTTCCTCAGAGACTGATACTTTATTTCCAATTGCCAAAAATGTGCAGCTAGTTTTGTAGGCACATAAAAATGCATTTATGAGGCACTTGATCGCCTCAGGGAAATACCTGGCTTGGAGCACGTGCCCTTGAAGTGCTTTGCTAGTTCTTCGTTCGCAACTTTGCTTCGCAATGGACTTGTGCTGAAGCATATTATCCTTGATTTGCACTTCGCATGGTGGAGCTTCGCAAAACAGCTTTGAGGGTTATGAGGGCCGAAGCAGATCTCCTTCGCAAGTTAATGCTTCACTGGAAGATGTGCCAAAACTACTTCGCCAATGAACTGTTAAAATGCTTCGCTGTGATCTTCCTTCAAAATTATGGTTCGAGAGGATTTTGGCCGAAGTGCATTCTTACCTTCAAAAATGCTTTGACTGCTTCCACTTCGGGGGAAAGTACTTTGCACAAAGGTTTGCCGAAGCAGATGCTTCGCAACGACTTTTAGCAAAGTAGAAATGGTTCGCTGGCTGGGAGGCCTGAAGTGGGTGCTTCAACGGTTTTTCGGTGAAGTTTTTTCAATGTTGCACTCCTTCAAATCCTGCTTCGCACGTTTCTTGCCCGAAGTAGCCTTTTGAAGTGCTTCGGGCTTGAAGTAGTTTTCATTCTTCTTCCTTTGCATTTTGCTTCAGAAACACCGCTTCGCAAAACTTTCGCCCAAAGTAACTGCTTGAGGGACTTCAGGCCCGAAGGATTTTTCTTGCCTTAGCCAATTCGGACCGCAATTTTCCTTCGGCAAAGCTGTTCTTTTGAAATGTCGCTTGAATTCTGCTTCGCAAAACTTTTGCCCGAAGTAGCTGTTGGAAAAGCTTCAGGTGTGAAGCTCTTTTTTACCCCTTTTTTGAATTCCTTCTTCGGTAATGCCGCTTCGCAAGGTTTTTGCCCGAAGTAGTTGTTTGAGGGACTTCGGGCCCGAAGTAGTTTTCATCCTTAGCGATTTATTTCAACGAAGCTATCTTCCTTAGCTTGTTCGGCAGCGAAGCTCTTTCTTCTTCATTTTATGTACAAGGGGGTGGCAAGGAAAGCCAAAATTGTTGCAATGCTTGAAAATGTTGTTTTTAAAAAAAAACAAGGGAACAAATTCATGAAATTAAAAGAAATACTTTACAAAATAAAATTCAATTTTTCTACCCCATTGTGCAATGTGACAAAATTGTCAATAGGTACTGGTGACAAGTATGCACAGGATGACTCGGTTGTACCTCCTCTACCACTACCCATATCCTAGCATAGGATTGATCCCTATCCCAGCCTATAACTGGTAGACCCTCTTATCAAGCCATGCTGAAATGCTCCCATCCCCAACACTGCAGTAGCAAACTACACCTCAATCCCTTCCTCTTTTACTTCCTATCTCATATATATCTCGGTACACCTAAACCAATAAGGCAGGATACCATGCATACACCTACTGTATAGCGAGCATATCATTCACCAACCCTATCAGGTTCCAAGGGACCCTGCACCCAGTACCATTCAGGGCCACAATATTAGCCAACATGAGCATTACCAAAGCCTAAAAGTTATCACGTTCCTTGTCCATATACATGGACAAGTATGGAATACCCCCACACTCCACCCTCACACTCCACCAGCTATCACCAAACATCTTCTTCATCTCTACCCCCCGATCATGTCCAACCTCAATGTGAATCCCCTCCACCGACAGCTTTAGGATATAGTATACATCCTCAAGTGTAAGGGTAGCCTCTCTAGTAGGGAGTTGAAAGGTCCCCCTCTTTGGAGACCACCTCTCTGCCAAGGTAGAGAGGTACCCCTCATTTTCCCTCACCATGTCAATCCAGGCTACCTCCACTAGCCCCACTTATCCTTTTCCAATGCCTTCCTAATCCCAGAGATAAAATATGAGAACTAGTGCTGAGCCTCCAAAATTCTAAGCTGCAGCACAACACAAAAAAAAATTTAATACATGTTCATAATACAAAAAATATATAAATTTTTTACACAAAATAAAAAGAGCTTCCAAGTGGGACTTACCTCAAAAAATTGCATTCTAGCCCTAGTTCCAGCTCCTGCATCTACTCCCTTCACTTCCATAGCTTCTGCGCTCACTTAACTTCCCCTCACTCCACTCCACCTCACCTCACTCTCTCAGACGCAGCTTCACAAACTCAAAAACGTACAAATGAGCTTCATTTTCACCCTTCCAACTATTTATAGCTGCTCTAGGCACTTTGAATCACCCACAGGCATTTCCTAGCGTATTGAAGTGCCCCAGGGCATTTGTGAAGTGCCCAAACACTGACGAGCATATGCACATGCCACAATCACCAACTGGCATTTGGATTCAACATGGAAAAAAAGACAAACTCAATGCAAACCAATGGTTTACCCCCATCAAATCACTCCAAATTTCATACATGCATCCATTTCATCATATTATCAAGTTTTGTGAAGGTCCAAACCGATTTGGAAGCATAATTTTTGTTTGCACCCAAAAATGAGAAAAATCACTTATCAAATTCAAAAGCACTCCAAAATGGTCCAAATTTTCACAAAATGACCATAATCATCAACACTTATTTTTCACATCAATCCCAAATAGTCATTCATTTGCATATTTTCCAAGTTTAAACAACATTCAAATGAACCTCGTATCAAGTGGTTTATTCTATCTACTTGGCAATTGCAACGATTTGCATCCATGCAATTTGGTAAGATGAATAAATTGTCATAAGGACACTTGGCCATCTTCATCATCCACTATCTCATTGCTCGAAAACATCACATTTGGTACTTCACTTTTTGCATGAAACCTTGCCAAGAACAATTTACACAAATATTAGCATTGATGGCCTAGTTCACGGGGCTTAAAACATGGACAAAATCACATTTCATCATTTCACATCTCCTTGATAGTCATCATGGCAACTAGCCTTAGCTAGGGCGATTGGTTCCAATCATGGGAATTCTCTAACAGTCACTAGTTAGCCCTCTGAAGTTGACTATTTTTATATTTGCATTTCATATTTGCATATCAATGATGCCCAAAAGGCACATTATTTAGCAATAATGAATCACCCCAAATTTGGGGCAACCATATTTGTTTTTTATTTTCCCACAATGGTATACATCTTACATGATCATGGTATATACACTTGGCAAAACTCCCTTCATCTATTGGGGTAAAAACATACACATTTTTCATCATATTTTCACAAAACCCTTCATCTGTTGGGGTAAAAACAGACGCAATCATCAAAGTAAAAAAAATAGATGCAATCATTTCACATTATCCACCAATCCCCTCCCCGTTGGGGAAAAAATGGTATCACATTAACATCATTCATATCATCCACAATCACATAATCATTTGCACTCATTTATCAATTGGATCATGATATTCATTCGTAAAATCATTTTCCAATTAATGGGGTAAGCTACAAAAATCCAAATTCTTTATTCTTTTTATCTTCGAGCTCATTTTCACATCTGAAGAGAAATCTACTTTTGCACCTAGCCCAAACAGGTGTCTTGTGTTTTTGCACTGCATTGTGTTTTCTATAATGCAATACAAAAAGGGGTATCTGTAGACACCAAAATCTAGCCACTTGTCATCCATCCAGGTCTTTGTGTCAATTTTACCTATTTATTTACATATATTTAGGTATATTTGTTTAATGTATATTAAAATAATAATATTTTAATATTGTATTTTATATATATTTAATATATATATATATATATATTTAAATAAATCCTAGCCATCCGATTTGACTTAATCCTAGCCATCAATCCACACCAATCCATGCCACATACCAAGAATTAATATCAACCCTCCGATGTGTTTTAATTTGAGCCACATAATTTGTGTAGCTAAAACCCTAACATACCCTGGTGTGGATTATTAATAAAGGTCATTTTGATGGCTCAACCCTTGAGTAATTCCCTAAGCAGTTCATGATTGAATCCTGAGTTTCCTTGGAGTATCCAAGAATTCTCGCCATCCACCCTCGCTCACCATAGCCCCTGCATTCGTTGCCACCCACTTCGCTCAGCCAGATCTGCTTCTACAGATATTTATCTCAGCTCCCAAGCACCTTCGAGCATTCCTATCATCGTCGAGTACCTTCAAGCACTTCCCTTCCACCGTCAAGCACCTTAGGGCACTTTTTGCCATCCCCAAGCATCCATGGGTACTTTCTACTATCATCAAGCACCCGTAAGCATTTTAGAACCTGCTACTGAAGACTAGTGAAACCCTCGGGTGTCACTAGGGCATTGTCATACCATTTTCCTTCATAAACTACTACATATCAAAGAGGTTTATTTTATTTCATGTATTTTCAGATTTTGCTCATTTTCTTTATATTGCGTAGATAGGGTTTTGTATTAATTTTTTAGGGTCTCACACTGTGGAGCCCTCACAGTTACTACTGACTTGTTTATTGTCTTTTGTGTGCAGATCTAGAGATACTACACCTACATTGTGTAGCTGCTTAAGCTAGAGTGGCCCAACATTGGATAACACGAAACCCACTCACCTCTATTGGGATCATAAGCGAGTTTGAGGCTCCCCCTCATATCAACAAAATCATCTTTTTTTGTGTAATATTGTCTCTTGATTTCATCTTTCTATTATGTTTTGGTGTTTCACTTTTATATCTACACAAACATTGACTTAACCTTTCAATAATATTTTTCACTTTATTTTTTTATTTTCCTTATCTATTAAGAAGGATTGTATAGTTTTTCTATATGCTTCCATGTAGATGTCATACATGGTGATGGTGGCCCAACAAATCTAGTAAAACCACACATATTGATATGGTCATCAACACTATGTATGCCATCTCTCGTGAACACCTATAATAGCTATGTTAGTCCTCACATGTTGCAAAAACCCTACTCATGATTCCTCATACTCTCTTTATAAATGATTATTTATAGCATGCTTTATTAAACCTAATGTTTCACAGTTGCAAAGCCAATGGATCAATATAGATCAAATTTCACCATGGCTTATAAATACATTAGGGTGAATTTTTATGTATCCCTCATTGCTTATTCAATATCCTCATTAGATTTTGGATCCCCAAGATGATAGGAAATGATAAGTCAAACATCTAACAAGCACGACATCATGTCGCTCTTATGCATCAAGCTATACTATCAATATCTCTCATTGTACCTTAAGCTAACCAAGACTGCATACCCTATTCTGCCAACCTCCTTTGTCCCTTTGACCATCCTATATGCCTCTATAGAGGTAGGTATGACATTATCTAATGATTGAAAATTACATAATAACTCTATGCACCCAACAAGCAGTAATAAAGTTTGGTACTATCCCTTTATAGCAACTTAAGCCAATCCAATTGGACCTTATACAAGGAACTAAATTAACTGCATCTTATATTTTAAAATAATCCTATATAACCTCATGTAGGCTAAGCCTTGTTGACTAGTACTTGATAGAAATGTGAGATCTTGCACATCTGCTAGATAATAATGAAAGGAATTATCCTGCATGAAACCCTATCCAACCATCTTACCATCATATCCTACTCATCACTAGTTATCTATGCATTATTTAATCATCTTCTCTCATTGAATCTTGTGATATATTGAATGATGATATTTTATTGGCTAATGTTCAACAAGTCCATTGTTCTTTATGGACCTAACTGGAAATAGCTAATGAAATCTCATTTTCATTTGGCACTTTAGTTAGTTGGCTCAATACTCTCATTTTTTTGACATCTCATATATTCCACAATTCACTATTAGTGCATTTTATAGGCCACTATTCACTATTAGCATCTTTTATATTGTTCACTATTAGCTCCTTTTATAGGCCATTGTTCACTATTAGCATCTTTTATAGGTAACTATTTAATATTAGCACATTTTATAGGCCATTGTTCACTATTAACACCTTTTGCATGCCATTATTCATTATTAACACATTTTGCAAACCATTTTTCACTATTAATAACTTATATAGGCCATTGTTCACTATTAGCGCCTTGCATAAGCCACTTTTGATTTTTTTAGCATCCAAACCTGACAATGGTAATTCACTCTATATAGTTTTTCTTAATACCTAGATCTAGTGATGGTTTTTCATTGTACATATTCTCTTTTTTAGCATCCAGACCTGGTGATGGTTGTTCACTTTATATATTCTATTTTTCAATGTCCATACATGGCAATGGTCATTCATTATACACATAGTTATCTTTTTAGCACCTAGCCCTAGTGAGAGGAACTAGACATATATTTTCACTTTCTTTTCAATGCTCAACCCTAGAAAAGGGCATTGTACATATATTTTATGTTTTGTTTTAGTACCCAACCTTGGAAAGGGGGACTATACATATATTTTCTCTTTCTTTCCAGCACCCATCCCTAGAGAGGGGCATTATACATATATTTTATCTTTCTTTTCAGTGCTTGACCTTGGTGAGGGGTATTGTGCATATATTTTCTCTTTATTTTTAGCATTTGATCCACACTATACATATATTTTTATCTCTCTTTAGTGCTTGGCCCTAGCAAGGGTCACTGTACATATATTTTCTCTTTCTTTTTAGTTCTCAGTATTAGAGGGAAATTGTACCTTATTTTATTTTATTTTAGTATAATTATGCTTCACTCATCCATGTGCCTACCTTAAACATTTTGACCAAATTACCTATAATTATACAACTAATACCATCCTCGTGTATTTCACATGCTTGCAAAATCTTTTTTCATCAATCAAATCAATCATCCTACCATTTTACATTTCCTCTAATTATTATCATCTCATCACTAATTAATAAATGACTAAAACTAATTTATCAGAACATCCTTACTCATACAAACTCACATGTCATATATAAACACAAAAATAATAGACACATAAATAAATAAAGCTCAAATATATATATAGACAAATAATGTACAATATACATCCTCTTGGTGTACCATAAATCAAAATTGGTACACATAAAATCAAGAATCATGTAAAATTGACCTAATAGACCTCACCATCTAGACAACCATACCAAAAATAGCTACAAATAGAAAAAACCCAAACATCTACCTATGAGAATTCATCTCTTATCTCTCCCTTTCCAATTGGTGGTGGTGGTAGTGGTGGCATACCCATATGTACTAAGTGCAAAATTGATTAAAATCTCGATTGACTACAAGATCTAGATTGATTTGGATAAGGTTATCTCTAGTCCTCTAGAGTTGCTTGATAATATAGTGCTCTATAATTCATCATATGGTCTTGGTCTATCCTAGCCTCCTCCTAAACCTGCTCCATCTACTCTAACATAAAGTATATAATCAAGTCATGGCTCCCACTAGCCCCAACTACTAGTTCATCTACTCTAGCCTTCTCCTTCTACCTGTGTATCCATCTGACCTTTATCCTCACCTATCCAATATCATCTCTAGTTGCATATCTCTCCAATAATTTGCATCATACTCCATCGCCACCCTATCCAATTCCCCTACTATGGTGTAACGACCCAAAAACTAACTATTTAAACTAAGGCAAAAAAAAAATTACAAACATATACTTGATAAGGGTTTCCATATCCCTATTCAACGTATGTTAATATAAGAAGTTACCTACGACCTAATATAATGTTTTAAGTGGTCTGTCTCATATCCATGATGAGTCAACTTACTCCCTTATTTACTCTATCAAAAGGATACACCCATCCCTACACTCTACACAAGTATATTTATGTAGGTATACTAAGATTTTTGCAAGTAAGTTATCTGTCTCATTCCCCATGAATGAGCTAACTTATCCTTTTTTTGCTATCAAAAGGGTACGCCCATTACTACACCATACATAAGTCCCTTTATGTAGATCCACTAAGTGTAATGCAAATAAGCTATCAGTCTCATCTCCATGATGATCTCACTTATTCCATCCATCTCTCCTAGTGATATCCAATTCATTTTAAAACTAATCAATGTTCTTGTGCATCTTAGTTTAGGGTTCCAAAAGAGTTCTATGAAGAATAAGATTACTTAAATTTTCTCCCTAAGGGACCCCATAATCCCTTAGGTTTCTTTTCTACTTCTAACACATAAGCATAATTACTCCCTAGATATCAAATTTAATCATCTAACTACATTAAACCATTAAGATATTCTAATATTTATTTCCTTAAAAGAGGGTGATTAAGTCTACCTACTTAATTAAGCATTGAATGACATCTATGAAAATATCGAAATAAAATACATAAATAAGATGATATTTTCTATCTAATTCATTTAACAAATATGATATTTCATGAAGTTGTGACATATTAAGCCCTTTAGTTATAAAAAGTAGAAGGTACATCTTCCATTCATAAATTAAATTATTACATAACCCAAGTAGTGTAAAGTATCTCCATACTAAAATAATAATGTATTACATCATTATTTGCTCAACTAGGAGATTACACCACAAGTTTCCATACAAGAGCTTTACTAAAATAATATTAAAAGGTCAATGTATTAGAGCTAAGTGTCCTCTTTGATGTTCTAACTTCTCCATCACTCAATTGATGGTAGTAAGGGATGAGGACAACTCATAGATTCTCTAAAGCATGCAACTAAATGCATTTGCTATATGACTTATGAAACATATACATTATAAATTGGATGCCAAATTGCAACTATACAATCTACATAATATTTACGCATAAATCATTTAATCAATCAATTAGAAGAAAATCCCATAATTTTCCCATACCATTTTCTTTTATCTAATTTTCCCTTTCCCAAACTAGCATACTACTTTCATTAAACACCGAAGGTATAATCATTATTCAAGAATTAAAACCATCTATTATCCATTTCATCCTAAGAGGAGAGTCATTTCATCCTTTAGGAATGGAAGTCATTCTTCATTTATCATTGCATAGACTAATTCAATAAACATCCTTTAATCAATCAAAGGCCCATCCTTTTATTTTATCAACACCCATACTATTCATTTTTTTAATCATTTAAGAGCCCATACTCTTAACCAATTAAATACTTATGCAAAGCACTTTAGTTAATTTAAATAAACTAAATATCATTCTATAATTTAAATAAACAAATGTCATTCATTCAATTTAATTAATTAACTATCATTCTAAAACAAAAAGGAGGGTTTTAAGTATTTGACCGGTAATTAATCGGTCAACAAATTAATGCACGACAAGCAATCAACAAGCAGTCAAACAACACGCAAGTGATCAACAAGTGGTGCACAGGGCTTAACAACAGTTTGTGAGCGGTCAACAAATAGTGCCAATAAAATTAGATAGACACACTAACGACACCAACCATCAACGCATAAATACCTACCAAGTGGTGGCTTGCATGACAAGAGGTGTGTGGGATTAAACCTAACAACACATCAAAGAGCTTAATACCCCAAAATAGTTGACACTTAGGTGGCAATGGACAACAATCCCCACCATCCACGTGGCAACAGAAGGGAAGGGAGGAGATCCTAAAAATATTCAACGTAAATAGGCATCCATTGAAATCTACATATTTAAAGAATGAGAACACCCCCACATACTCGATGTGGTATTAGCCTTATGGAAGGCCTAAGCGGCCTTATCTTGTCATGTTTACTCGAGCACAGATTCGTCATGTTGTGGCACTACGAAGCGGTGTTAGGGTAGTGAATCAAATAATATTTTAAGGTTTAACCATAGGAAGAATATGAGGACAATGACGATGAGTTCATTCACACCACCACCCAACGTGATAGAGGTGATACCACCTGGTTTTAACCTCGAGCAACTATTAAAGGCTCTTACTTAGTTTTCAAAGCTTGACCTTCCCTGGCAGAGTCTTTAGGATAAATTTAATGTAAGACCAAATAAGAATCCCCTACTACTAGGAGGATGTCAATGTCAACACGAAGGATAGAGAGACTGAAGCAACCAGTTCCAAGTTTTCTAACATAGAGGTAAGGTATGGAAACAATGGTTTGGGGTGTCAATCCGCCATTAAAATATTCGATGAAGATGGGGTAAAACTCCATAAAAGAAGCTCAAAATAGAGCTAGAAGCGGCTAATGCAAGGCAGATAACAAAGGTTCAAAAGAGTTTCTCCAAAAACCTGTTAGAATAACAAATTATATCCTAAGTTGTTACTAAGATAAGTTTGAGTGGCTGAGATTAACTCAGTTTGTTATGATCCAATGGATCAGATTGTATGCTTTTGTTATTTAAGCAAGGCTCCTTTCATTCAATAATATGAAGTATTCTACTTTTCTAACATGGTATCAAAGTGGGATTTCCCTGCCTGTGAGCCTGAGAAGCTTTTCCTTATTGGACATGAAAATCCTCCCTCTTTTTTTTCCTTCCCATAATTTTTTTTACCAAGGGAGTATGCTCTCCATCACCAGATGGTTAAAAATTTTTGTTGTTTTGAAGGTTATTTTTTTTAATTTTTTTTTTTAGCTGGTAATGGAGTTTTTTCCCTACCCTAGTGGCAGATTTGTGGATGGCAGTGCAACAGCATTTAGTGCAGCCAAAGCTTTTTTTGATATCTGCCCTGATCTACCCTATCGTGGATAGCGCTCAATTTTTTTTTTGAAAGTTTTATGGCAGAATCTTATAGTTTTCCCTACGAGGCTGTGAACGGGGCTGTACCCGTAGATCCCCTCCCCTCTATGTCAAATAAAAATGCTGATTTTTTTTTTTTGGAGAGTTTCAGTTGCTGTTGACCGCTGTACAGGTATTTGCATTTAACAGTTTCACGAGCAAATAATTTTTTCGGGCCCATGTTGCTATTGCTGTTTAGACACCTAGAGTTTCCGTGTGATTTTTTGTTTTTTTTTTCTATAAAAAAATGGTCGTTGCAGCTGAGCATTCCGTGATGTTTTTGCTAAAGGGCTTGGATGCATTGAGATCCTGCAATGTCGGCGGCGTTATCGGATCAACGGGAGGATATCTGCGGTGATACGTGTTGCTACTATTTTTTCTTCGGAGCGTATCTATTAGCGACGGATTTTATTTTTTTCGGATCGCTGCGCCAAAGCCTGTGCGTGTCAATGCGTGATCCAGGACATGAAGGATTGACTGTTTTTTAAGAGACGCAGGATCCATGTTGGCGCAATGCACATACAGGGGAGATCAGTTTTTTTTAATGTTGGCTGGCTGGAGAAGATCCGCACATGATTTGACGTATCCAAGACGAGATTCTTCTCCTGTCCAGTGCCAATGGAGTTGCAACATCGACGGTTTCCAATCATGCAAACCGAAACGGCAGTCAACAGCTGGCCTTTCATGGCAGCCCTTCACGACATCGACGGTTTCCGATCACGCAACATGAAACGGCAGTCAACATTGGGATTTGCAACGGTCTTTTTTCCATTAGAGTTCTTTCTGAAGGTTTCAATATCTATGCCGATATTGGTCGCGTTGATGAGGGAAATTTTTTTTTGACGAAGATGGACTCAACCCGTGTGTGGAGCGGAGAAGTGATAAGAGCAAGAGCATTGCAGTATTGGAGGATCCGTCCCAACTTGATCTGTTGTTATAAATTGATCACGGCTTTGTAACGGAGTTTATTCTGTTTGTTCCGGAGTAAGTCACGGTCGTCGCCCCTGCCGCGTATAATTGAAGTTGATTGTGCTGTGGAGGAGTGCCATGAAATTGAGTTGGTGATAGCTCATTTCGGTGACTCTCCCCCGCGACAGTTGGCAAGAACCGTTGAAACCCTGCACAGTCATGGAAGTAGTGAGAACAACTGCAGTGAGCGCACGTCAGTGTTTTGGTGCCCAGTTTTTTATGCTAACATGTCATAGTCTATTGGAGGAAAATAAATGTTTCTCGCCGACTCCAGGTTTTGTTCAAAAATTTTGCGGATTTTCTAGCTCGCCCTGCAGATCAGTGAAAACGTTTTCCCTCTCGTAACACGCATGGCCCCTAGAGCGTTATTTTCAAAATTTAGTGGCGCTTGTTTTTCAGAAACAGCGTGTGGTTTTTTTGCATGCATCCATGACTTTAGTGTTACTGGTGCATCCTCTACGCGATCGTAGGGATCTCCTTTCATTCCTTTCATTGGATCGACGTAGACGCAGTTTTGTGGGAAGCAGTTCATCAACATGGAGGTCCAGTCGGATTTTATCGAGAATTCCATGGCAAGGAGCATGTCGACACTGTGTGGAGCAAATATTCCATTCCTAGTTGCATATGCTTGATTTCCGTGTGGAGAGGCATCATCAAATCTGCTGTGCCAAATTATTTTGTGTGACCAGTCTGCTTTAGCAGCATCGGGGACATAAGTGTTTACAGTAGAATGGAATCACGTGTTTTTTATCCGACGAGAAATCTGATATGGGTCCGGATAAACTACATCCACCAAATTTGGCATTGATCTGCAGCATAGTCAACACATGATGCCGAGATCTCTGAAATAGCAGGTAGTGGCGCTTGTTTTCGACAGCACTACATGAATCCCGTTCGAGCCCAGAATCGTGCAAGTGCTAATGTGTTTAAGAAATGGACGGTCGTAATTCTAGCACTGTTTTCATATCGAGTCTATGGGGGTGTTTCATGTTAGAAATATTAATCTTGATTTCACGCCTCCGCCACACTATGCTTCAAACTTGGGCGAAGCCGGTCGGGGATCCCGACAAAAGTTTTGACTTGACGTCGCACGTGCCCTCTGACAGATGTGACGTCTGACAGATCCGATCGCCGTAGAAGTTAATGCCAGTTCGGCGATTTAATGCCAGTTCGGCGATTGGTCAGAAACCCTAGTTGAGGGTCTGTCAGAACCTGTCAGAGGACAACCCCTATCTTCCTCTCCCCGCGGCTATATAAGGCAGTTCGGGTCTTCAGACAAGGGTGTGGAAAGAGAGCGGAGAGAGAGGAGAGTGGGGGAAACTTGGAAAAACAGTCATTCGCAGAGTAGCGAACGAGATTGTTTCAGTGAGCAGTGTAGCTCATCTGTTTAATGTCCGAGCAGCAGACTCGACATTTGTTTTCCCTCTCAGTTTATCCTGCAGCTTTAGTCTGCAGATGTTAGTTTTTCCTCAGTTGAGGACTTTTGTAACCCTCGTCTTATATGAATAAAATTTGTTGTTGTTTAAGGCATCTGTAGGGTTTGCGGTTATCTTTGTCGGCACAAAATCAGTTGTTGTCTGTATAATCGCCTCAGAGCGTTTTCTTTCGGGTTCTATAAGTTTGAGCTCAGATCTGAAACATTGCATTCAGATTCGGTGTTTCTCTCCTCTCGTACAGTTCTTGCCGAGCCAAGCAAACCAACGTTGTAGCCGCGCAAGCCTCCGGACAAGAAAATTTTGCAAGGCAAAAATTTGGCTAAGTCTGGAGCTATCCACCCAACTTCGCAGTGAAGTCGGACTTCGTTGCCTTTGACCAGTGCAATCGGGCGTTGACCGAGTGCTTCCCGGACTTAGCACTTTCCTCCATGCGCAACCCGATTGCACACATCTTTCTTGTGCAACTCGACTGTGCACATCTCCCCATGCGCAACCTGACTGCGCTTGCATAGCTCGATTATGCAAAGGTTCCATGTGCAACCTGACTATGCTTGCATAGCCCGATTGCGCAATATTCAGGAGCGCAACCCGACTGCACTTGCGTAGCCCGATTGCGCAACCCGACTTAGGGTCGTCCCTCCTTCACACTTCACACTTCGCACTTCACCTCCCTCCTTCGCACTTTGCACTGCGCTCTCCCGACGGTGGAAATCAAAAATAAATTTAAAACTTCAAATTGGTATCAGAGCCACTGATCCCTTGATGCGGAGACCGAAGCAGAATGGCTTCCAGTAGCAACAACTTGTAGTTGTAGATCTCGCGCTTCAACGGGAAGAATTACGATTACTAGAGCATCCAGATGAAGATCCTGTTCGGATCTCAGGAGCTGTGGGAGTTAGTCGAGAACGGCTACCCAGAATCGACAGATGCAGCAGCACTGGCTGCCCTCTCTCAAGCAGACAAGGACCTATTGAAAGAGAACATGAAGAAGGACCAGAAGGCCCTCTTCTACATCATGCAAGTGGTCGAGGAGTCCATCTTCTCGTGGATCGCATCAACCACCAAGGCGAAGCAGGCCTGGGAGATTCTGGCCAGCTCATACCAGGGCACCAATAAGGTAAAGTTGGTGAAGTTGCAGATGCTCAGGAGGGAGTTTGAAAATCTACAGATGAGTGAGTTCGAGTCCATGAGTGATTTCTTCACCCGGACGATGGACATTATCAACCAGATGCGGTTGAACGGAGAAATTATGCAGAGCCAGAGAATCATGGAGAAGATTCTTAGAAGTCTGCCTGCCAAGTTTGACTCGGTTGTGATAGCAATCGAAGAGTCGAGGGATCTGACAACCCTCTCGATAGATGAGCTCATGGGTTCATTGCAGACACATGAACAGAGGCTGAGCCATTCATCTCAGACCTCTCTAGAGCAAGCATTCAAGGCTCAGGTCTCATTCCGAGACAACGACAGACAAGATTCCCACCATGGTGCCTCTAGTTCTCACGGAGCAAGAGGCAGAGGCAGGTGTGGGAAAGGCAACAAGCAAGGAGGATGGTCAAACCCTAGCGAAGGAGAGACCAACTATAATTTCCATCAGCAAGGTGGAAGAGGCAGTTCAAAAAATTAGCAAGTTGGATCTGGTCAGAAGAAGGACATGTCAAAGGTCCAGTGCTATTTCTGCAAGAAGTTCAGCCATTACATCTCATAGTGCAGAAAATGGATGGCCATGGAGAACCAGCAGCAAGCCCATTACACGGATGAAACCAAAAATGTGGTAGGAGGAAATGTGTTGTTGACTTGCAACATTGAGGAGGAGTGCCAGAAGAATATCTAGTATTTAGATAGTGGGTGCAGCAACCACATGACGGGGAACAAGGAGATGTTCTCCCAACTGGATGAAACAGTCCAGTCTGAGGTGAATATGGGGAACAACAACAAGGTTCCCATAATGGGGAAAGGAAAGATCCTCATCCGCACCAGGCACGGTGAACGGAAGTAGATCTGTGATGTCTACTATGTGCCTGGCCTGAAGCATAACCTGTTGAGCATTGGACAGCTCGTGCAGAAGGGACATACGATCCAGTTCAAAGATGGAGCTTGCACCATCAGAGACAAGTCGCATGGGCAGATTGCTATAGTGTCCATGATGAAGAATAAAATGTTTTCGCTACAGATTCAGAATGAATCATTGATGTCTCTGAGTGCAGTTGTGAAAGATGCTACCTGGTTGTGGCATCTCAGATTTGGTCACCTAAACTTCAGTGGCCTGAATCAACTGCACAAGAAGCAGATGGTGAAGGGTTTACCCCTGATAGAGCAGCAAAATCAAGTTTGTGAGGGCTGCTTAGTCGACAAACAACATAGGGATTCATTCCCTTTCGGTCAGTCTTGGAGAGCATCACAGCCACTGGAGTTGGTGCACTCAGACATTTGCGGTCCGATGCAGACCAGCACGTTTGTCGACAACAAATACTTCTTAACATTCATAGATGACTTCAACCGGAAGACTTGGATCTATGCCATCAAGCTGAAGTCAGAAGCATTTGCCAGATTCAAGGAGTTCAAGGCTCTGGTGGAGAAACAGAGCGGATATCAGATCAAGACTCTCAGGACAGATGGCGGAGGTGAATACATCTCCAACGAATTCCATAACTACTACAAGCAGCATGGAATTCGAAGGCAGTTCACTGCTAGATACACGCCACAGCAGAACGGCGTAGCTGAGAGGAAGAACCGGACCATCATGGAGATGGCACGAAGCATGATGAAGGCGAAGGGATTGCCGCACGAATTTTGGGTAGAGGCTGTAACATGTGCAGTCTACCTGCTGAACAGATGTCCCACCAAAAGCGTGAAGGACAAAATCCCTCAGGAGGCCTGGAGCGGTGTGAAGCCAAGTGTGGCTCACTTGCGTGTGTTCGGGTGCATTGCATATGCACATGTTCCAGAAGAGAAGCGGCAGAAGTTGGATGATAGAGATGAGAAGTGCATTTTCATAGGGTACAGTGAGCAGGCGAAGGCATATAGGCTGTACAACCCTATGACGAAGAAGCTCATCATCAACCGTGATGTGAAGTTTCTTGAAGATGAAGCCTGGAACTGGAAGTCGAAGACTGGCCAGTCAGAGCCAGCAGTAGTAGAGTCTGTTGACTTGGAAGAAGGAAGTGTGCAGCCACCTGCAACCTCCAACAGTAGCAGCGGTGCCAGCAGTAGCACAACCACTCCATCTCGGTCGCCTCCATGTGCAAGTAGAATCCAGAACCTGGTGACGCCAGCGAAGACAAGGAGCTTGCAAGAAATCTATGAGGCAACCCAAACCCATGTAGATGAAGAGTACTCTGACTTTGCATTCTTTACTGAAGTTGATCCAGTAGAGTTCGAAGACGCAAGTCAGAATCAGAAGTGGGTGCAGGCGATGGACGAGGAGATTGAAGCCATTGAAAAGAATGATACATGGCAACTGACAGATCTTCCAGTAGGGAAGAAGACCATTGGGGTCAAGTGGGTGTATAAGACAAAGTTCAACGCCCAAGGAGACGTTGACAAGCATAAGGCCAGACTGGTGGCGAAGGGTTACAAGCAGAAGTCAGGCATCGATTACCATGAGGTTTATGCGCCTGTAGCCCGACTTGACACAGTCAGGATGATCCTGGCATTGGCAGCCCAACAGGGTTGGAAGATGTACCAGATGGATGTCAAGTCAGCCTTCCTCAATGGAGTGTTGGAGGAAGAGGTCTACATAGACCAGCCACCAGGTTACGAAATTGAAGGCCAGGAGGGCAAAGTCCTGAAGCTAAAGAAGGCCCTGTACGGTTTGAAGCAGGCGCCCCGGGCTTGGTACAGCCGGATTGACAGTTATTTTCAGGAAAATGGGTTTGTAAAATGCCCATATGAGCACACCCTGTACATGAAGACAAATGATGTAGGTGAGCTCATAATCGTCTACCTGTATGTGGACGATTTAATTTACACTGGCAACACACAACACTGTTTGCCCAGTTCAGAACAGCCATGAAGAAGGAGTTCGAGATGACGGACTTAGGGCTGATGAAGTATTTTCTCGGCATTGAAGTTGACCAATCGACAGATGGCATCTTCATTTCTCAGGGCAAGTATGCGAAGGATGTCCTGAAGCGGTTCAAGATGGAGGACAACAAACCTGCCATCACACCTGTAGCCACAGGTTTGAAGCTGAGCAAGCTGGATTCAGGGAGGAATGTAGATCCAACCCTGTTCAAGAGGCTAGTTGGCAATCTGATGTATTTGACTGCAACTCGGCCAGATATGATGTTCGGAGTCAGTCTGATCAGCCATTTCATGGAGACTCCGAAGGACACGCACTGGCAAGCAGGCAAGAGGATCTTGCGCTATGTCAACGGGACGCGGAACAATGGCCTATTTTACGCCAGACAGGACCAGTTGGAACTGGTGGGCTTCATAGACAGTGACTGGGCTGGCAGCATCGACGATCGAAAGAGCACCTCCGGGTATGCTTTCCATCTCGGATCAGGGGCAGTCTCATGGGCATCCAAGAAGCAACCCATCATTGCGTTGTCCACAGCCGAAGCAGAATATGTCGTCGCCACGTCAGCCGCATGCCAGGCAGTTTGGCTGCGAAGAGTTCTGAGTGAACTGAACTATCCTTCGGAAGGCGCGACAATAATTTTTTGTGATAACAATTCGGCCATTGCACTATCAAAGGATCCCGTGTTCCATGGCCGGACGAAGCACATCGATATTCGTTATCACTTCATCAGAGAGTTGGTGAAGTCCGGAGAAATTCAACTGCAGTTTTGCAGATCCAAGGAGCAGTTGGTAGATATTTTCATGAAGCCTTTGAAGGAGGAAGACTTCAGCAGATTGCGAGAGCAGCTTGGAGTCAAAGCGCTCGTGAAATCAGGCTTAAAGGAGGGTGTTAGAAATATTAATCCTGATTTCACGCCTCCGCCCAACTGCGCTCCGAACTTGGGCGAAGTCGGACTGCGCTCGCGAAGTCGGGGATCCCGACAAAACTTTTGACTTGACGTCGCACGTGCCCTCTGATAGATGTGACGTCTGATAGATCCGATCGCCGTAGAAGTTAATGCCAGTTCGATGATTTAATGCCAGTTCGGCGATTGGTCAAAAACCCTAGTTGAGGGTCTGTCAGAACCTGTCAGAGGACAACCCCTATCTTCCTCTCCCCGCGGCTATATAAGGCAGTTCGGGTCTTCAGACAAGGGTGTGGAAAGAGAGCAGAGAGAGAGGAGAGTGGGGGAAACTTGGAAAAAATAGTCATTCGTAGAGTAGCGAACGAGATTGTTTCAGTGAGCAGTGTGGCTCATCTGTTTAATGTCCGAGCAGTAGACTCGACATTTGTTTTCCCTCTTAGTTTATCCTGTAGCTTTAGTCTACAGATGTTAGTTTTTCCTCAGTTGAGGACTTTTGTAACCCTCGTCTTATATGAATAAAATTTGTTGTTGTTTAAGGCATCTGTAGGGTTTGCGGTTATCTTTGTCGGCACAAAATCAGTTGTTGTCTGTATAATCGCCTCAGAGCGTTTTCTTTCGGGTTCTATAAGTTTGAGCTCAGATCTGAAACATTGCATTCAGATTCGGTGTTTCTCTCCTCCCGTACAGTTCTTGCCGAGCCAAGCAAAACATCGTTGTAGCCGCGCAAGCCTCCGGACAGCAAAATTTCGCAAGGCAAAAATTTGGCTAAGTCTGGAGCTGTCCTCCCGACTTTGCAGCGAAGTCGGACTTCGCTGCCTTTGACCAGCGCAGTCGGGCATTGACCAACGCAGTCGGGCATTGACCAACCGCTCCCCAAAAATTTGGCTAAGTTTGGAGCTATCCTCCCGACTTTGCAGTGAAGTCGGACTTCGCTGCCTTTGACCAGCGCAGTCGGGTGTTGACCAGTCGCTCCCCGACTTAGCACTCTTTTTCGTGCATAGCCCGATTGCGCACATATTTCGTGTGCAACCCGACTGCGCACTTTCCTCCGAGCGCAACCCGATTGCGCCAGTTTTGGGAGCGCAACCCGATTGCGGCTGCGCACCCCGACTTCAGGCCCTCCCTCCTTCGCATTGTGCTCCCAGACTTCGGCATCGCTCCTGACGGCAAAACAAAAAAAAATTAAAATTTCTTTATTTCAATGATAGTTAAAATTGTGTTGATTATGATTGTTGGTCCGCCATTCTATTTCTACGCCTGGTTGAAAGTATTGCATTTTAAATGCATTTTTTTTTTCAATTTTTGTGCCACTTTGATTTCAGGTATGATGGAGATATGAAGCAGTTGTCAAACAAAAAAAAAATAGCACCGATATGGTATGCATAACGTGCGGAATGTCATACTCAGGTATATCTCGTGCACATTTCCAGATAATTTTTCTGGCTATCGTCCATTGGTTTGTCTGTTATGTACAAAAAAAGCTTAAACATTTGTTGACTGGTTGTTGTCTTTCGAAGGACCGCCTAATATGAAATCGAAGGGCCGCCTGATCTGTAATTGATATCCTAGTATGAATAGCAGTTGAAGGACGTTGGAGTTTGGTTGTAACTCTCTGTCGTTGCTATGCTGATGTACGTGAGTGAAAGGATGTTGTTCAATGGCAGCCATGTTTTTTTTTTTTTCGGGGGAACGTGCCAAATATTTAACCTCCGGTGGAGACCGTCATCACTCGTCGACGGATTCAGTGGAAGAGGTCTTCGAGTGCAAAGTCCCTGGAGCAACATACGAACGGAGGAAAAGTTTTTTGGAAAAAAAAAAATTGTTTAAATTCCTTAGTTATGGGTCCACGAGCTCTATTATTTGTATGGGCTTTAAAAAAATTATGTTAGGGAATAACTTTATTATGTGGTGGAAACAATGGGGCCATCATTGCTATTTTATAAGTTGCTGTCATATTTTTATTGTATTAAAAAATGATCTAAGTTTTTTCTCCTGCGAGAGAAAATTTAAAAAATTGGACAGTTTGGAATATGCCCTTAGTGAGGGAAGAAGAAGACTGTTGTTTTTCCTGAAGATGAAGGTTTCATTGATACCCGATCATAGGGGTGTTTATAGTCATTGAAAATGTTTTTCCAAGCCGGAAACGTTGGTGGTGTCCAGTTTCTATTTTGAGGCACTTTAACCTATGTTTTTCAGCCTCAAAGTTATTGTATTATGGAGTGCATTTTCGATTGAACTTGACACTCCCAAATATTTGACAACTACCTTGGTGTTTCATTTTTTCCCTTATTTTTGTTGTTTGTCCACAAGTTTTTTGGACCTTGTTATCAGCCCACTATGTTCATATAGGTGGAAGCCACATACTTATGCTTGTGGAGCCAATTTTGGACTACCCTTGCGATTTTTGTGGTTATTTTTCCACACTATCTTCACACTCTCATTTTGTGAGACACTTTGGTTTCAAGGGGTTCTTCTTCAGTGACCTTTCTTCATGGTTCACAACCTTGATCTATGTCACAAGCACCAGTTTGGGAGTAAGATTTCATTCAATTCGGCGATGAGGCTCTATCTTTTTTTGAGACATCTGATGGATCCTTTGTAGGCTTCTTGATGGAATTTTTCCTAAGGGGGGTTGAAGAGGACATCTTCCTTCCTCTCCATTCTCCATGCACATCTTCCTTCTTCTTCTTCTATTATGGTAGGTGGTTTTCTCCCTTGGGGTTTTTCATCATTCCCTTGTTTTGTTGTTTGTCCACAAGTTTTGGACCTTGTTATTAGCCCATTGTGTTCATATAGGTGGAAACTACATACTCATGCTTGTGGAGTCATTTTGGACTACCCTTACGATTTTTGTGGTTCTTTATCCATCTTCACACTCCTTTTTGTGAGACACTTTGGTTTTAGGGGAGTTTTCTTTAGTGATATTTCTTCTTTTTGATCACATATTGTACATGAGTACCTTATCAGGCCTTGTTGCTGGGACTCATACTTGTGGATATGCCACTTATTTTTTGGTTTTGTTGTTTTTTCACTACCTCCTAGTATCACTTAAGGGGGGGTGTTAGTATATCCTAGTACCACTTAAGGGGGGTGTTAGAATAACAAATTATATCCTAAGTTGTTACTAGGATAAGTTTGAGTGGTTGAGATTAACTAATTTTTTTATAATCCAATTGATCAGATTGTATGCCTTTGTTATTTAAGCAAGGCTCCTTTCATTCAATAAGATGAAGTATTCTAATTTTCTAACAAAACCTAGGTTTAACAATTTAAACAACCACCAATACACAAACCTCCAAGCACTAAGAACATAGGTCAACCAACATAATCTAAGGTAAAACGACTACGAAGGAGGAAAGTTTTACTTCCTTTTTTCTAGAGAAACTACAAGTCATTACGACAAAATACAACAAGTATTTTATATTAAAAAGCTTCTAAGGATACAACTATAGCATAAATATACTAAGAATTAAAACAATGAGAGTGGTCCCCCAACCTGAATTCTCCTACAAATATTTCTTCTTTAGTGGCCAACTCCTCCTTTTTCTTTGCTCTCCTCTTCTTTGCTTTCAGTCCCCTTTCGAACCTCTCTTTTTTTCAGCCCTCTTAACAACGAAGACCTATCTACCCCCTCCCTAAGTCTAACTTTTTACATAAATGCTATCTACCAAAGTAAATTCATGTCTACTCCAGCCGATAAGAAGAAGATATTTGAATTTAAATATGATTTCTTTCCTTTTACAAATATCTTGCCTCAAACAAAAACCATTTATTTCTTATTCAATTTATGAAAGATAAAGCTATTCATTTTAATTTATAAAATATAAAGCTATTCATTTATTTATCTATTCAAAAAGGTAAAAGGGAGAATTGAATAGAAATTTAAAGCATTAATGTTTATAATATTGAATTCACTTTAATTCAAACCATAGAAGCCATAAATCATTTTCTCATTTGATTAATTCCAATAAAATACCTATACTAATATTGAGCATTAGTATGGTATTTAAGTGGGTAATGAATTAATAGAACCTCTATATCTATTAATTCATTTTAGAGGGGATTCTTTACCAAATCCAATTACACAATGATGCAGATGTAAACAAAAGCAATTCAAACAAATGCATCAAACAAGGTGGGTGAAGTCATCACTATCCAATCGCCTATCCTAGCGAAAGACTTATGGTAACTTCTAGGTTACCAGCTTTTGGCTAAGGATGGTTGGATAGTTGGAAATCACTAAAAAAGCAAGAATGCATGCCTATATGAGGGTATTCATTCATGTTACCCTAAGCCACCATAATCATCATTTTCCTTCTCAAGTACCTCGTTCTTGGTGGTTGATTCTACCTCTTCCACCCCATGAGTGTACCTGGTCCTATGAATTGATAATACATCAGCAGTACCACATTCCTTAAAGATAAATCAATATAAATATTATGATGAGCACCAAAATTGCTCATTTTTTGTACATGTTTTAATGGGGTTTTGTGCGGCATTATTAACATTAGAGATGTATTTTTGTGAAATTATTGCATGCATTTAATAGAAATTGACGTATTATACTTAACTGGTGTTTTAGTGGAAAATGTGTGTAGATGCAGTACTTTATTACTTTTTTGCACCTTTTAGTCGAGGTCCCACATGGACCTGGCATTGGATGACACATGTAATTGCGCTTAAGGAATAATGTGAGGCTTGACGGAGATAGCGATGTTGGAAAAAGGAGTCTAAATTTGCTAAGGTACGATGCATGTATCCCGACCACAGGCCAGAAGGTGCCTATCTTCCATGAAAGGAAAGCACCTATCTTCTAGTGATAGAACAAGCACCTGTCTTTCGACAATAGGTTGGAAGGTGCTTGTCTTCCAACGATAGAACAAGCGCCTATCTTCCAGCAACAGGTCGAAAGATGCCTATCTTTCGATGACAGAGTGCATGCCTATCTTCCAATGACCAAAAATAATAACTCTCAGAGAAATGGAAAAGGCCTATATGTGGTGCCTTTATCCCGATGATAGGTCGAAAAGGTGCCTGTATTCCAGCGATAGACCAATAAGCGCTTATATTCGATAGGAATAAAGTGTGCGTTGACTATTTGACTTGAAGACCATGCATAAATTTAGACATATATTGTTGTACAAACTTAGGGAGCGCTATTGTTATCTTGAAAAGATTAATTTTAGCATGGCCACTCTTTTATTAGACATTAATTAAATTTATGCATGAACCAACCGTAGCAATTCGCATCAATTGATTAATTTTAGAATAGTCTAATTTTGTAATAGGGGATGACCACGTTTTGTATAAAACATAGGCCACCCCTGAAGCGAAGGATCCCAAACCTGAACAATATTTTGTACTGCATTATTTTAATAAAAGTCTCGAGTGTTCTTTTAATTTGCGTGTTCGAAAGAGTGATTGTGTGAATTAGTTGGGTGGATGTCTACAGGAGCCTGGGCCCACTCTAGGCAGTATTCCTCCCTTATTTTTGCTTTCATTATTTATGTTGTTTATTTTCCTATTTTATTTATTTTTACAAGTGTGTTTAATTCCTACAATTTCTTACTTTATTTATTTTTACAAGTGTGTTTAATTTCCTGCAATTTCCTTTTAGTTGTGTGCTTACTTTTCTACAAATTTCCTTTCAGTCATGTGTTTGATAATGATAGTTTAATTTACTTTTCCTACAATTTCAATTAGTATTTATTTTCTTGCACTTAATTATTATTGGTTTGGATGAACTTAAACTACATGAACAACACACCCCCACCAAACCAAGTGACACATAGGACTCATCTCCCAATTTACTATAGGCATATATTTTGCATTGGTACTCAACAAGTTTACGAACTCCCAGATTGATAAAATTAAATGGAAGCAAAATAACTGTTTTCAGAAACACCATTTTTTGCTCACCATTTTGGCATCGTTGTCGGGGAGTGCCAACTGTAGTATTTAAGATCTATAGGTCAGTCAAACCTAAAAATCATAGTTCATATTAGCTTACCCATAGATCCTCTACCTGAGAGTGCATGAGTCCTCCAAGACCAAGAGGATAGGATGGAAGATTTCTTAAAAAGGTAGCAATCACTCTAGAAATACCTGAAATATCTTCTAATATTCCTTCTGAAGCATCTGAAACACTTCCTGAAGCTGCACTCATCTCCACATGAGACACCTTGGCATAATAATCCAATAGTTGGAAAAACTTCCTTTAAAACCAATCTAAGGGAAAAATCTCAAAGAGAAAACAATTCGAGAGAGATTTATTGACTACCCAACGATGGAAGGCAGTTGAAGATGAAACTATTTCACATTCAGATTTAGGAATATTGTTAGAAGACAAGAAAAATGAGTGTGACACCTTGTTAGCTACCTTAGAAGCAGCTAGAGTAGACCCTACATCACCTAAAAATATGGCTGAAATTGAAGAGGCTTCAACCAGTTTTGATTTTCCAATTGAGGAATCAAGAGGAGAGACCAAAATGAAACACATATCTCCTACACATCTTCCTACTTTTAGAGGACTACCAACTGAGGACCCTGATCTATTCCTTTTCAAATTTTATGTACTTTGCAGATCAGTGGACTACAAATCTGATGCCCAAAAACTGAAATTATTTCCCTCTACACTAGATGATTCAACATTACGTTGGTTCATCAGTTTGGGGAACAAACACATTGCTACCTAGGAGGATATGAAAAAAATCTTCCTAGAACAATACCAAGACTTTGGTAGGGCATGAGATGCTAGGGAAGAAGTCCTAGATATGTCCCAAAGAGAGGAAGAGTCATTGGAAGATTATTGGGACAGATTTAATTTCAATCTTCAACGATCACCCCATGCAAAACTGGGTGAGAAATCCTTGAGAAGCATATTCTTAAGGGGTCTCACAAATGAATCCTTAGAAGCTTTAAATTTGTTATCGAGAGGTGATATTTACCAACACCAAATGCTAGATATTCGATAATTGTGTCAAAATTATTCAAGAAGAAAAGGTAAACCCACCAACCGAGTCACAAAAACCATAACCTCTATAACCAAGGTAAAAATAGGTAATATGTTAGAGGACATGAAGAGTGATATGTTATCATCTCTTGCACTTCAATTAGACACACTCCTACTTAAGAAAAGAAGTAGGAAACTGAAGCAACATTAACCTTATTTTACCCAAGATGTAGAAGAAAACACCCCAAGAATGAGTGTCCAGAAAATAAAGTGAGAGTGTGTGCCATTTATCAAAAGGATCATAAAATAAGGTTGTGCCCACAAATAGAAAACATAAAAGAAGAACCTGAAGTAGCAAAAACATATTTTATGGGTAACAGGAGAAACTGGCAATAATTTCCTATGGGAAATAGTATGCCAAGAGGAGGACCACCCTATGGGGGATCCAATTTTATGAACCAAGGGCAAACTCAACCACCCAATATGGGATGGTGGGGTCAAGCACCTTGGATGAATGCCACCCAAGGATCTACTCCTTACACCCCTTATCCATGGATGCCATACCAACAAACTAGACCATAGTGGTGAAATTACAATGCATGGACTTCACCTCCACAAACCACAACTCAAACCCCACTACAGCCTAGTTTATTGGCACCTCCTACTTCTAGGCCAAATCAGCTACCTGCACAACCAACTCCAAATCCAAACAATAAGATAAATCAGCCCACCTATCAGGTAGACATGGAGATGTTCCCCATGTATCATATTAGAGTAGATTGTAATCATGTACAACTTAGATCAGGTAGGCAATTAGGAGTAGATCCAACACCTCCAGTAGTGGAGGAAGAGGATGTAGAAGTAGAGGTAGAAGAGCAACCACCTTTGGTAGAGGAGGTGGAAGAAAATGTAACTACTAAAAAAATAAAAATGAAGGGGTTCCACCCTTCCCCAAGAGATTACAAGAACCCAAAAAGCCAATGCAACTAAAATTTGACATCATGGAAGGATTAAAAAACCTGACAGTCATGATTCCCCTTTATCAAGCCATAAGAGATGTTCCAATCTACACGAAGGCCATTAGAGAGTTATGTCTTAAGAAACCAAGAAGGAAACCATCAAAAGTAGTTAATGTGGTAGGTCAGTTGGTTGATTTAATGTTAGGAAACACCTACCACCCCAAGTACTCTGATCCAGGAAGCCCAATGTTAATAGTTCAAATTGTAGGCTTAAAGTTACCCAACACATTAGTAGATCTAGGAGCTACTATAAATATCATGCCCCAAGAAACCATGCAAAAATTACAACTCACAAATATGAGGCCAACCAAAATAATTCTACAATTGGTTGATCGATCTACAATACTCCTAGAGGGAATGTTAGAAGATGTGATTGTAATAGTAGATGCATGGGAGTATTCGATAGATTTTCTAGTCTTGCAATCTAGATCTGGATTGGGTGGTTATCCACTTATATTAGGCCATCCTTGGCTGGCCATAGTTGATGCTTATATAAGTTGTAGGATAGGACAAATGACAATCTCAGATGGATAGAATATCAAAAACTTAGTCATTTATCCACCTGCATAGTCCACTGATATGTTGGGAGAACCAAATTGTGAAGTCTTAAATATTGATGCCTTGCCAATGCTTCAACAAATAATGGCCCTAGATGAGGTAGAGGATGACACCGATTAAGATCAAGTCATAACACACTTTTTCCAAGGAGAATCCTCACATCCTCCTCTAGAATCTCCACTTGTAGGTAGCAAGGAAAATCATGTCAAACAGATAGAGGTAGCACCTGGAAGAATGTTGAACATTGACAATGAGTTATCAATTATTCAAGAGGACAAGTTGAAAGAAATACTAGTCAAACATCAAACTACTTTTGCATGGGACTACAAAGACATGAGGGGGATTGCACCCAAAGTCTACATGCATAAAATTTATTTGGAAGATGATGTAAGACTCGGTAAGACAACCTCAAAGGAGAATGAATCCAACAATGAAAGAAATAGTCAAAGCTGAATTACAAAAACTTTTGTCAGCTAGATTTATTTATCCTATATCGGATAGTCAATGGGTATCACCTTTAGTGGTAGTGCCCAAGAAAAATGGCAAGTGGTGGATTTGTGTGGACTACAGAATGTTAAATAAAGCCACTAGGAAAGACCATTTCCCCTACCATTCATTGACCAAGTCCTCGACACCTTGGCAGGATGAAAATATTTTTCGTTCCTTGATGGGTTTAGTGGATATAATCAAATTCAAATAGGGGATGAAGACCAGGACAAAACCACTTTTACCTATCCTTGGGGTACTTTTGCTTACCGAGTCTTACCATTTGGGTTATGTAACACACCTACCACTTTCCAAAGGGTGGTGCTTAGCATCTTTTCAGACATGGTTGGAGAGACTGTAGAAGTATATATGGATGATTTCACCATTTATGATGAAACTTTTGAAGAAGCTACAACTAATCTGGAGAAAGTACTCCAACATTATCAGGAAATAAACATATCCCTTAGTAATGAAAAATATTTTATGTTAATGCAAGAAGGGATAGTGTTAGGACACCATATCTCTCTAAAGAGATTAAAGTAGATAAACAAAAAATTGAAGTGATTAAAAATCTACCTACTCCCCAAACATAGAGAGATATCCATAGTTTTCTAGGCTCTACTGGATATTATAGGTGGTTTATCCAAGATTTTAGCAAAATTGCCAAACCACTACATACACTGTTGACCAAAAATGTTGAGTTTATTTGGACTAGTGAGTGTGAGCAAGCATTCCAGATTTTAAAGGAAAAACTGACAATTGCTCCTGTGCTGAGAGGTCCAAATTGGAACCTCCCCTTTCATATTTATGTTGATGCATCCAACAATGCTATAGGGGCAGCACTAGGACAGAAGGATGGAGATGAATTTTATGCCATCTATTATGTCAGTAAACATCTTACAGGTGTTCACTTCAACTAAACTATCACAGAGAAAGAGTTCCTTGTAGTAGTTCATGCTATAAATAAATTTTACCACTATATCATAGGTTATAAAATATTTGTGCACATAGATCATACAACCATCAGATATCTGATGAATAAACCTACAGTGAGTGGTAGAATTATCAGGTGGCTTTTACTTTTATAAGAATTTGATGTAACCATTATTGAAAAACCCAATAAGGATAATGTTGTTGCAGATTTTCTCTCTAGGTTAATATCTCATGACCACACTACCACTGAAGACCGATTTTTAGATGAGCATCTCTTTGCTCTAGATGAACAAATACCATGGTACATAGATATGGCTAATTACTTAGCCACCGATAAAATATCTCTTACACTCTCACCCCAAGAAGCTCAAACTTTGATTGAGAAGAGTGCAACCTTCTCATGGATTGATGGTTGCCTATTTAAAATCAGGCTCGATCAAATCATGCATAGGTGTGTTGCAGAAAATGAAACCACAAAAATTCTAAAGGCTTGTCATGATGAACCATGTGATGGATATTTTGTAGGGAAGAGAACTGCATTTAAAATTTTATAGGTTAGTTATTACTAGCCCTCTTTATTTAAAGATGTAGTCAAATATGTTAGCCAGTGTGATCAATGTCAGAGGATGGGTAGACCAACTCTACGAGATGAGATGCCACTTCAGCCCCATGTGCATATTGAACCATTCGATAAATGGGGAATGGATTTTGTTGGGCCAATCAATCCATAATCAAGTAGAAAAAGGTATATCTTAGTTTGTACTGACTATGTGACTAAGTGGGTTGAAGTGTAGGCACTACAGAATGCAAAGGAGCAGACTATAGCAAACTTCCTGTATGAATGCATCTTCACCAGGTTTGGTGTTCCCAGGGAAATTACCACTGACCAAGGGGTCCAATTCACCTCGAAGATGATACAGGATTTGATGAAGCAGTATCAAATCTAGCACAACAAAACCACCCCCTATCATCCACAAGCAAATGGGTAGGTGGAGGTCACAAATCGAGAGTTGGAGAACATTCTCACCAAAATAGTGCAACAACACAAGAAGGACTAGGAAAATCACCTACCGAAAGTAGTATGGGCATATTGCACTACCTAGAAAACCACTATGGGATTTACACCATTTCAATTGGTGTATGGAAAGAATGCCATGATGTCAATCGAGTTTGAAATTAAAACCCTATGAACTACAATAGAGATGAACCTGAATCTAGATGCTATGCAAAAGGAATGGATTCACCAACTAAACCAATTGGATGAATATCGATAAGATGCACTACAATGCACAAAAATTATGTAAAAGTAGAGGGCCATGTGGCATGATCACCACATACGACCAAAATAGTTTAAGGAAGGATATTGGGCATTACTTTATGATTCTTGATTCTAGGAGCAAAGGAAAGCTCATGCAGAGGTGGATGGGTCCATATGAAGTGGTTGAGATAATCAACAATGGTGTTATCCATATCAAAACCATTGATGGTAGTGACATCATGTTGATAGTCAATGGTCACCACTTATGATCCTATCATGCACCTCCAATCCATGTGATCGATTCAGAAATAAGCATGGGGGAGACCCCATTTGATAAAAATATTTTAGCAATTTGATGAATGCTTATGCATTCACAAAAAAATATTATTATTATTTATAATATTTTTCTAATATTAGCATAGGTTTTTCTTTATTTTATTTTTTTAGTTTTGCAGGGTTACATGGCCTTAGATGCAATTTGTCTATTAGGCATGATGCCACGATCCTTATTTTTCATTTTACTTTTTTGTGTGTTTATTTTTGTAGGACATGGATTTAGATGCAATCTATAGGCAATCGGGTCAAACTAGGCCTATCAGGCATGAACCATGGTGCCCCACATTTTCCATTTTTGAGAAGTGTAGCAGTGCGGAGAGAGTGCCAACATTCCATTGAACATGCATCGTCTATAACCAGACTTGTGTATAGGTGTCTATTTCCTACCAAAAAGAACACACCTATATTTAGGTCAAAATAAACGATGACAAATTTTTAGGTACTTGTATCCCTACAACAATGAGCGTCTATCTTCAACACAAAGAAGGTGCCTATATTCCAAACTATATAAGGTGCCTATATCCACAAAATATAGAGGGTACCTATATTCCACATAAGGCACCTATCTACAAAGACACAATAGTTATATCCACAACAAATAAAAGGTGCTATGTATTCCAAAGCCAGGGTGCCTATATCCAAAAGAACAAAGAAAAGATGCATGTATTCCCAACACAGGTGCATATATCCAAAAAATAAGAGAGCACCTGTATATCCTATATTCTAGAAGATAGCACCTATATTCTAAAAGAAGTAGTGCCTATATTCCAAGTAGTGACACCTATATTCCAGTGAAGGTACCAATATCCATGCACAGTCAACAAAGTCAACCTTTTCATGGAACAGAGTATACCTATTTTTCGATGATGGAATCTATTTGCTTCCCAATATTTGACCATCGGAGTCCACGTCTTCTCATCAATAACACATGCATACTCCCGAGACATGAATAAATCAATTTCCAAGGGGGACGTGTGTCATCCCACGGTAAAATAAAATAATCATATTTTTCTTTATTTTTTGCATAAGACCTCAAGACTAATAAAAATGCAATACCCAATAATAAGATCACCATGCACGGAGAAATGCACACCATTGATTCACCTTGGTTCACCATCGTCACGCTTCGATCAAATCTAGTTGCACAACCAGGCATTTACATATCATGATTCACAAAAAACTACCAAGGTATGTACTAATTTTTCTATTACATGTATGCATAGTTATCATAAAAAATATTTCTATGTAATGTGCCAGCACATGCCCCATGAAACTATTGTCCAATCATGCAACCCCCAAATCTACAAACTACCATGTGGTACCAATCAAGTGCAAGGGAGGAGGTTATGACTGTATCCACCTAAATATAGCACATGAATTAAGAATTGATTACGTAGATTCTATAATTACTACTGATTATGGGAAGATAGGTGCCTTGTATGCATGGATACAATCGCATGCTTTGGCATGTTTAAAAATAAATAAAAGTGCTTATTTGCAACCAGAGAAAAACCAAAAAAATAGAGCAGACGATGCCATGGGAGGACCTTCGAGCAATCATGCCCTGAAGAAGTATGAGCCTAGAGATCTCTCGAGCATAATCTGGTTTATCCAGAATAGTTCAGGCTTGTCGGATGGATAGATTACTATCGCCTAGTTAGCCAAGATCAGGATTTAGTGATGACATAAGAATTTGTAACCTCCATGGAGGATGGTGTCATAAGGATGTGCGGACTGGTCATACCAATCATAGAGGAATACATTGTAGAGGTTACCGACGTCTCCTACACCGAAGATCAGACATACAAAGATGATAATGTGGGACATTACGCATAAATATTTTTTGGGTAACCCAGTATGCAGTTGATGCAGTTTGGGTTACCAAAATAATATATCCTTGAACTATGGAGGTAAGTATTTGAGCAAGTGGTAAGGTTTTTCACTTGCACTAGAAAATACTCATGGTTGAATGCTAACCACATTGATTTATCAATCACTTATTGCATGGGGATCACATTAATATCCCCTATTATCTGATGTGTGCCCTGAAGGATGAGGCCAGTTGATACCAGTGGGCATAGTGATAACATTAGGGCATCATAAGCTGATTTTAGCCCTAATTCGATATGTTGAGGCATAGAGAGTCACATTGATAGTTGAAGAAGCAATTTTTGCATCACAATCAACCTATGGGTGATAGAAATATGAAGAGGCAAAATCGTCTACCTTCCAACATAGCCACTCTACAAGGGAGGTAGAGCAGGCTAAACCAAGCCCATCATGGGTAATATCATTCACATCTCCCAACACACACAAACAAATAGAATCCTTGGTCGATTATAGTTCATCAAGGGATGATGAAGACCACATGATAGAAGATGAACTGGTCACCCAAGTGTTATAGGGCATGGCCTTTAGTGAAGCACCCTACCATGATGCTCCAGAGGAAGACCTCCAAGATAAATTGAAGGCCATGGAAGAGCAAGCCTCCACATGGGAGGAGAAATTTAAAGTAGAACAAGTAAAATTCTAGGAGTCTCAATGAGTTACCACAGAAAAGCAACATGAATCTAACGATACCATATGATAGTTACAAGAGATAATGCAACAGTTAGAGAATAGGATTCAGCAATTATAGTAATTATTGGCTGCCAAAGTAGATCATGTTGATATCACTATACATAATGACTGGGCAATGGACCCAAAAATCTCTTCTATCAATTCAGAGGAGAAGGTGGCATCTACAAGGGTATTCCATTCTGATGCCAAGAGGGCATCAGATGCCCAAATATTTGATGTAGGGGACCAATCAAAAGCCCTTATAGTGGATGCTTCCCAAGAATAAGGGAGCCCTATTTCATAGAGTGGGCCCCCTATAATCAAAATTGTGGATAATGAGGCTATTGAGTCAGCCAAAATCTCTACGATTACTCAATCAACTGGTCAATCGATAGTTGACCAACCAAGGACTGCCTAATCAGTTGGGGAGTCTACGACACATGTGGATGCTACTCAAATAGCTAATAAATTATCTGACCAGTCAGATGAGGGACCAGAGGAGCAGGATGATGTGGGCCAATCAAAGGAATCGATTGATCCCTCCATGGCTGCACAATCAGTTGGTCAGCCATCGATTGACCAAACCATGGCTAGTCAGTTTGATGAGTAGCCAGAGGTCGAGCCTCTTATTGGCACACCACTAGACCAGGACACACAAGAAGTAGAGTCATCAGATGTCCAAGAAATACCACCTCCATGGAGGAAAGTGGTGATTTATCTCTCGATATCGATAGCTGATACAAAAGCCTCAAGACCTACAAAGAAATTATGACCAAAAGCTAAGGCAAAAAGGCCACCATAGAGGAGACCGAAGGCTAAGGCCAAGAGGCCACCACAAAAATGAAAGAAGACATAGGACCCAAAATCTGATGATGAATGGGTTGCATCAATAAAAATCTTTGCAAGCCACCAATAACAATTCCAAGAGCTCAAGGAAAGCCTGAAGAAGGCTAAGAAAGAATGAAAGGCTCACAAAAATATGACCAAGGAGCCAGGTGTCAATATTAACCCTACTAGACCAAATCAATTTAGGACCTGTATGGTTCTATTGATGGACATCCATCAAAGATGTAGGAGTATTTTTAGAATATGGGGATATATGACAAAGAGCCAATGATGCCATCATCGATCAAAGCACCTAAACCTTTATCGCCTGATAACGAAGAGGAGAATGATACAGATGAGGTAATGCTTGACCCAAAGATAGCACGACTATCAAAAGCCTAGGTATTTGATACATCTCAATTTCCACCATGGGATATGCCAAAGATTGCCACTACAAAATGACTTCCTATAGATAATTTCTACTAGAAGCAGGCTGAACCAACATTTTAGAAGGATGCAACCACATTTACTAGACTACAAGAGGAGAAGAAAAGTAGGTAAGGTTGATGTAAGAAGAAGCCCAAAATAGGGGAAGGTCCTAGCCAGTCTATAAGGCGTAGTCAGCACAAGAAAGCACCAAAAATAAAGGAAGGTCCCAACCAACCAAAGCAGCATGGCAAGCACAAGCATGATAAAGAAAGAGATAAAGCCACATCAAGAGAGGAAGCATTAGAATAGAGATTATTGGAAGGTTATTGCTAAAATAGGGGATTATCAGCAATAGGTGCCATGAGGACGTGGCAATAATTAGGCATGGGGGATGATGAGCACCATAATTGCTCATTTTTTGTACATGTTTTAATGGGGTTTTGTGCGGCATTATTAACATTAGAGATGTATTTTTGTGAAATTATTGCATGCATTTAATAGAAATTGATGTATTATACTTAACTGATGTTTTAGTGGAAAATGTGTGTAGATGCAGTACTTTGTTACTTTTTTGCACCTTTTAGTCGAGGTCCCACATGGACCTGGCATTGGATGACACGTGTAATTATGCTTACGAAATAATGTGAGGCTTGATAGAGATAGCGATGTTGGAAAAAGGTATCTAATTTCGCTAAGGTACGATGCTTGTATCCCGACCACAAGCCGGAAGGTGCCTATCTTGCTGTGAAAGGAAAAGCGTTTGTCTTCCAACAATAGAACAAGCACCTGTTTTTCGACAATAGGCTAGAAGGCACATGACTTCCAGTAACAAAATAGGCGCCTATCTTCCAGCAACAAGACGAAAAGCACATGCCTTCTGACAGAAAAGTGCGTGCCTATCTTTCGATGACCGAAAAGAATAATAACTCTTAGAGAAATGGAAAGGGCCTATATGCGGTGCCTTTATCCCGATGATAGGTTGGAAAGGCACTTGTATTCTAGCGATAGGCCGATAAGCGCTTATATCTAATGGAATAAAGTGTGCGTTGACTATTTGACTTGAAGACCATGCATAAATTTAGACATATATTGTTGTACAAACTTAGGGTGCGCTATTGTTATCTTGAAAATATTAATTTTAGCATGGCCGCTCTTTTATTAGACATTAATTAAATTTATGCACGAACCAAGTTGTAGCAATTCATGTCAATTGATTAATAATAGAACAGTCTAATTTTGTAACAAGGGATGACCGCATTTTGTATAAAATGCAGGCCACCCCTGAAGCGAAGGATCCCAAACCTTAATATTATTTTTTACTGCATTATTTTAATAAAAGTCTCGAGTGTTCTTTTAATTTGCGTGTTCGGAAGAGTGACTGTGTGAATTAGTTGGGCGGACGTCTATAGAGCCTGGGCCCACTCCAAGCAGTATTCCTCCCCTGTTTTTGCTTTCATTATTTATGTTGTTTATTTTCCTATTTCATTTATTTCTGCAAGTGTGTTTAATTCTTGCAATTTCCTACTTTATTTATTTTTGCAAGTGTGTTTAATTTTCTGCAATTTCCTTTTAGTTGTGTGCTTACTTTTCTATAAATTTCCTTTCAGTCATGTGTTTGATAATGATAGTTTAATTTACTTTTCCTGTAGTTTTAGTTAGTGTTTATTTTCCTACACTTAATTATTGTTGGTTTGGATGAACTTAAACTACATGAACAACACACCCCACCAAACCAAGTGACACATAGGACTCATCTCCCAATTTACTACAGGCATATATTTTGCACTGGTACTCAACAAGTTTACGAACTCCTGGATTGATAAAATTAAATGGAAGCAAAATAACTATTTTTAGAAACACCATTTTTTGCTCACCAAGAAGAGCATTGATTTGATGATTTGAGTTCATTGCCACTTGGTATTGCAGGAAATATAATGCCTAAGATATCATTGAGTGAAACAAGCCAAAGTTGAAAAACACCTTTTGCCAAGTATTATGAGAAGTACAGATAGTTGGAGCACCAAAGGAACGTTAGTAGAAGAGGAAAAGAGTTTGTGTGCAACTTAGCACTTGGAACAACAAGCACCAAATGTCTTTGAAGGAATTCAAAGCATTTTGAAATAGTCATTTAATACATGGGTCGTAAATAGCACGAGAAGTTCATTTGAGCAAAAAATCAGTTTGCAATTTCAAGATAGCGTGTTGTAAAAAGAAGCCTATTGAAGAGTCAACAGTGAAGACCGATTATTTTGCCCAAAATAGCATGCGCCTAAATTATTGAGGTAAATTTCAAGTTATTATTTGATTTATTAAAAGGTTGGAGTAATAAGGAGTAATTTATAATTGATTTATGAAATATTGGGTTGATTAATATATTTCCACATTGATTAATTATTGCTATTGGAGGTATAATGTTTATAAGTGGTAAATCAAAACCCTAGATATTTTATTACTGCATTTTGTAAAGCATTGTGAAGTTTTGAAAAGCTTATTTGTAGTTTTGGTAAGATAATTACATGTTTTGTAATTAATACATTTAATTTTGTAAAGCAATTTGAAATATTTGCAAATTGATAATTTTGGAGAAATAAGGAGTTCAACATCAAATTAGGAATACAAAATTTGCAAATATCTTTCATAGAATTTTTAAATTTCTAATTGGGGAGCTATAAGGAATTCGACATCAACATTATATTTTTGAAATTTGGGATATAAAAGGTATTCAACCAAGAGATTTAAAGTATTGAAATCTTTGTCAAAATTAGTGATTGTTCATTCATAACTAGAGAGAAATAATGCATTTGCCTTAAAGAGTTGAAGTTGAATATTATATTGAAATTGTCATTAAAATATTAGGGAGATATAAGGCTTACAACATAATTTTCTAAAAAATTGAAAATTGAAGAGTGTTCTTAGTCTATCATAAACAAAAACACTGAGTAATAAGGATGTCTACTTCGAATAATACATTAAACAATGATATAAAGAACATTGTCAGAGAAGAAAAGAGAAATGTCATAAAACTTGGAATCAAGAATTTGATTAAAAAATCTGAAGGAAAATTAGACTTAGTCTCAAGTTTCATTTACAAAGAAGCATTAGAAGAAAATTTTAAAAAATTAGAATACTATCTGCATGCGAGAATGTTTGAAGAAATTGACAATGACAAAGATAGTGTTATGATTCCTTTAATTGCTAGTATAATATACATGGCATTGCTTACACTTAAACATCATAGATAAGAACTTGAAACAAAAGGAGTTGATTGAATCCCTTAAAAAGAAAACAAAAATGGATGAATCATTTTTAGAAAATATATTTCATTCTTCATGTAATTTTTATGCTTCAAGTTCATCTAATTCTAGATCTTACCATGATGTCATAAGTGAATGCTCAGAAGGTTTTTTACTAAAGAAGACTTGCAATATGAAGGACAAAGGCAAAGAGAAAATATTTTTACAGGAATCAAATGACAATGTGATCACTTTAAAGCATAAATATTGACATCAATGATGAAGATAAGCAAGAAGAGAAGAAACCCGATCAAGGAGGCATACAATGCAAAGTGAGTTAAAAGACAAAGAGCATAATGAATTCTAACATCTTCAATAACCAAATAATGTAATACAAGGGGGTGTTAGAGTATATTACATTATTTGGTACATGCTAATGTACCACCTTGGGTACATATTTAGATTCAGATTGTGTCCTATATTAGACTGTGAGTATATATTTTATGTAATGTAATAATGTGCAAGAAATTCATCAAGTGTCATGTAGTTAAGTGTGCAAGTGTGATGAGTGTAGATGTGCATAAGTGTTCATTATGTAAGAGTGCACATGTGTCCTTAGAGTAGGAAAGTGAAGAGTATCAAGAAGAGTGAAGCCCAAGAATATTCCACATGGAGAGTCATATTCCATTATATATGTGTCTATGTGTGTGTGTGAGACACCATGTAGAATGAGAGCGTAGAAGTATGGTGTATTTGAGATCTATATTCTATATCAAGATACTATTTTCATGAGCATTTGTTAATGGTTATTTTATGAGTTCTTATAGAAGTTATTTATGAGTTTTATATGATTAAATTATTGCCATTATCATATATTTCATATTGCAAATTTATTTGAGATCTTGTGGTTATTTTATTTAAGTATTAAGCATCAAAAGCTAACACAAGAGGGGAGCGAAATGCTCTAGGAGAGGAGTGCTTCACTTCATTCAGCTAGCATTTTGCTCTTGTGGACCAACATCTCCATGTTGTCTAGCACTTAGTTCTTCATAAGCCAATCATATCAGCTTGGTAAAATCCCACCTCTAGCCAATATCTTGCAAAATTGAATTTTTGAAGACCTCAATTGGTCAATGGAAAGGACTTCGCACATTTTCAAAAATGGGAGAATCCCAAGGTAAAAACCTATTACTACAATTCCAATGAATGTAATTTGCAATAAATTCTTACAATTGTTGTAGAAACTAATCATACAAGTATGAGTTACATTTTCTTATGTAATGAAGAGTTGCACTTGGTAAAAGCACTTTAATTGTGTGTGTGCACATGCGCGCACGCATTGTAGAAACTAATTATACAAGTATGAGTTGCATTTTCTTATGCAACGAAGAGTTGCACTTGGGGGAAGTACTTCAAAAGTGTGTGTGCGTATGCATGCGCACGTGTGTGCATGGGCTTGTGCGCGCACAATTTTAAACTCCATTGATATTTTGTGACTAAAACCTATATATAATTCAACTATTTTGAAAATATTGTAATCCTTACAGACAAAAATATTTAGAGAAAAACATTACCAATAATAGTAAGTGCAAAATAGTTTTGAGGTACATATAGTCTTAATTTTAATTTTTAGGCAAAACAAGTGAAGTAACCTTACATTGTTACACTTTAAAGTTGATATTATCACTAAACAATTTTTCTAGGTAGACATAAAATATATTTTACCACAAGATAGTATGTTCAAGATGCCAAGTGTTAATGTGCCATGAAGAGCTTGATTTTTAAGCCTCCAACTCTATCTTCATTTAGTTTTGTCATCTTATCAAAGAGTTATCTTGTAAATATTCATATCGTATGTCCAAAGCACACTCGTTTGTATAATAATAACTATACCAAATCCTAAAACAATCAAATAATATTTTGTGAGAACAAAACCAAAAAAAAACTTCTCTCGAAGTATAAAAATAAAATATTCAAAAATTTTAAAGCCCATGAAGTGTCTAGATGTACTCACATAACATATTACATCTACAAAATCTTAATATGAAAAAATGATAAACCCATCCAAAGCTAACGATCATGTACAAACTATAAAAAAATATTCATTAAATGTTGGGGATGATGTGGTTCTAAAAGGGAGTAAGCACTTATTGGGTGTTATGACACCACTTTCATGCACTTTTTGATTATTTGAATAAAAAAATGACATTTTTGTAAGTGCAAACCAGAAGCAAGCCTCACATTTTCTTGCTTTAGATCTTTAGGGAAGAGTAGGGAGAGAGTGTGAATAGGAAGCAAGTGTGAGTAAGAAGCAAGCCTCACCTTTTCTTGCTCCATAGTTTTGGAAAATTTTATAAATAAAGGATTCATATGAGGAAAAGCTAAGTAGCATTAAAGAAAATTCATATTTCAAAGCCTTGATTAGAAGTAACGATGTCTTAGTTGGAAGTATGGATACCCAAGTTGGAGACGAGAAAAGCGAATATATGATCCAAAGAGCAAATGCTACACTAGAGGTGATTATCAAGGATTGTAGACAACAGTTTGAAGAAGTGACATTCCAAACTATTTGACGAAATGTCTACAAGGTTATAACAATTTTGATAATGTATAGCAATTTTGATAAAATAAGGTTTTGCAATGTAAAATCAGCCGACATCATGTAATTCGGACTGATTCGTAGCATAGCACAAAAGGACAAAACTAGTCGTCATACGTAGTTAAGCTTGTTAACACGTCTAAGACTGGTTGTTAGGCCAGATTAGTTAATCAGTCTAGGACTGGTTTGTTAGGTTGCAAGACTGATTAGTTAGTGCTAAACGTAGGGGTGGTTTGGACGGTTGAGACTGGTTGGTTACAGCAACCACCAGGTTTGCCTTATAAATCCCCCCCACTATTCATTTTTGAGATATCCATTGTAATCCAGAGTGATCCATGATTGTCCATATGTGCAGTTCCATTGTGAATACAACAAGCATTGTTCCAGGATTGTGTGTTTCTATGTGATTGCATTGTTGTGTTACAGGTATTCAAGCAATGTCTGGTACGAGATAGACTGGTGCAGGCTTGTGTTGTGTTTGTCTTGTGCAGTTGCAGGAAGGAGCAACTGAAGTAGTTTGCAGACTAAAGGATGAACGCAAGTTACAATAGCCGTCTAGGCCTACCCGTTAGACGTCTAGGCTTATCCGTCTAAGCTTGTCCATTGCACTACCCGTCAGAGACTGCGTTAACCATCTGGAAGTACAATCCATCTAGGACTGAAACTACCCATCTGAACCAGGCTACACATATGAGGACTGAACCCATCTAGGATCCTACCTGTCTAGACCTACCCATCTAGGATCCTACCCGTCTAGCCCAACCCATCTAAGATTGCTACCCATCATATGTCTAATATGTAACCCATATGAGGTCGTACACGTCTAGAGTCTACCCATCTAGACTAGTCTTACACATCTAGATTAGACGTCTATAGCAGCTTACATGTCTGGGACTGAGAAGTATAAGTTAATGTCAGGCTTTACAGTCAAGTTGGTCAATCCTTCCTAAACTCTTGTCATTCCCTCGTCTCGGGAAGGCACTCACCCCTGTCTACATTTGGCGTCGTTGCCTAAACTAACTTTGGGTCAAGAAGTATACGTGACAAGGCAAAGAGGTGAATGACAGATTCTAGGCCACAAGGCAATCGAGGAAGGAACCAGATACCACTAAGACGAAGTGCACGACTGGCAAATCAAAGGATACAAACTCAAGACGAAGTTTCACAACCAGAGGTGGAACAAGTGTGGAACCCTTTGGAAGACAACAATCTAAGAGAAGTGCAAGAAAGGTGGGAGACATTGTTGGTGACAACAAAGGATGAAGAACAAAATCAAATAGCAGAAGACGTATCTAACATTGGAAGTGAGGAGTGGATGGTAACACCTGAACCAACGGAGGAGAGTTGGCCAATAGGTACAGAAGAGGAAAGCTTTGTACTAGAGCAACCACGCGTGGGTTCTTGGGGAGGAAGACCAGAACCGCACCTCGTATATTCGCGAAGGAGGTCGCGAAGTAGGGACATACGTGAGTCAGGGAGAAGGCTATTTGAGCACGTATTTGAACAAGATTTTGCACCACCTACAACAGATAGAGAGTGGAATACAACACCACAACAATCATCATCAAGTGGCACACCTAGTGGGACAATCCCAATGGCGAATGTTGCCAATAGAGTGGGCAAACAGAAATGCCCACCCTTCACCGAGGAAGGGAAAGAAGACCCGACACGTCACATAGGAACTTGCATTACCATTTGGGGAGCAAATGGAGTGTCGCAAGAAGCAGAGTGGTTACAATTGTTCTCATCCACCTTGCGAGGGATGGCTATGGATTGGTATCTAAAAAGGTAGAGTACTCAACCATTTACATAGTGGGACACTTTGAAAGATGCTTTCATAGAATAATTTTGATCTTTGAGAGATGACACAAAAATTATTACAAAAATTTTTGCAACAAAACAAAAAATAGATGAGGATGTCAAGAGTTATAATAGGAGATTGAAACAATTGATAGATAAAATGCAAATGCCACCTGCAGATGGAATGGTGAAACATTGGTTTTTGGATGGACTACTATATAAATATAGGAAGAAAATGAAAGCAGTACCATCATCTACGTATGTAGAAACCTTAAAAAGGCTTTTGAAAGTGAATCCAAACAAACAGCTGTAAGAATCAGAGGACATCCACAAAATGATGATTCCAATAGCGATACAGATGATAAAGTCCAAATTGCAATACACTCCTTTAGAAAATAATTTGATAAGATCGTGAAAGAAGTTAAAGGAGAAGTACGAAAGGACTGAAAAGATATTTGGTGTTTGAACTACAAAGCGGAAGGACATACGAATGTCAATTGCCCAAAGAATGCATATTGCAATATATGTGATATAGCAGGACATCTAGTAGTTGATTGTTCATTTAATTTGAAGGGAGCAAGGCATCAAACTTTGATAGTCCAACAGGGAGATCAACCAGATACTTCAAGGAATGGACAAGGCACAACAAGTGATGGATTTAGGAATAATCATCGAGGTGGAAGACAAGGAGGACATAGTCGTTTGCAGTATGACTCTAAAGGGAGACCGATCATCCAATGTCGGAATTGTCAAGAATGGGGCCACTTTGCAAAAAATTGCCCCAAGCCTCAAAATACAGGCAATACTAGTGGTAGCAATGCTACCCAAATGTGTAGATGGTGTGGACTAGGGAACCATAAGGAGGTGAATTGCCCGAATAAGGCAAGTTCAAGTGGAATGCAAAATGTCAATTGGATTGACATTGGAGAAGTAAGTATGGAGGTAGAAAAAGATAATGAAGTCCTAGCAATAACTAGAGCACAGGCTAGGAAAATAGAGCAGTACCCAAATCCTGCCAAGGAGAAGGAGCGATGGCAGGAAGCTCAAGGACTGATTAAGATAGAGCTAGATAAAGAAAAGCAAGAAAGGCTGATTCTAGAAAAAACTCTAAAGAAGGTGGAGATCATAAAAGATAAACAAGCATCAGTTGAAGGCTTGGTGACACAAGTGTTGAATACAACTTTGGAGGTAAAAGTATCAAGTTTATTCAATATAGTGTCTGAATTATATGCTACGATCGAGGAAGTAATAAAAGCAAAGAAGAGGGAGGAAGCCCGATAGATAGCCAACATCAAGAAAGGATAATTTATTGATCCAACAATACTAATGATTGAGGTAGGGAAGAAGCTAGCCTTGGTTCACATGGAGATATTGGACCATAAGCTGAATCAAGTAATCGTGGATGGAGGATCAAGTGTAAATGTAATTCTAGAAAGGACATGGTAGAGTATTGGCCAACCTTTACTACGATCTCCAAATTTCAAATTATATGGAGCTGATCAATATGGTATTGAAACAATAGGAGTATTGATGAGCCAAAAGGTGCGCATAGTGGAACAGTCTTTGTTTTAGACTTTGTTGTAATAGCTATGCAGAAACCTGTGTATGATGCATTGCTTGGGCATGGGTGGTTAAGGATAGCAAAAGTAAACCACAATTGGGAGAAGGAGCAATTGACCTTCAAGAAAGGCTAGCATAAGTATATGATTAATCTCAAAAACCAAGCAGTAAGCTAGGATATTGCAACTATGGATGAATCGAAGAATTCTTCCTCAGATGAAGAAATCGGATATGAACCAGATGAAGGAGTGTTGCAATTGGAAGAATGTACGGAGGATGAGAATGATGAAGATAAAGGCTTACTCCACTGGAAATTGGAAGATTATAAAATATTTTCTCCCCAATGTTTTTGCATCAGTGCAGGAAATGAAGTCCAAGAAGAAGAGAAGAAGGAGCCCAAAAGCGAAGAAGGCAGTAAAAAGAAGACAACAACAGAAAAGGACAAAGAACGAGAGAAGTGGACATTTCCCAAAAATTTTGTTGAATACACGATGGGGGATGCAGTCATTGAGGACAAGCCAACCCACCCCATTGATGTTTTGAAAGCAGTTGAAGAACCTAAGTCCATCAAATATGAAGGACCTAGAATGATTTAGGTGAATTTGGGAGAAGGCGAAGAGAAGATGATCAAATGCGGAGATGATTGGGATCCAGTACTAAAAGTAGTGATATTCAAAATTTTTGTAGAATATAAGGATGTCTTTACTTGGACATACAAGGATCTGAAGGGAGTACCACTAGAACTATGTGTACATAAGATTCCTTTGATTGAAGGTGCACAACCAGTAAGGAGGTGACCATATAGGATGAACCCAAAATATGTAGCTCTGGTGAATGCTGAAATCGAGAAGATGTTGGATGCAGGCATAATCTTCAAAGTTACGATGAGTGAATGGGTGTCACCAATCATGATTACCTTGAAGAGGGAGGCAAACAAGATCTAGATTTGTGTGGACTTTTGGAGCCTCAACGCCGTAACTATTAAAGATCCCTTCCCAATCCCATTCACAGACTCCATCTTGGAAGAAGTAGTTGGCCACGAGATTTACTCATTTTTGGATGGATTCTCGAGGTATAACCAGATCAGTATTGTGGAAGAGGATAAGTTGAAGACCACTTTTATAGTGGAGAAGAGGATATATGCTTATAACCGCATGTCATTTGGATTGTGCAATGCACCAACTACATTCCAAAGGATCATCTTGTACATTTTTTATAAAATGTCCATGGGCAATTTCAAAGCCTTTTTAGACGATTGGTCCCTATATGGTAAGACACAAGAGCACTTGAAGGTGTTGGACGAGTGCATGAGCTTGTGTAGGAGAGCTCGAATATCATTAAATCCAGGCAAATGTGTACTGATGGTGCCATATGGGAAGCTGCTAGGGCATATTGTATGCCAAGAAGGTTTGAAACCTGACCCTGATAAGATACGGGTGATACTGCTAATGGAAGAACCACACGATGTGAGTTTAGTAAAAACCTTCTTAGGGACGGTAGGATACTACAGAAGGTTTATCAAAAATTACGCACAAACTTCTCATCCACTAGATGCTCTTACGTGCAAGGGTGTTCCTTTCAAGTGGGCGGAGGAGCACCAAGAGGCTTTTGAAGGCTTAAAGGTGCACTTAGTCAAGGCGCCTATCCTAGTTTATCCAGACTGGAAGAAAGAATTTCATGTTCATGTGGATGCCTCAAACTTCACAATTGGTTGTGCATTGGCTCAAGGATAGTTTGGGTTAGATCATCCCATATACTTTGCAAGTTGATTATTGTCCTAGGGTAGAGAATAATTATAGTACAACATAATGGGAAGCACTAGGGATGGTGTATGTAGTATAAAAGTATAAGCACTACTTGTTGGTGAACCCTTTTGCTTTTTATGTAGATCATCAAGTGTTGTTGTACTTGATCAATAAATAGATGATCTATGGATGAGTAAGTAGATGGCTCATCACTCTACAATAATTTATGTTTAGGGTGGTAGTAAGACCTAGGAAGAAACATGTAATAGCGGACCAGCTATCGAGGATTCACTCTAGAGAACCTGCAGAGGGAGGGATACAAGATGAATTCCCTGATGCACAACTATTCATGATAAGCACGATACCAACATGGTATAAGCACATCGAGGAATAATTATCAACAAGAGAGCTATAAAATGAGATGATGATAGCTAAACAAAGAAAAGTGATTATGAAAGTGACACATTTTACATTAATTGTAGGTTTGCTATACAAAATGGGAGAGGACCATATTTTGCGAAGATACGTAATGGAGGATGAAGTGCAACAAACACTAAAGGAGGCACATGAGGGGTTGGTAGGAGGTCATATGGATCTGGATGCAATAGCTAGGAAAGTGTTGTTGGCAGGTCTATGGTGGCCTACCCTCTATCACGATGCCAAATATTATGTCAAGGCATGTGATACGTGTCAAAGAACGGGGAAGTCGTTAAAATGAGACTTCATGCCATTACATCCATCGCAACCTCAAGAACTCTTTGAGAGATGGGGTTTAGATTTTGTGGGCCCTTTGCGAACCAATCATAAGAGGAAGTGTTGATATATTGTAGTGGTGATAGAATATTTCATGAAATGGGTAGAAGCAAGAGCCTTACCTAATAACTCTACAAGGAGCATGACTCAATTTTTGTATGAGCAAGTTATCACATGATTTGAAATACCTCTTCAACTAACAAGTGACAGAGGAGGCCATTTTGTTAATGAGATTATTCAAAATCTGACGATATAATTCATGATCTTTCATTCCTTGTCAAGTCTGTATTACACCAGGGTGAATGGGTAAGCGGAGGTAATGAATAAGGTCCTGGTTTCAATCATGTACAAGACATGCAGGGTAGAAGGAGCTGATTGGGAGGAGTTCTTACCAGCATTTCTATGGGCATACAAGACCACCTTCAAACCAACTACGAATCATACACCCTTTCAACTAATGTATGGGCAAGAGGTGGTGGTACCTGTTGAATTTTTGGTACCTAGTTTGAGGATAGTAGTAGATAACCGCTTGAATGATGAAGATAGTATGGAAGAGAGACTCATAGCATTGGTGTAGCTAGGAGAGAAAAGAGTGATGGCACAGTGGGCAACGAAGATAGCTCAACAAAGATAAAAATATTGGCACAATAAGCATCTCAGGAAAATGGATTTGAAGGTTGGTGAATTAGTGCTCAAATATAATGGGAAGAGAGAACTTAAGCTAGAAAAGTTGAAGACTTTATGGCTCAGACCCTTCCAAGTGGAAGAGGTACTGGACAATGGGGTTATCCGATTAAAGAAACTAGATGGTACAATTTGCCCTGATGTTGTGAATGGTTCTAAGTTGAAGGTGTATAAGGCACAAGCACAAGTAAATGTAATCAACTTAGAAACCTCTAAGGACACTTATGGAAAAGTAATAGAAGAATTATGACCAAGTATACGATCCTACGAACATGGTGGGCCAAGTAATATTGTTCGAGAGGATGAACCAATAAACCTGGAATGGCTATTTGGAGTGGAAGGCAAACCAGTGATCGAGCAAAGGGAGTTAGAACCTCGCGAGGGAGAGTGAAGACGATTACAAGTCCATGTTCAATTTCCAAATAGCAAATTTGAGCGACTTCAAATCCTCACAAATATCACTTTACAAGAACAAGAACTAGAAGTGGAAGAAGAAGAAGATCAAAGACCACAAGTTCTGCAACAAATGGCTTGGGAAATACAAATATTACAAGAAGAGTATGAGATCCTACAATAGTATAATATGCAATTGTAGAAATTTGTAATTCAAGAGTTGGATGGAACCATGCAATAGATGCATGAATGCCAAGAAGCACGAAGAGCCAAATGGGTAAAAAAGCAACGAGAGGAATTTAGAGGAAGCGCAGATGGTAATTCTATGAAAAGTAGTTTATTCTTTGTGGCTTCAAACAATTCACTCTCAACACCCTAGGTAATTCACCTAAGACATTCTAGAAGGAAAAGGAATAGGTGACTCCTAGAACAAGGACTAGAGAGGCAACAAGGAGAACTAGGAGGTATCGAAGGGAATATAGAAGGATCCTTGGGGAACAATACAGTTTCCATAGACTCTAGTAGTTCATCTCCAGCAACATTGTGAATTCTCCTGAATACCAAATATTCTTCAAGAATCGCTTCACCATTAAACAGACATCCTCAAAGACTCAAAAGATCGCCATAACAATATGGGATGAGGGAACCACATCAAAATTTGGTTGCCAATAGCGAATATCAAATAAGTAGAGAGCAAGAAGCTGATATTTTGTGGAGAGATATTAGAGAGGTACCCAAATAGCCAAGGTATGGAGGGTGGATGGAAGAATCAAGCAATTATGAGAATCTACCTCAGGACCCTAATATACCCTACCCAAGCCCCAATCCAGATCGAAGGAGATAAAGGGACGAGATCCAAAGTCAACAAGCAAGGGTTTTATTCCTCGAAATGGTACAGGTGATCGAAGATGAGGAGTCACTAAGTCCACAAGATGAAGAGGATGGAAGAATGAGTAATTCTTCAGGTAATGAGGGTGAGGTACCAAGAAGACCAACCGAACGTTGGCAAAGGGTGTCATACGAAGAATCAATGTGGAAGACCGATCGAGCATCGAGAGGTGGTAGTCTATCGGTTGGTTGCAATGGACTTACACAGACATCAAAGAGAAGTGCGATGATTACAAAGAAGGGTCCAAGAGACCTCAAAGTGGCCAATGAATACTATAGGAGAAGGAAACGATTCAAGTAGAGATTCAACATTCTCAGACCAGTACAGAGAAGCCTTAGCCCAATGTGCACCACAAAGATGCTTTGAAGAAGCGAGGTGGAGATGAAGATTGATAAGGGTAGATAGAAGGTTAAGAATCCTAAGCCAATTGACACCCGATAATCAAGCACACACGAAACCAAGTATGCGAGCAAAACTTATTGATCAGGCCCAAAATAGAGGTGACTTGGGCAATCCCGAAAGTTCATCAGGACTATTGGGTAACCCAAGTCTACCTAACCAAGGGAGGAGCGTGGTTGGTCTCCATCCCATTAGCTTGAGAGGAATAAATTCCCCTCCTGCTGCCCATAGGTCGACTAGTTTGTAGACTAGGCCACAAGGACCATCTATGGACATAGTTCAAACCAACCCATCACTACGTGTTCCTGAGGCTAGACCATTTGGTCTACCTCAACGAGCTCGTAGGAACCGAAGACATCATCAAGAATGATCGAGGGACCAACCAAATCTTGGGATTTTGGGAGGAGTCGGCAACCCAACACTAGGGAGATTCAATCAAAAAGGGGAAGAGGATGATTCGAATAGGCTCATGGAAGACATGGATCCAGAGGTAGGAATCCAAATCAAAACCAAATGCACCAAGGATGGGCAATAGTCTGAAGACAAATAGATAGACTCCAATATAGAGGATAAACCACAAGAAGAGCCTATCGGAATAATGGACGAAGGGGAAATAATCATCCAGGTGGAAGGAAAAATAGTCATCAAGAGCAAGAATGGGCGGAGTTCCACTACCTGGATGATAGTATGATCATCCGACGGGTAGATGGAAGAACTAAAAGAATTAATCTAGATGATGATAGGACCCATCTAGGTGATGAGTTAACTCATCTAGATAGCAGCAGGATCTGTTTGGATGATGACTTGACCTGTCTGGATGACGTTTTCCTAGAGTTGACCTATCTGGATGACAACATAACACATCTGGAAGACGTATCTGTTGGTCATCAAATCTGCCCAGGAAAGGATTTGGGAAAGTGTACATGCCCTAGACCTAGACCAAAATTGAAAGGCCGAAGGGAAGAGATGCCCCTCATGCCAATCTCCGGAGAAAGGCCGACTCCTATACTAAACTACTTCGGTGTTTAAGATAAGGGTGCAGGAAAGAAATAAAAAGGGGTAAGGGAAGAGATGTGATAATTTAAAGTGGGAAAGAATGAGAAGCACGATCGCTGGCCAATAGCTTGAAACAACAGCAAGAAACACCAAGAATAAAACGAAAGGAACACGATATTAGCCTTCCTATGTATCCTCTGGACGGGTTCCAGGATTACCCTCCCCTTTTGTCGAAATTCAGAGTTCAGAGTTACGATGATTAGGACAGAGTGAATATAACAGAAACAAGATCCACAAGCAGCATACAAGAAAACTAATACAGCATTTTCCTCTCCTACGTATCCTTCGGGGAAATTTCAGGGTTCCGTCCCCAATCGCACACCTAAATCCAGAATGCAGAATTTCAGTATGCAAATGAAGAAAGAGATAAGAGAAACAAACATAGAAGGCAACATACAAGAGAGAAATTATGCTCAAAGATCTTTAGTATTAATCACAGGGATTCAAGTTACAACAGCTTTCTTAGCAGAAAGTTCCTCTCCCTTTTTCATTACAATGTCTGGGATTTTATAGAGGACCCAACCATCTGAGCCATTAATGCACAAAATGGAGGAGTACATCTTCAAAACCCGAGAAGTCGACTCTTCGCGGCTCTCGTGACTGAGCTCTCAAATCCTTTACCAAAATTAGCAGCTGCGATCGGGTCAGCCGGGGAAACATTCATTAATGAGCCGCCCGAACGTCCTTAGCCTCTGGGTGCAATGCTCGAGTGGCCGCCATGCTCGTCGGGCTCTCCTTTAGGAACTGATACTTCATTTCCAATTGCCAAAAATGAGCAACGAGGTTGTCAGGCACGTAAAAATGCATTTATGAGGCACTTGATTGCCTCGAAAAAATACCCGGCTTGGAGTGTGTGCCCTTGGAGAGCTTCGCTAGATTTTTGTTTGCAACTCTGCTTCGCAATGGTCTTGAGCTGAAGTAGATCTTCCTTATTGGTTTACACTTCACATGGTGGAGCTTCGCAAGACAGCTTCGGGGGTGTCGAGTGCCGAAGCAGGTATTCCTCCTCAAGGTGGGGCTCTTCATTTCTCGCTGCTTCGCTGGAGAGACGTGTCGAACTGCTTCTTCGAGGTTCTCTGTCCGAAGTGGATGCTTCGCTAGTGAGTCTTCAAAATGCTTCGTCGCGATCCTCCATCAAAACTGCGGTTCAACGACATTTCGGCCGAAGCGCATTCTTGCCTTCAAAAATTTTCTTGTTCTTTACGGCCGCCACCGCTTCGGGTGAAAGTGCTTCGCACGAAAGCTAGCCGAAGTAGATGCTTCGTGGCGACTTTCGACGAAGTAGAAATGGTTCGCTGGTGGGGAGGCCCGAAGCGGGTGCTTCGGCGGTTTTTTGGAGAAGTACTTTCCAATGTTCGCACTCTTTCAACTTCTGCTTCGCAATATTTTCGCTCGAAGCAACTGTTTGAAATGCTTCGGGCCCGAAGTAGTTTTCTCACCTTAGCAAACTTGGACCGCGATCTAGACTTCCCTTCTTTGGCGAAGTTGTTCTTTTGGACTGCTCGAATGCCGCTTCGCAAAACTTTCGCCCGAAGTAGCTGCTTGAAATGCTTCGGGTGAGAAGCTCTTTTCATCCCCTACTTCTTTCTTTTGGCGAAGCTATCTTCCTTTTCCTGCGAAGCCCTTTTCCTTAGCCTCGCTCGATAGCGAAGCTCTTGCATCTCCATTCTATGTACAAGGGGGATAGCGATGGAAGCCAAAATTGCTGCAATGCTTGAAAATGTTGTTTTTAAAAAAACAAGGGAACAAATTCATGAAATTAAAAGAAATACTTTATAAAAATTTTGATTTTACTACCCCTCTATGCAATGTGACAAAATTGTCAACAGTATCCACTAAACTAACACGTCTAGATATTGGCAGAACACGTCAGATTGACGTCAGCAGGGGAAGACGTCCGGATGCAAATCACCAGACTGATGAACAAGGAATCCATCATCAGCTAGTGGAAGGTAGAAGTCGTCCTCACGATGACGAATGGGCAAATTGGCGCATCATTTGAAGAGGATATGATAGGCATGAGGAACAACCATAGACGAAAACCCCCCAAAGCCATGGTACTCGTTGGAATCGTCAACAAAATGAAGCACAAGATGATGGCGATGATTTTAGCAATCAAGGGACTGGTAGCCATCAACAGGAAGACGTCTTGTCGAAAACCCTGGAAGTTCGCATTGGCATTGCCATGCGCTTCACCCGACAAAAGTAAAATGGAAGGCACAATTTTGAAAAAGAACAAAAGAAAATAAAAAGAAAAATACAAAAATAAAGAAAAATACAAAATAAGGAAAAAAACAAAAGATGACATGTGCATGCAAAAGTGGCAAGGTGGTGTGAATGCGAAAGACAAGAAGAAAGATGGCAGTTAGACAAGTAGTTGCAGGGGTGGCAGTGCATCTATAAATTGGATGCTTGAGACACAATTGCTCATTCTTTGCAAGCGCAACACAAGGAGCCATAATTGCTAAGGAGAAGAGGGTTTGAAGTGGAGGTAGAATTGTTTGGTGCACCTAGCTTTTAATCAGTATGAAAGCAAGACGCCATTTCACTGGCATATCAGAAGCTTCATGAGATTTTAAAAAAAAATGCAGTGCAAGTGTCGAGCATTCTATCTCTCCATTCGCAGTCAGACAAAAATCCCATGCAAGGAGAAATCACGCGCAGTAATTTTGACTATGACGCATCTAGATTTGAGATGTCTGAGTCTGCAAGATAGATGTCTAGAGTGTGTGCTCATTGGAAAATTCTAGACATCTAAGACCGCTACCCGTCCAATAATTTCACCCGTCCAAGAAGTGCACCCATTTGAAGATTACAGATGTCTAGAGCAGTAGACGTCTGAGACAGGAGAAATCTGGCAGAAGTAGACGTCTAAGACGAGACGTTTGAAAGAATAAGACGTCTAGGAAAGTAGAGTTCTGGCAGAGTAAGACGTCTGGGAAAGTAGATGTCTGGCAGAGTAAGACATCTGGGAAAGTAGATGTCTAGCAGAATAAGATGTCTGGAAAAAGGAGATGTCTAGCAAAGACCTAGGTAAAAGATGAGTCACCAAAAGTCAGGTCACCTTCAAATTAACAAGCATGAGCATTTTGGAAGAAGTCGAACGTTGAATACACCAAGATCCAAGAATTTTCCAAAATCAGTTGTTGCAAACAACTCTATCATCATCATGAGTATGGCCAAGTTGAAGGTACGGTGAGAGGGCAAGTACCAAATCCCAAGCAAGGAAAGACTCGAGATAAAACTAGACATGAGCACGTTGCAACACCTGAGAGAAAGACGAAAGAAGCTCAGCAATGGGAGAAGTATCAGGTTCTGATTGACAAAATTACTTGGATTCATGCAAAAGGAGTTACTGCCAACAATGGTGGGAATAGACACTAGCAAATGATCCGATCAAGCTGAAAATCAAAGATGTCGGAGTGCATTTTATTTTGCAGATTTCAAGTTTCGCTAAATATTTCTTCAAGGAGTACCTGATGTAGATGATGTTGACTTATCATCCACTAAAGAAGGCTAGTAAGGTATACATGAGAGATAAGGAGTTGATGATTAAATTCTCTGCTAAAGCATTTCAACGAACATTCGGAATGTCAAAAAAGGGTTGACCTATCATGAATGAACGAGTCGATCCCAAAAAGACTCCACAACTGATTAAGAGTATTACACTCTTGACAAAAGAAGAGATTGATACGTTGTTATCAACACACGACAACCGAGGAGTTAAACAGACCCAATTGGCAAATCAGGATTTATAGTGCATTATGAATGTACTGATGGCCAGACTATCAAGAGAACAAAGGAGCTTGGACCTTCCCATATAGTTAATCTCGTATTTGCAAGGGATCGAGCAAGGCATTGCTTACGATTGGGTTGCCTACTTGGCATTGCGTATTCATAATTTTTTGATGTGAACTACCAAGATTTTTTCAATGGTCTTTCATGCCATTGGACTATTGTTGGATGCAACATATAGAGCAGGAGTGCAGGTACCATATTTTGACCCTCCCAAGGTTTTACCAGAGTTGGCACCAATGATTTTGTGGTGGAAAGATGTGAAGCCACAAGTAAGAAGATAGATGTCGGTGAAGAAGCCACGAGTGAAGCAGGTCTTCCATAAGGCTTCACGAGAAGAAGGGTCGTTGATCGACTCAAAAAGGGAGGATATTGCACCACCACTGCCAGAAACGACAATGCCAGCAAAAGCAGTTACTACACCGACATAAGAGGTGACAAAGCTGACTAGGAAGAGGTGGAAGTTTGATCCACCATCACCGTCACTATCCCTAGATTCAGTGACAGATATGACAACAGAGAAGATAGCTCGCAACAAAGAATCAGTGCGAAAAATTGAGCAACAAATGAAATTGCACAGTTAGGGTACCGATACTGCGAAAGTTGATTTTGCAATCCCTTCTATCTTTCAGACTGTGCCAACAGGACCTAGTAATGTTGTATACGTGGGGCCTATAGAATATCTAGCAGAGGCTCAATTTAGGGATTGAGGGGAGTCACCCGAAGCACTTCCAAATTCCTTGTTTGCCAAGACATGTTACTGACTCTACGGGCTTGTTCCTTCGAGGACATGCTCGCAGCAACAGTAGCCAAGGCAATGGGTAACCCGACAAACCTAGATCATCCCATAGAAACAGAAACACGTACGACCGATATAAAACTGCAGACTGATATTAGTCTAATGGAAGGGACACAACATCCTATTTCAGTGGATGAGGTCTCTTCGAAGCATGAGACTAGACTGATGCAAGGAGAGGATCCCCCACATGATGAAATACCTCAGCAGACTGTTGGGATAGAGGGCGGAAGCAGCCAAATAGAGGTACCCAAGGAGTAGCCCGTAGTCACGGAAGGGAAAGCGACTAAGAGGGCCATTGATTTTTCCAAAAAAGGGAAGGAGCCTTTGCAAGAAAGGGAGGAGGAAGTCGAAGATGCATGGTCAGAACACATAATGCTGGAAGTACCTAATTTCATGGATCCACCCGAAACGGGTGCTCATGTTGACCAACAGGCAATAGCATGTTTCACCAAATTGACTCGCATGATGGGCAACTTACAAGTGCAATTCAACGCCGCATGTGTAGGTCAGTAGAAGAAATGGCAAATGATGGCAGAGGAAGAGTTAGATAAGTTGGTAAAATGGGTTGCAAAAGGAGCTTGGCGAGCAGAAATTTCCAGCATCTATCAAGACTAGCCATGGACTTTACCTATCGAACACCTGGAGACTATGGAGGGAGTTACAAAACTGCCAGCAAAGACACCTACCCTCTAATTGGAACCAACATAGGTGTATATTGATGGCCATGGTAATAATCCCCCTCCCCACCCTGTTGCAGGTCAGCAATTACAAGTCGAGTTAGCACCTGAGTTGATGCCAATGTATAGTCAGATTAATTTTATAGCCCAATTGTTGCGTTGGTTGGTTGAGGGGAGTAAGCAATTGAATCTGGCTAGGCAAAATCTGGATCGAGATTTGCAGTTGACAAAGGCGGAATTGCAAGAGAAAGAGTGGCATCTGGTAGAATAGGTCACTCAGATGGAAGATGCTTTGAAGCATATTCGGGAAAAACAACAGCAAATGACAGACCTTAGCGCTCAGCTCCACGACAGGGAATAAATGATTATCAACATTGAGGCCAAAATGTTGCAGCATAAGGAGGCTAAGGAATTGTTGATCAAGCAAAACACAAAATTGGTGACCCAAAAAAACCAAAATGTAGAATCTTGGTAGCAGGAACAAGAAGCATTGCGCAATGAGTTGCTCCAGTCACAGCAACGCGAAGAAGCTCGCAAGGCTAAACTAGCACAAAAGGCACCATCTTCCTCAACTTTGACAACACAGCAGATGAAGGAGATTTTCATCCAGCGTGAATCAGAATTACTATCAAAACTCTAGGAGATGGAAAGTCGAGCCAATAATATGGGAGTTGGATGGGCCAAATACTTAACCTATGCCAAGCGTGTTCGTGATGAACATGAAGCTTTCTCAATCGAGGTACAGGAATTGGAAGAGGCACTACAGGCTAAAAACCAAAATATGTTGAGACACCCACAGGACAATGCAAAACATCACTGAGGACATCAACTTCTTCGAAGGGGAGGATAGATGTAGATAACAGTTCGAAGAAGTGACATTCCGAATTGTTTGACGAAATGTCTACATGGTTATAACAATTTTGACAATGTATAGCAATTTTGATAATATAAAGTTTTGCAATGTAAATCAGCCGATAACATATAATTCGGACTAATTCGTAGTATAGCACAAAAGGACAAAACTAGTCATCATATGTAGTTAATTTTGTTAACACATCTAAGACTGGATTGTTAAGACCAATTAGTTAATTAGTCTAGGACTGGTTAGTTAGGTTGTAAGACTAATTAGTTAGTGTTAAACATAGGGGTGGTTTGGACGGTTGAGATTGGTTGGTTATAGCAACCACCAGGATTACCTTATATATACCCCCCACTATTCATTTTTGATATCCATTGTAATCCAGAGAGATCCATGATTGTCCATATGTGCAATTCCATTGTGAATACAAGTGTTTTTCCAGAAGCGTGTGTGTTCCATGTGATTGCATTGTTGTGTTATAGGTATTTGAGCAATGTTTGGTACGAGATAGATTGGTGCAGGCTTGTGTCGTGTTTGTATTGTGCAATTGCAAGGAACAGCTGAAGTAGTTTGCAGATTGGAGTATGAATGCAAGTTACAGTAGACGTCTAGGCCTATCCGTTAGACGTCTAGACCTTGTTCACTACACTACCCATCAAAGACTATGTGTTAATCATTTGGAAGTACAACCCGTCTAAGACTGCAACTACTTGTCTGAACCAGGCTACACATCTAAGGACTGAACCCGTCTAGGATCCTACCCATCTAGACCTACCTGTCTAGGATCCTACACATCTATCCCAACCCGTATGAGCTTGCTACCCATCTAGAGTTGTACATGTCTAACTTGTAACCCGTCAAGAGTCTAGGCTTACATGTCTGGATAAACATCTGTAGAAGTTTACACGTCTGATACTGAGCGGTATAAGTAATGTCAAGCTTCATAGTCAAGTTGATCAATCCTTCCTAAACTCCTATCATTCCCTCATCTCGGGAAGGCACTCAACCCTGTCTACAAGGATGAGATGGTCGAGCATGGTATACTAGTATTTAAAAGCATAAGGCTAATATGTAACATCCATGGAGGCTGGCTAGAGAGTTTAGATTATTTAAAATTAGACTAAGAGGAATTGGGTATTGAATTCAAATTACTTCATGATTTTCTTCCTAAAAGTTATTTCTTCATCGTATTTTCTAGTTTGGAGATCAAGGATACAATAATGGGTGGTAGCCCATGGTTTAGGGAGAGAAATACCAATATTTAAGATCATGAAGTGAATATTTTTCTATCTAGATAAAAACCATTCAAAAACTTCCACCGTGGGTCAGGATTTTTGGACTTATGTATTAGCTTATCAATAAAAGTATTGAGAATAATATTGGCATAAATAACCTAGATTTATGTTGTTATGGGTATTTCAATTTTTTTTTTTTTTACAATTGATTCATATTAAATCTCAATCAATAGAAAGCGGTCAAGTAGTATAAATGAAATCATAGCATTATGATGCCACATAAATTATGATATTGGAGATATAACAAGAGATAACAAATTGAAAATGATGGAAAAAGAGATAATAAAATTTGGTCATGAGATAAACTTCAGTATGAGGCAAGGATATCATACTATAATGGAAGCACTAGATGATAAAGGCCATTATTATTCACTCTAACGAATATTTAGAAGAAAAAAATAAGGAGAAAAGGGATGAGGAAGTCCAATGTGCAAGTTCAAATTCAAAAGGAACTAAAAGTGTAAAGGAATATGCAACATAAAATTCTAAAACAAAGGGGACAAAGGAGGGAGATTTTATTAAAGGAAAGTCGTCTTCATTTTCCTCAAGCAACAAAAAATCCTCTCCTTGGAATAGAAATGAAACTAGTATAAAGGTTATCTCTTGCAGTTTAAGATTTTTAGAACAACATAATAAAGAAATGAGGATGGAGGATATCTATAGCAATGTAGGGTTTTTAGGATAGCATAATATAATAATTGCTACAATGTCCTTGCATTTTAGGGTTTCCAAGGCAACATATAGAAGAGAGTGCCTTGTAGGTTATTCCTCGTATGTTAAATCTTTCAAAGCAAGAGAAAATAGATGATAAGTCTCACTATGAACATAATGAGACAAAAAAGGAAACACAAAGGGATACTGATATAGGAAAACAAAACAAAATATCACAAGTGTTAACAAGAAGTGGGTCTAAGTCTACAAACAAAAACAAAAAGTGATGATGTTTATTAGGGGCATGAATAAGGCCTTTAAAAAGAGGTATTGAGGAATTGACAAGTTATTATAGCCAACATATTTATATAAAAGTAAAACAGGTAGCGGATATTTTAGCTATTCATAGTGTTAATCTTCGCCTAGGCAAAATTCAAATTTTAGAAGGCAACTAGGTGAAATTTTCTCTTAATAAAAATGATATAAAGGAATTGATTGCAGAAACATAGTTGTTTGAGAAAGATGAAGAATATCTTTAATAGAAATCCAAGTTGGATATGGTTTAATTAACTTTACAACAATGTAAGGAGAACAATGTAATGTTTTGCTATTTTGATAGGAGTGGACCCCAATAGAATGCACATATATGTTAAATAATTTAGTTTTTTATATAACATTCCTGAAACATGGGACTAACAAGGTTTAAAAAAAGCAACCATCTAATAGAGATAATAAAATATACTGCATAATATAAACCCAAGATATACCATAGTAATGTGACCATGATGCTCTACCATATACTTGGCTACCACTAGTGTACTATAGCCCCTTCATTGATGACTTAATAGACATCAAACTAATTAATTATCAGTTATTACTAATGAACATACACTAAATCCAAATTCAAAATTTTGTTTGACCACCAAACATTTATCCATGTCGACATATAAAAATACTCAAAATTAGCAAACTTTAGAAGAGCAAAAATATTATTTGCTAGAAGTATAACATTATGTGTTAAAATCCCTTCTATAAAATTACTCAAAATTAGCAAACTTTAGAAGAGCAAAAAAATTATTTGCTAGAAGTGTAACATTACGTGTTAAAATCCCTTCTATTAAAACCATTGATATTAAATTTATCTATGTTTTCTTAGATAAATTGTGGATATTTATTTTTTTACTAGTTCTTATTTTATAATATTGTGTTCTTCCACTTGCCATCCAACAATGCCCCTGCTATTCCAAGCATACACCAAGGTATCCTTTGTACCAAATCACCAATTTGACATGCTAGAACCTATTATTTCTGCTTCACACAACAATAATAAGATACATTAAATTAAATTTATGACTAAGAGTCCACATAAGTAAATTTGAAATAATATCTATAAGATGCATGGACAACCTTATCAGTATACTAATAATTATATTTATGTTAAATCTTGATTATAATTTAAATTAAAATATAAAATAGGAATCACTTACATGTGATGTGTCAGTAGCTTGGCAATATGACTGACAAGACTCATTCCAATGCTCTGTAGTGTTGTTATATTTATGATAACTAATAGAGAACAGTTTTCAAAATGTAGTAAGTATCTAATAAAAGAAAAAGACCTACAGTTTATCTCAATTTAATAGGCACCAATAACAAAGCAATAGAGCACATTTTATTCCACAAAAGAGAGAAGAGAAATCCAAGTGTATAAGCAGCTTTCAAAAGCATAAGTAGATTACAAAGTTAAGTTTATTCATAAGTTTTTATCACAAAGTCAAAACCTAATAAAAAGCAATTTGAAATATATACATACAAGATAAAGGAAGTTAACAACTAAAGAGAACATTTTCAAAATAGTAGTACCAAATATTCCATGAAGAAGGATTATTCACACTAAAAAGTTGACTTAAATTAATGAAAATGCAAATATTCTACAACAATTTGGAAGTGAAAGACTACTCCAATATACACGCTAGACAACTCTTTGTAGAATAGAGTGGACAAGTACCATGCAGTCATAGTACTATGAACTAATCTTTCCCAATAAGTTGAAGTCATATCATATGAAACTAGACATGTCATGGTAGGTACAAAAGTTCAAGAAAACAATCTAATAATAGATTGTTCTTATATATGCTATATAAGAAGTTTGTAGACTAGTGAAAGTCATGTGAAATATAAATTAGTCTAAATGTATCTTAGTGTTGAGAAATGTAGCTCGGACAAGAACTTCTTGCACAGGATTCAGTATGAACGTGCTAGAAGTGGTTCGAGACATTTCAGATTCTATTTTGTAATTCACTTAAGTGATTCAATCTTGACCATACATCTCAAGATGAGATGAGATCTAATCTTGACCATACATCTGAAGAGATTAGGGTTAGAGAGATTAGGGTTTCCTTTTCAAGCATAAAAGGAGAAGGGCAAGAGTGTTTTACACAACAGAAAGAAGAAGAAGAGCAGATTGCTGAAGGAGAACTGCAAGGCAAAGAGGAGAGGAAGAGTGAATTGCTGGCCAGAAAGGCAGCAAGAGAGCAGGTTGTCCTGCTGTAGCTGTAACCTCCTCTATTGTATAATATATGCAGGTTCAGTAGTATATTTGTCTTCCGTTGTTCATTTTCCAGCCATCTGTGTGACTGTTGCATGTTTAGAATAAATTCATTTCAGATCTGATTTATTTAGAAACATAGGACAGCAGTTATCTAGGGTTAGGAAAATTTACATGGTATCAGAGCTAGGTTCTGTGATTGAGATCCTCAAGGGTTTACAACAGTAGATCACTGCTGGATATTAAAAACCAGCAGTTAGAGGGTTTCATATTTTTTGCTTGAAGGACTAAGCTTATTTGCAGGACAATTTTTTTGAGTCATTCATATCAGATCTGAAAGTTTGTGCAGTAGATCTCAGAGATGGCAGCAACTAGCCTCAGATTTGAGGATAGATTGGAAGGTGCCTCCAATTTCTTGCCTTGGAAAGTCAGGGTAATGTTCTTATTGGAAGAGAATGATCTCTGGGATATTGTCAAGGATGTTGTGACTCCGCCTACAGATCCGCAACAGTTGGCAGCTCACAGAAAGAAGGAAGTGAAGGCCAAGCGGATGATCTTGGATGCAGTGAAGGATCACCTGATTCCTCACATATCCGAGAAGACTACGGCAAAGGAGATGTTCGATGCCCTGGTTAGCCTCTACCAGAGCGAGAACATAAACAGAAAGATGATATTGCGGAACAAACTCAGATCTATAGAGATGACCAAATCTGACACCGTTACCAGTTACCTGATGAAGATCACGCAGATTCGTGATCAACTGGCAGCAATTGGGGAGAAGGTTGAAGACACAGAGTTGGTGAACATGGCACTGAATGGTTTCTCAACTTCATGGGAACCATTTGTCAAAGGCATCTGTGCTCGTGAGCACCTTCCCACCTTTGAGAAACTGTGGGATGATTTCATCCAGGAGGAGACTCGGATGGAGTCAAAGGCCAGCAAGAAGGGTGGTGACGATAACCTAGCTCTCTTTGGGCAAACCAAGAAGGGCAGAGGTAAAGGACCCAACAAGGGTAAGGTAAAGAGTGAGGAGTCAACCTCACAGTCAGGGAAGGACTTGAGCAAGATCAAGTGCTTCATTTGTCATAAGCACGGCCATTATGCATCACAGTGTCCAGACAAGAAGGGCAAAGGGAAGCAGCAGCAGACGCAGGTAGCAGCCTCTGCAGAAACTCAGATGAGCGAGTTTGCTGCCAAATTCGAGAAGGATTTCTCATTGGTCTCTTGCCTTTCTACCAACACGGTTTCGAGGGATGCTTGGTATGTGGACAGTGGGGCATCTCGGCACATGACATCAACCCGACAATGTTTTACCAGTCTACAAGAGCAGGACTCAGGGGTTCAAGTTGAGCTTGGTGATGATGCCAAGTATCCAGTTGAAGGAATTGGTACCATTCCTTTTCGACTCCAGTCAGGGAACTCTTTAGACTTTGATGATGTTTTGTTTGTTCCAGGTCTCAAGAAGAACTTGCTTTCAGTTTCGGTTATGGAGGATAAGGGTTATGCAGTAGAGTTCAAGAACCAACATGTCCTTATTAGACCGAAAGAATCTAGCCCAAAAACAACACAAGTGATAGGGGTTAGGGAAGGCAGTCTATACAGGTTGCAGGGTGAACCTGTTCGAGCCCTAGTTCATAGCAATAACAACTTGTGTGAGTTGTGGCACAAGAGGATGGGGCACCTGCATCATAGAGCGTTGCCTATTCTGAGGGAGATAGTCACAGGTCTTCCAGAGTTCAGCATTGAGCAACAAGGAGTATGCAGAGGGTGCACGCTTGGCAAGCATGCCAAGGCTGTTTTCCCAAACAACGAGCATAGGTCTAAGGAGATACTAGATCTAGTACATTCGGATGTTTGTGGACCGATGTCAGTAGCATCAATTTCAGGTAGCATGTACTATGTTTCCTTTATTGATGATTTCTCTCGCAAGACATGGATCTACTTCTTAAAGACCAAGGATGAAGTCTTTAGCAGGTTTCAGGAGTTCAAAGCTCTAGTTGAGAACCAGACAGAGAAGAAGATCAAGGTCTTGAGATCAGACAATGGGGGTGAATATACCTCCAAGGAGTTCGATGGTTTCTGCAAGCAGGCAAGAATCAAGAGGGAGTTGATTGTTCCATACAACCCACAACAGAATGGGGTTGCAGAGCGAAAGAATCGATCCATCATAGGGGCTGCTAGGGCCATGATTCATGACCAGGGCTTGTCGATGTTTCTTTGGGCAGAAGCATGCAACACAACAATCTACATCCAGAACAAGTGTCCTCACAGGATCTTGGAGGACAAGACACCAGAGGAGGCATTCACTGGTGTGAAGCCAGAGGTGAGTCATTTCCGCATCTTTGGATGTCCAGTTTATATCCATGTTCCGGTAGAGAAGAGGACCAAGTTGGAGCCCTCCAGTAGGAAGGGTTTATTTGTAGGTTACAATGAGACTTCAAAAGCTTACAGAGTCTATATTCCAGAGCAGAGGAAGACAATAGTGAGCAGGGATGTAAAGTTTGAGGAGGACGTTGCATCCAGGAAGTCCCATGAGCCTATTCCAGTGATAGAGAATGAGGAGCAGGAAGCTCCGAAGGTTGAGCCAAGGTCACCAAAGACACCAGTGGTTTCCAGTTCAGGACAACAACCTTCAGGTGAGGAGGAGGAGACATTAGCCCCTTCCAGTTCTATCAGGAGACCTCGATGGCTTACACAGACATTGAGGGATGCTCAGGAGTATGTTGAGGCTCCTAGCAACATGATTAGGGAGAGCAGACCTCCGAGGAAGTTTCAAAACTACATGGCATTGATGAGCAACATCATAAATTCTGAGCCTTCCATTTTCAGGAGGCAGCAGACCACCAGGTTTGGCGGGATGCCATGGTGGAGGAGTACACCTCCATCATGAAGAATGATGTTTGGGACATAGTGCCAAGACCGGGGGGGAAGTCAGTTGTGAGTTCCAGGTGGCTCTACAAAATTAAGCATGTTGCAGATGGCAGCATCGAGAAGTTCAAGGCAAGGTTTGTGGCGAGAGGGTTCTCCCAAAAAGAGGGAGTGGACTATGAGGAGACTTTTGCTCCAGTCGCCAGATACACTTCCATTAGAGCAGTTATGTCTTTAGCTTCATCTATGGGATGGCGGATTCATCAAATGGATGTGAAGACAACTTTCCTTAATGGGATCATTGAGGAAGAAGTGTACATAGAGCAGCCTCAGGGCTTTGAGGTAAATGGGAAGGAGTCCCATGTTTGTAGGCTTAAGAAAGCCTTATATGGACTCAAACAGGCACCAAGAGCATGGTATTCCAGGATAGATGGATACTTGCAGAGTGTGGGCTTCGCCAAAAGTGATGCAAATCCTAATCTATATTACATATTTGTTGGGACTGATCTGCTCATTTTGGTGCTATATGTAGATGACTTGTTTCTTACAGGTGCAGAGAAGCTCATTGCAGGGTGCAAAGCAGATATGGCAGCTGAGTTTGAGATGAAGGACATCGGCATGATGCATTACTTCTTGGGTTTGGAGGTTTGGCAGAGACCAGGGGAGATATTCCTTGGGCAGGGTAAGTATGCAGTTGAGATCCTGAAGAGGTTTCGGATGGAGGACTGCAAACCTATGGCCACACCCATGATCACTAATCTGAAGAAGGTGACAACTTCAGATTCAGAGTTGGTGGACCCTACGTTGTATAGGCAGCTGATAGGATCCTTGATGTATTTGGTCAACACTAGACCAGATATATGTTTTGCAGTGAACACCTTGAGTCAGTTCATGGTGGAGCCAAGGCAAGAGCATTGGGTAGCAGCAAAACATGTGCTCAGATACTTGAGGGGCACAGTGGAGTATGGTCTGAGATATCTTGGAGATGGTGAAGTGAGGTTGCAAGGGTATACAGACTCAGATTGGGCAGGCAGTGCAACAGACAGGAAGAGCACCTCAAGGTGTTGCTTTAGCTTGGGATCAGGCATGATATCCTGGTTCAGCAGGAAGCAGACTTCTGTGGCACTTAGCTCAACAGAGGCTGAATACATGGCAGCCAGTATTGCTAGTTGTGAGGCCATCTAGCTTCGCAAGTTGCTTACAGTATTGATTGATCAGGAGTTGGATCCCACGGTGATATACTGTGATAATCGAAGTTGTATCAAACTCTCTGAGAATCCAATATTTCATGACAAGTCCAAACACATAGAGATCAAATATCACTTCATATGAGACAAGATTCGAAGGGAGCAATAAAGCTCCAAGTATATTCCCACAGATCAACAGGTAGCTGATATTTGACCAAGCCCTTAGTGAAAGGGAAGTTTGAAGCATTCAGAGACAAACTTGGATTGGTGCAGAATTCCTTCCTCGCTAAGAGGGAGTGTTGAGAAATGTAGCTCGGACAGGAACTTCTTGCACAAGCTTCAGTATGAACGTGCTAGAAGTGGTTCGAGACATTTCGAATTCTATTTTGTAATTCACTTAAGTGATTCTATTTTGTAATTCACTTAAGTGATTTAATCTTGACCATACATCTCAAGATGAGATGAGATCTAATCTTGACCATACATCTAAAGAGATTAGGGTTTCCTTTTCAAGCATAAAAGGAGAAGGGCAAGAGTGTTTTACACAACAGAAAGAAAAGAAGAAGAGCAGATTGCTGAAGGAGAACTGCAAGGCTAAGAGGAGAGGAAAAGTGATTTGCTGGCCAAAAAGGCAGCAAGAGAGCAGGTTGTCCTGTTGTAATTGTAACCTCCTCCATTGTATAATATATGCAGGTTCAGTAGTATATTTGTCTTCCACTGCTGTTCATTTTCCAGCCATCTGTGTGATTGTTGCATGTTTAGAATAAATTCATTTCAGATCTGATTTATTTAGAAACATAGGACAGCAATTATCTAGGGTTAGGAAAATTTACACTTAGTGTAAATGACCTTATGATTAATATGAACAATAGGACCTCAAACTAACATATGATATTAAATAGAGCATTCCTATGTAGGAAATTAACATTATTTCTCCCATCTCCTATTGTCTAGTTAATTTTCTCTCATTGCAAGTTTTTTGAATTTACTAAAGTTATCCTTGCATTTTGAGAATTTTGGCTAGGGGGCGCAGACCAATGGTTGTAATAGTATTTGATGCAAGGAACCTAGTCTTTGAACACTTTTAATCCATCACTCGAAAGAGAAAGCACTAATCAAATAAACAAAAAGGAATATAACTCGTGCATATTCGCAAATCATTGTAAAAACATTTCTTTGTATTGAATAACATGTATATTTAAGGATCCTCAAAACAATCTTGTAGCATGGCTAAATTGCATTCTAACTACAAGGGAGCTTTGGAGTGCCAATATGGTATCTGTGTAGAGTTACATAGCTTTCAATGTCTAGTGCATAATTATTAGAGGACACACTTGCCATAAAACAATCCATCCATTTTTTGTGTAATATTGGCACCATTCAAAAATGAATCTAAGAAGAAATCTAGCATGATTAGAAAATTAAGATGAAATGTGTATTTGTGTTTTTTGGTAGTGGTGAAAAAAAAGGGGTTTTGGAGGGGCCCCAACCCTGTTACAGAATTAAGTTATCCAAGGTTACAAGATAAACATCAACCTCCTCCCTGGATAACATGAGAAAAGCAAAGTTGCAACAAAAATCCTAGAATAAAACCAGACAAAAAACAACACTCTGGATGATATCGAAATCTATTTCTAGCAAGGGAGCAAAGGTCAACCTGACTGTTGTTTATTCCTCCCTTCCACACCAATAGTAGTAGCAATCACTCCAATTCTCAATAATAGGTAATAGAAATAGCAGCAACAAAAGCAGAATCACATTACCGTGGCATTTGCTAGAAACACAACTGTTGTAATAGCAACAACATACAATCACATCAGTAGCACCAAAAGACCCCAGAAGCAACAACAATACCGACAACATCAAAAGATAACACCCTATGGAATAGAATTTTCTTCTGCCTCTGATGAGGTAATCCTTAAAAGAGATAAGGGAAAATTATTTTCCCATATCTTCCTCTGATCAAAATGAACTCCAATGTTTGCCAAACAATCAACTGCAACATTTCCTTCCCGATATATATGTAATATCTTCACCTTTGCCATTTGTTTTAATAGGGATGAGGTATCCTTAATTAAACTTGACACCTACCAGTTATCAGCTTTTCCTTTCTTAAGATCCTTGAGAATATTCATAGAGTCCCCTTCTATGATGACCTTCCTTACACTCTTTTGTCTCAACAACATAACACCAGAGTATAGGGCTTTAGCTTCCGCATAGTGATTGCTTTGTATCCCATAACTTTCTGCATAAGCCCATAACACTTCACCTTTCTCATTTTGAATGACACCTCCTCCCCCAGCTCTACCTGGGTTACCTTTTGCAGCTCCGTCAAAGTTTAACTTTACCCAGCCCTCCTCTGGTTTTAGCCATCTAGTGTTTGCTCTTTTCAAACTGATTGGCAAAGGTGCTGCTCTAGGTTCTCCCAAGTGCCATTCACTAGTGATCCTCTTTTCCAAATTGTTCTCAAAGTCCACACTGTTATCAAAGGCAAGCAAATTCTCCCTCACTGCAGTTTTAATTCTGTTAGACACTGAAAGTTCATCCTTACTTTCCCCCTGAATACTCTCTGATTTCTTTCCCACCAAACACCCCACAAAAAATGAGGTAACAGTAAATTCCAGAGTTTTGATAACCTACTGCTGCTAAAAGGGCATCTCCATTGGTTAAAAAGCTGCCTAAAAGTACTAGGGACCACCCAAGAGCAGAACATAGCTTCCATTAGATTATTAAGTACCTTACTTGCAAACTCACAATGAATAAACAAGTGGTCAATTGATTCAACATCCTTCATGCAAAGAGAACATATATTTGTCATTTGAAAACCTCTCTTACTTAGGTTATCTAGAGTTAGAATCTTATTTTGTAAGCATAACCAAAGAAAGAAAGCCAATTTAGGGATTAACTCATTCTTCCAAACCTTATTTACAGGAAAGTCCCCCTCCACACCTCCGAACTGCAAGGTATAAGCTGATTTCATAGAGAATTCCCCTGAGGAAGTAGGGAACCAAATCAAAGAGTCCTTATCTTCATTATGAGGTAAGTGGTACTGCTGCAACAACCTATTAAGATTTAGCAGAGATTGTTGCAGTTCCGAATCAGCAAAATCCAAAGTTAGTTCTTTCCAAAACCTCTGACCTTCCCCAAATTCTATGTAATCTTTGACTAGCGGTCCATATTTTTGAACCAAGGGATCTTTTAGTCTTTTGAACTCTTTCATCTGTTGTAAAGGACTATCTGCAATCCAAGTGTCTTCCCAAAAAAATATTTCCTTGCCTTCTCCTACCACCCATCTTAGACCACCTCTCAACAATTTCCTAGTTTTTGAAACTCCATTCCAAACTGTTGATCCTTTAGGAGGGTCTAAACTTCTAAAGAAGGGTATGAAACCTTCCAAGTACTTACCTTTAAGAATATTAGCCCAAAGCAAATCTTGTTCCTTGGTCAATCTCCAACCTGTTTTAGTTAGCAATGCTTTATTGAACTGCTGCAACTTTCTTATCCCTAGACCACCTTCCCTCTTCGAAGAGCAAACTCTATCCCATGATACCAAAGCAAGCCTTTGTTTTTCTTCTACCCCTGCCCAAAGAAACCTTCTGAAGATTTGCTCTATTCTGTTTTTGACCTTGTAGGGGATTATGAAAAGTGACATGTAGTAAATTGGGATGCTTTGTAATGTTGCCTTTAGAAGCTGTAATTTCCCAGCTTGAGATAGCATATTACCCTTCCACCCCACCAACTTTCTTTGAATTCGGTCTATGACTGGAGCCCACATTTCTTCTTTCATTCTGCCTGTGAAAAGAGGTAATCCAAGGTAGGTAGCTGGAAATTCTGCTATGTTGCATCCCAAAATCCTAGATATTCTCTATTGCACTTGTCTAGCTGTGTTGACAAAATAAACATGACTTTTTCTGAAATTGACACTTTGATTGGAAGCTCTTTCATAAAGATGTAGGATATTGAGTATCTCCTTGCTTCTCTTATTGAGGCTTCACCCAAGATGATAGTGTCATCCACGAATTGTTGGTAAGACACTGCTGCAACATTACCTGCAGGTTTAATCCCTCTTATATTTTCTGTGGCAGTGGCTGCTCCCAAAGTTTTACCTAAAGCTTCAGCCATGATGATGAACAAATATGGGGATATAGGATATCCTTGTCTTAGACCTCATTTCCCCCTAAAGAAACCTACTGATCTACCATTAACTATGATCGAAAACTTTGCTGAAGAGAGACATATTTTTATCCACTGTCTCCACTTAAAATCAAAACCAAATTTTTGCATTACCTTATCCAAGAAAATCCATGACACCTGATCATATGCTTTATTCATATCTAGTTTAAATAGCATACCTGCAACACCCCTCTTATCCATCGAATGCAATGTTTCATGTACTGTTATTACTCCATCTATTATTTGTCTCCCTTGAACAAAACCTCCCTGCATAGAAGAGATGATCCTTGGAAGTACCTTCTTGAGTCTATTGGCCAATGTCTTAGTGAGAATTTTGTATATGGAGTTGCAGAGGCTAATAGGTCTAAAATCTTTTAGGGAAGAGGCTCCATGATTCTTTGGGATCAAAACCAAAAAAGTATTATTCCAATCCTGAAGTAATGAATTAGAGACTTGAAATTCTCTTATTGCCTCTACAACATCTTTTCCTATTATGTGCCAAAAACTCTAGAAGAAGCCAACTGAAAAACCATCCAGACCTGGTGCCTTATCTTTTACCATATCAAACACACTTTCCTTGACCTCTTCTTCCAAGAAGGGAGTAAGTAATAAGTTGTTCATTTCTTCTGAAATCAGTGAAGGAATGTTTCCAAGAAGGGAGTCCATTGCTGCCTCATCTTCATCCTGATCTTTAGAAAATAGAGTCTGGAAGAAATTTACTGTTGCTACTGCTATTTCCTCCTCCTTTTTCACTACATCACCATTATCCAGCTTAAGCTCCTTTATCCTGTTGGCACTTCTATGCCTTATGGTTGAGAGATGGAAGAACTTCGTGTTACGATCTCCTTCCTTTAGCCATGCTGCCCTAGATATCTGCTTCCAATGAGTTTCCTCCTTTGCTAAAACATTATGAAACTCTGCAAGAACCTCTCTTTCTCTTTTATCCAGCTCCAAAGTTCTTCCTTCCTGTTGAAGCTTCAACTCCACTTCCTTCAGGTTATCTAAAATCTCATGTTTTTGCTGGAAAATATTTCCAAACACATCTCGGTTCCATTTCTTGAGATTTGCCTTTATGATTTTTAGTTTTTTTGGCAAATTGAAAATGTGTATTATAACATGAATGTAGCTAAACAATTTGTTCTACATGAGCCAAATGAATTCCTATAAGTTGTACATGGTCATACATATGTTTAGTACATTTTGATGTTGTGTCATGTTCGAATAATTGATGTAATAAAAAGCACATCATATTGATTTGCATTACAAGGCACAATATAGTGGAAAGAAAGACAACTCTCTTAAATCATCTTGAGAAATGAAATGAAATATTATTAATGTCCGCGGTGGGCCAAAATAAGACCCAAGGGACTATAAGAAGGACAATAATGACTGCCAGCTAGTAGGCTAAAAAGCCCAACAAAGAAAAGAACTAAGATAAATACAAGATGAAACCCGACAAACGGGCCAAAGGGAAAGGGAAAAGAAAAGAAAAGGGAAAGCAGAGGGGGGGAGGGCTGCAATCCAACAGAGAGTAGTGCACACCAAGAAGAACGAAGAGAGAGGAGGGTGGAGGGAGCAGCCCAAGAGGGGCAAGCTCCAAGAACCCGCCAGAAACTAATCTCTCCTAATAGTCGAGGCTGAAGTATCAGATCTGAAGAAGTCCATGATATGTCTTTGCCCATTGCTAGTTCGGAACCCTGACAAACTGTTGGTGCGTTGTCTAGTGACCCTGCTTCTGTCCGTACTGGATGATGTGGGGCGTTTCCGATTGAAGTCACCTGGTCCATTGGAGTTGGTGAAGTATGTAGTGATGAGCCGATGTTGAGGAGGGTGAGATCCATTTAGAGAACTTGTATGTCATCGAAGCTGAGTTATCTCCCTAGGAAAGAGTGCGAGACAACGCTGGTCAAGGTATCTGAAGAAGGTAGAAACAGATCGAGAGTTGTCCCTGAAAAGGCGATGGAGCCTACCTCGGATCTCATAATAAATGGGACAACAAAAAATAAAGTGATGAAGGGTTTCAACTTCACCCAAGGAGCAAAACAAGCAAATCTGCTCCTCTATTGGCAGATGGTGATCAGCCCAACAAAGAAAAGAACTAAGATAAATACAATATGAAACCCAACAAACGGGCCAAAGAGAAAGGGAAAAGAAAATAAAAGGGAGAGCAGAGGGGGGGAGGGCTGCAATACAACAGAGAGTAGTGCATGCCAAGAAGAATGGAGAGAGAGGAGGGTGGAGGGATCAGCCCAAGAGAGGCAAGCTCCAAGAACCGGCCAGAAACTAATCTCTCCTAACAGTCGAGGACGAAGTATCGGAGCTGAAGAATTCCATGATATGTCTTTGCCCATTGCTAGTTCGGAACCTGAAAAACTGTTGGTGCGCTGTCTAGTGACCCTGCTTTTGTCCGTACTGGATGATGTGGGGCGTTTCCGATTGAAATCACCTGGTCCGTCGGAGTTGGTGAAGTATGTAGTGACGAGCCGATGTTGAGGAGGGTGAGATCCATTTAGAGAACTTTTATGTCGTCGAAGCTGAGTTATCTCCATAAGAAAGAATGCGAGACAACGCTGGTCCGGGTATCTGAAGAAGGTAGAAACAGATCGAGAGTTGTCCCTGAAAAGGCAATGGAACCTACCTCGGATCTCATAATAAATGGGACAACAAAAAATAAAGTGATGAAGTTTCAACTTCACCCAAGGAGCAAAACAAGCAAATCCGCTCCGCTCATCTAACCTCTGAGGTCATGCTTCAGAATGGTGCAGCAAAAAAGGCATAACATGTACAACCTCAAACATCAAGGCATTAAAAGGAAAAGAGTGTTGGAAGTTTTGAGTATTTTGGTTGTCATTGATGTCAAAGATAAAATGATTGAAAATCATCTTCTAGGTTGAAATATTAAAATTGCAAGGCAAATATCTCCATTGAAAAAGGAAGACAAGGTAGACAAAGCTCCTTTGAAAAAGGTTCATTATTTGCAAGGTTGAAGAAGTTCCCAAGGCAAAAGACAAAGGTTTTAAAAAGATTAATTATAATATTTAATTAAAAGTTTAAATATTATAATAATAAAAATTTGAATTTCCTTTGGCACCAAAATTCAAATCTTTTTTAAGTGGCAAAGCGCCGACGTCGTTTTTCCTAAGTCAAAAGTGCATATATAAGGTGGAACCAAAAATCATTTGGTTGGTGTGAAAAAGATTATTTGGCAATCGAATTATTTACTGCGCACGGTGTTCGAATGAAGGGCAAAGAGGATAAAGAGGGACGCACGTGTTTTAAAGCAAGCGGATGACGCACGAGTTTCGAGGAGCAAGCGCATGGTCATTTCCAAACGAGTGGGTAGCTCAAGTGGCAGGTGGACCCTGCGTAAGGTGTGGCACGGAGGAGGGTCTCGAGATCGAGACTCGGCGGCGACAAGTTGTTCATGATTTTTTTGATCGAAGGTTCGCGACGGTTTAAAGTGAAGGTTGTGCATTAAGGTTCTTGTGTGGGCAGTTTGCCCACGCGGTGCTCTAGCACGCGCTAGAGTGTGGGGTCCGTGAGGTCGCGTGCTCGAATCCCCGCGGAAGCAGAAGTGGTAAGGGCAAAATATTTTTATAAAATCTTTGCTTGATTTTAGGGAGTCATAAGGGTTAGGTTTTGATTAAAGAGTGCCATAAGGGTTGAGATTAATAAAGCATGATTTTTTCCATTAGGGAGTCATAAGGGTTAAGTTTAATAAAGTTTAAATTTGCACTTAGGGAGTTATAAGGGTGTGAATTAATAAAATATTAAGTGCAAGGATATGTTTTAAAAAGCCTTCTATTTTGCAAAACACAAATATTAAGAGTGCTTTATATAGTTTTATTTTTGCAAAGTGCATAAATGAAAAATATGTTTTGCATACAAGAATAGGAGTAATAAGGTGTAATAGTGGCTTGACATTTTGTTGTAATTCTTGTATGGTGAAAAGTGATTTTGAGGGTTTTTGATAAGTATTAATGCTTCTATCTTTTGAGAACAAAGAAGAGTTATTGAAGATCATTTTCAGATTTCTTTGAGCACATCTTTTTGAGAAGAAAGTTCATGTGGGAGTTTTGAAAAAGTACTTTTGCTATCTAACCCTTGAAGTGGCACTAGAAAGATCAGTTGTTTGTGAGACAGATTTTTGAGGACATATCTTCATCAGAGCAAAATAAGAGGTATGGGCATATCATTCCTTGTTTAAGGTGTTTTGTTGAGTAAATGTTTTTGGAAATAAGGTGGAGATAAAAGGGTTGTTTGGTATGCATTGTTGAAAATATTTGAGTTAGGGTTTGAGACCTACATGTGCATCAATTGTTGAGAGAAAGTTGAAACAATTGCATTAGAGTTTGAGATCTTCTTGTGCTTCCATTGTTGAAAGAGATTGAGATATTTGTGCTAGAGATTGTGAACTACTTGTTCTAGGTTTGAAGACAAGTTTGTGAATCATTGTGAAACCTTTTGAGCATTGGTTTCATAGATATTGAAAGCAATTGTGAAAGTGTTTGAGATCAATCTTGTGAGGGAAATTTGTGCATTAGTGTGGTTGATCTTTGAGAGCAAAATTTGCAAGAAAGATCGACCAGTTTTGTGAAGCAAGTTATACACTGTTTTGATTTGATTTGATTTGAAAGGGGTTTTGCAAGAGATAGAGATTGAATTAGTTGAATCCAAGATTTGTGAATGTAAAGTACATATTGGGGTTTTGAGAGTGCATATCATTCTCTATATGTTCCAGAGGTTAAACGAATTCTAAGTAGAATATTATCTTGTTGAAGAAAGCATTTCTAAAAGAGATTTAAGTTTTGTTTGTATGCAAGATTTGGAAATATTTGAGTAGGTTTTGTGAAGGCAGATTTGAGCAAGTCTTTTGAGAAGGCTTGAAGGTAGATTTGAGCAAGTCTTTTGAGAAGGCTTGAAGGCAGATTTGAGCAAGTCTTGTGAGAAGACTTGGAGCAGCTTTGAGGTAGATTTGAGCAAGTCTTGTGAAGACTTGAGACAACATTGAGACAGATTTGTGAGCAGAGTTAGAGCAGATTTGTGCTAGCCTTGTGACGAGGTTTGGTGCAGATTGGAGACAGAGTTGAGAGCAGGCTTTGGAGCAAACCAGAGCAGAGGGGATAGATTTCTCCTGTGGAGAGAGATCCACAAACCAGATCAAAGGGGATAGAGTTCTCCTATGGAGAGAGATCCACAAACCAGAGCAAGGGGATAGAGTTCTCCTATGGAGAGAGATCCACAAACCAGAGCAGAGGGGATAGAGTTCTCCTGTGGAGAGAGATCCACAAACCAGAGTAGAGGGGATAGAGTTCTCCTGTGGAGAGAGATCCACAGATCAGAGCATTGGGGATTGAGATCTCTTTTGGACAAAGGTCCATAAACATTGTAATAGGGAATTGATTACCAAGAGATTTGTTGAGAAAATTTAGAAGAAAAATTTTCTTTGTGGATGTAACCCATATTGGGTGAATTACGTTAAATTTGTGTCTCTCATGTGTGTGATGATTTGTGCATTGCTTTGATTACTGCTATTGATATTGGAATTGATAATATTGTTTGGGAAAGAAAAGTTAAAGTTGATCTTAGACTGTTCACCCGCTCCCTCTCAATATAAGCTTGTGTTCTTCAAAGAGAACTAATGAGGAGGGATATTGATAAGGGAAAATATATATACAAATAAACAAGAAACTTTACTTATAGATAGTGCAAATGTAAATGAACGCTAAATATAAATCACCCATGTAGCATGTAGCACAACTGCCAACAACACCAAAACCTATGTTACAAACTACAAAATTTAAGTTGCATAGGGCATTGTGTGACGTGAGTGCTAGCAGACTTGTTTCCTATCTAACTTGCCCTAAGGACACTCCATGGATGAATAAAAGGAAGATTGATATGATTCCAAGAGACAACAATTTATGAATTTTAAATGTGTGAAATTCAAGGGGGAGGGAAGCGTCCTGCTCCCCCTCCCCTGGTTCTTGCCCAGTCCCTGGTTCATCCCGGGTCATCTTGCTCTGGGAATGCTTTGTAGCAAATGATCTCCTTGGGGGGAGATCCTTCTCCACTTTCTGCTCCTTTCCCAGCAGTTTTTCCCAGCAGTTTTAGGGTTTCCCTGCCCGAGCCCGAGGTTTGGTGCATCCCAGGGGTCTCCTAGGGTTCCCTGCATGCTTCAGGGATCCCTTCCCCGATCTCCCTCAGGATTCCCCCTGGGGTTTTTTGCAGGTTTTTGCTTGGATCCGGTTCCCAGGGCTTCCTCGATCGGTGGTGGTGGCAGGTTGGGTTTTCGACTGCTTCTTGGTGCATCCCGTGAGGTCCTCTCTGCTTCGGGGTTGGTCTGGGGGGCCAATTTCCTCTTCTGCTAGTGACTCCTCTTTGGGATGCCCGTGGTTGCTGTTGGTCCCGTCCCTTTGGGTAGGGCCCTTTTCGGTTTCCTGTTCGGAGGCTGCTTCTTCTTTGGATCTGCTTTTTTGTGGACACCCAAGGCATTGGTTCGCCGTCGGGGTGGGTCTGCCTGGGTTGTTCCCAGCCCCAGTCCCAGTTCCCTGAAGCTTCCATGAGCAAGGATGGGGGGCTCTTGGTCCCTTCTTCTGGGGTTCCTAGGGTTTCTGTTGCATGTTTGGATCTTGGGGGGGGGGCATGATCAGTGCATGCAGACCTTGGTTCCCCTAGGTTAGGCTTCCGAGGATCCCATCTTTGTGCCTGTTGTGGCTCCCCGCCTGGGATCCTCAAGTTGTTCGTTTCAGTTCCTGCTCAGGGGCTTCTGGTCCCAGTTCCCTGGATCTGTTCGTGAGCAAGGATGGTGGTTCCTGGGCCTTTCTACTGGAGTGGTGGGGGCTTCCTTCTGTATTCTCTGGTCTGGGGGGAGATCAGTGAGTTTGCAGTTGTGGTCCCTCCTTCCTCCTTCAGTTTTGGCTTCCGGGATCCTGTCTTTGCACCTGTTGTTGTTTTCCCTGGATCCTTCCGGCTTCCTCGTATTTCTCCTTGTTGTGCACAGGGATATCTTGGCCTATAGATATCCCCAGTAGTGTTGTTCCTCTTTTTAGGCTCAAGCGGAGGCATCCCATTTTTTTTCTTTGAGGACCCTGATGCCATTTCCCAAGTTGTCCCACTGCTAATCCCTGACCTGTATCCCGGTGTTGCTTGCTGCTTTGCTCGCACGGCTGCTTGCTGCCCCGCTGCACCCCGGATTGCATCCCGTGGCATCCCTGGGCGAGGATCCTGTCCAATTTTCTAAATTTCCCTGCTTCAGGTTTTCGGGCAGGATTTTTGGTTGCAGGCTATCCTTGGCCTTCCCGCTCTCCCTGCGCAGGTCTGGGCAGATGTTCTATTTCCACCCCTGGGAGGATCTCGGACTGCTGTATCCACCCCGGGTGGATCCCAGACTATTGTATCCACCCCTGGGAGGATCCCAGTCTGCCAGCAATGGGAGGATGATACCTTGGCGAAGCGGGTCTCACTAATGGTTTCTAGAATCTGGTCTTTCTGTTGGATCAAGGGTTGTTTTTGGCCCTTTCCCTTTCAGTTTGTGTTTATTTTCATGTCCTTAGGAATTGCTTTAAATATCGGTGCTACGACCCTTTTTGTTATAAGGTTTTGGGATCCACTTAAAAAACCAATTTGTATATAAAATTCTAGTTACTCATCAAAAAAAAGAGAGCCATTTATATTAAATATCATGTTATATATAGAAATGTACAATATAATTACAAGATCCTTGCAGGAATGGAAGTGGTTCCACTTACAAGGGTTACAAGGTAGTTGTAATAAATCACACTACAAGATTTTGCATGTCTTCTTCTTGTAATGCCAAGCCGAAGAGTGAGTTAATAACATGCTCTAACAATTGATGAAACTATTCTAGCATTGGACTTGTGGAGATGCTTTTGCTAAAACATTAGCTTCGAAATCTGGTGCTAGGTAGGTGCTAGCAATGGCACCAAAGGCAATGTTGCTTGGAACAAGAATGAAAGTGGTGTTAGTAACTAGTTCAACGCTCGGTGTTAGGTTAGGCCTAGACTAGAGTACAATGTCAGTGGATAGAAAGAAATGACTACTTGTTTTGTGCCAAGCTATGATATTGATCTACAAGGTGGCACCATGGTGTAAGGGTTTGTCTTTGCACTAACATCTACAAGAGCATGATGCTAGTGTTGATAAGGACTCAAGTATCCTGCTCAGATAAAATGTAGATAGTTGTTAGGGGTACTTTAATTTTTAAGTTAATATGTGGGTTGTTGGGCAATGGCGATAATTGCCCTTTGCAATTCTCCCACTACAATACCTTAGGTACACCTTATTGCCTACAACAGAGCATGATGGAGGCACACTCACCATCATGTGTTGTATGCTTGACCAAGCCTAATTTCAAATATGTATTCCAAAGTATTAGAATATGAAGGGCACATGCTTTAATCTCTATTTATTATGTGTTGTGTACTTGCATATATCTATGAGTTATTCTTTCCATTCTATTTTCTTGTATAATATGGAAATGTATTGCAATTTCTTGTATTGTATATTTGGTTGTGACAAGAGTACTCCCACAGGCTACATTTTGGTGTTGACTATATGAATTTGGGTCATAGGTGGTGACATGAGTATGAGAGTCATAACGAGCGTCTCTCTGTAAAAGATAAACAATGATGATTGGGGAGATCAGAGAATGGGAAGTAGTCAAGGTATACCAAGTTATTAATATCTTTCTCACCAAAAAAGTGAAGAAGACTCTTCTATAGTACCCCCTCAAGATAATGATAGTCAAATTTTGCCTCCAAGGAAACTGCTAAAGAGAGACCATGTAGATGTTTTTTCCCCTCGAAGGGAGAGAAGATGAGAGCAAGAAAGTGAAAGTGGTGCAAGCATATTTGTTGATATTGACAAAGGGCCAAGCAAAGATGAATTTAAAGTTTTTTTCTTTGATGAAGAGAAAAGTTCATACAAGCAAAACTTGATTTACCTAGAAAGGTTGATTCTCTTGGACAAGGATCAAACACAAGGCTAAAATACAATTGTAAGAACATGTTGCAAATATTATTGAAAACAATGAGATTGACACGAGCTATGAGTTCAATAGTGTGTGGGACAAGTCCAACAAAGGAGCAACTACAAGTTGATACATCATACAATGCATGGGAAAGAAGTCCAACATGGAAGCAATTGCAAATTGGTACATCCAATATAGCACAATGTAGAAGAGCAATAGTTGCATCCAGGTCAACTTGAAAGATGTTAGAAAAGCCTCGTAGAAGTGAGAACAAGACCAAAATTATGTGTCCTAAATTTTTTGATGACAACTTTCTCATTTATTACAACTGTTATCCAAAAAGGAAAAAGGAAATTGTTTCTTTCATGGAAGCATTTCCGAGTAATAAAATATCCCACTTTCGTTGGTATGCAAAGTTGCAACTGATAATAGCTATAAACATACTAAAAAGTAAAAACATTTCCAAGAATGAGAACAATTTAGAAGTTACAGCCCTTCAAGCATTTCAAATGGTATTATATATGTGCATATTCATACATATATGGCTGTGTGTAATGGAATACTAGGATTTAGTGAGTAGCATGACAGTTCAGTAAATTGGCAATAGTTTTAGCAAATAACCAACAGGGACAAAACCATGATGTCTCATTTGCTAAGAAGTTGCTAAATATTTGAGTCATGCGAAACGTGTTGTTTACCAGCATAGGAAAGAACTTGAATAAAAAGAGTAAAGGAGGAAAACATAGGATGATATTTATTAAGCTAATTACCTTTTAAAGCAACAGCGTTGGAAGACATCAGAAAGACATCTGCAATAAAGACAGTTAATACTGGAAAATCCCAAACCTGTAGAGCACAAGAATTACGGTACGATGATAATAAGAAATCCACACTGCATGTTAAGAAAATCAATCATACCAAATGGAAATGGTTAGTATGAAATCAGAAATAATGTACATCATAAATTTCAGCATTCATAAATATGATTTCTTAGAAGCATCAGCCAGATGTACAACATTTACAACTGTGGTCAAGGAAAAACTACCTAGTCCTCTCAGAGAAATCCAACAAAGAAAGTGAAATCCATACCATCATTGCAATAACGAATATCTTGAAGTAGCTTGAGAAAAGGACAGCTGTGAAAACATCCCTAAACCTGAGCAAACCAAACAAGCAGCAATAATAAAGGAATGAGTAGGAAATGGTAAGATAGGTGGCTGAAAAGAAAGACCACATACAGAACAAAATCATGGTTTAAACAAAGAGATGAAGGCTGAAAGAAAGAGACGATCTTAGTGGGAATTTCAATTTCCTTTGAAATGACTGTTAGTCTGATAGTCAAAGCAACAAGAAAGTAACAGGCAATGACATTAAACAAAATATACAAGGCTTCACAATCAATAAAGATAAGAAGAATTCCTACACTTGCAAGATGAACCTGAAGGCAATAAATAATGCATTATACACATTCAATAGTAACAATAAATGAAATAAGTCAAGGAAACCACATGCAAAGGTTGTTCAAGATAATAATAAATGCACAAACAGAACAAGGGAGGGTTGTACCTGTTGACAATTTTGTCACATTGCTTGAAGGGGTAATGGAGATTAATATTTTGTAAAGTATTCTCTAAGTTTTCATGAATTTGTTCCCTTGCTTTTATGTATTTTCAAGTATTGCAGCAATTTTGGCTTTCATTTTTATCCCCTTTGTACATAAGCCATATGTGTAAGAGCTTCACCACAGAGCAGACCATATTTAAGAGCTTCGCAGGAGAAGGAAGGATAGCTTCGCCAAGAAAAGGAAACAGGAGAACCCAGATAGGAGCCTAAAATTTGCTAAGGCACAGAAGGTGCTTCGCTAGCGAAGCAGCCAAAACAATTACTTCGGGTGGAAATTTTGCAAAGCGACGAAGAGCAAAATGATGAAATTTTCTAAGTGTGTGAAAGTACTTCGCTGAAGTTTTGGCGAAGCACCCGCTTCGGCCCCTCTGGCGAACCAATTTTGATGGATCCCGCTTCGCCCAAAACCTTTGCGAAGCATCTGCTTCGGCCACTTTTTGTGCGAAGCTCCCCCATCCAAGGACTTGCCCCCTCCCCCCCGAAAAGTTAAAGAAATATTCAAAGGCAAAATCCGCTTCGACCGAAACAGTTTCAAACGACTATTTTTTAAATGGTTCGCGGCAATGTAGTTTACAATCCATAGGCAACCATTCGCTGCTTCGGAAGAAATATTTTGCGAAGCAACATTCAGCCTACATCCCTAGCGAAGTAATAAGGAAGGTAGAAGCCATGCTTTAGCAGGGGACATCTGCTTCGGCATATGGTCTCTGCGAAGCAGTTTCCTAGGAATCCTTCGGGCGAAGCACTCACTCATGATCATCATTTCTGCTTCAGCTCACACTTGTTGCAAAGCGGAGCCCCGAACTAGAATCCGGCGAAGCACCCCTTAGGGTTCAACGAACAAAGGGAGCTTTCTCCGAAGGCACACATCCCAAGGCCGGGAATCTTTCCAAGGCATTTGAGTGTTTCATAAATGCAATTTTTCTTGACCGAAAGACCTAGTACCCATTTGTGGTAATATGAAAAGAACTATCAGTTGCAGAAGAAAAGCCAGGGCAACTTGTAAACCCACTCGAGCACCTCACCCAGAGAAGCCTAGGACGAGTCAGACGGCTCATAAATGCAGATTTCCCCGGCTGATGCGGCTATGGTTGCTAATTGTGGAAAGGGATGTGAAAGCTCAGTAATAGAAGGGGACGGGCACGAATTTCTTAGACGGCCAAGGGCGTACTCTCAGATCCAGTGCATTGATGGCTCAGAGGGTCGGGTCCTCTATAAAAACCCCAGCATTGTAATGGAGGGGGGGAACTTTTGCTAGAAAGCTGCTGTAACTTGATTTTTGCAATCAATATTAAAGACTTTGGGCTCAATTTCTCTTTTGTATGCTGCCTTCTGCGATAATTTCTGTTATTCCATTTCTTCATTTGCATACTGTAATTCTGCATCCTGGATTTAGGTGTGTGATTGGGGGTTGGACCCTGGAATTCTCCTGAAGGATACATAGGGGGGAAAATATTACGTTAAATTCGTTTTATGCTGCCTCTGGTTAGTGGTTTCTGCTACGTTCATTTATTTTCCTAATTGCTGTAATTCTGAAATCTGGATTTAGGCGTAGGAAGGTGGTTGAATCCTGGAACTCTTCCAAAGGATACATAGGGAAGTTAGCGTGGTATTCATTTAGGTTTTATTCTTTGTATTCATTGCTGCTACTTTAAGTTATTAGCTAGTAATCGTGTTGCTGGTTCTTTCCCACTGAATCATTTACATTTCTTTCCCTATCCTCTTTTATTTCTTTCCTGCACTCTTAGCTTAAAACCCCAAGTAGTTTAGTAAAGGAGTCGGCCTTTCTCCGGAGATTGGCACGGGGGGCATCTCTTCCCTCCGGCCTTTCAATGTTGGTCCAGGTCTAGGGCGCGTATAGTTACCAAAATCCTTTCCTGTGGCAGATTTGTGACCAACAGTTTTTGGCACGCCCGGTGGGACCCGGTCAGTCTCACCTTGTGAGTGGTAATGAGAGTCGATGCTTATCTCATTGCCGTAAGACTCTAGCATCTGGTGACTCTGTTCAACCTGAAAATCTCAAAGTCTTCGAGACCGGTACTAAAATATCCGTGCCTTCATGCAAACGAGATGGAGAGTTAGGAATAGTGGAGAAGAGACTGAATTCTTCGAGCTTGACGTTAGCGCATTTGGAGAGCGTCCTAGGTTAGTCACGCCTGAGTCACTCCTATGCGGAGGGTCCTCGCAAGAAGCTGTCTTTGACGAGCAAGGCTTAAATTCCGACAGCACTGCGACTAGTCTTCCCCCTAATCCCCCAAACTCTCCGGATCACCCAAGCACCTCTGTTTCACTTAAGAGTCAATCAGGAACTTTAGGAGCTTCGGTCCCTCCAAATCTAGGTGCAAGAATGGCACACCAACAACATCAACAACAAATGCAACAGTAGCAGCAGCAGCAACAACAACCGCCGCCACAGCAACCGCCCAGATTGTTCCCAGCATGGAATTCTTCCAAACCATTAAATCTAGCGGGACAAGGGCAGGTTCCGCCTGCTGCCATGAAAAAAATCCCTACGTTTGACGGCAAAGGGAAGACAGCTCTGGAACACATCCAAGATATCGTTTCTCTGGCTGCGATTCACGACATTACAGAAGAAAGAGTCATGGTAAAGCTTTTAGTTCTGTCTCTCCGAGGGAAGCTCCTCTACTGGTACAGATCTCTGCCACACGGCACTATAACGGGATGGGATGAGTTAGATGGACAACTAATGAGGGGATTTAATGAAGCTATTGATCCATCCTCTCTCTTGCATCAGTTTACAACGATCCAAAGGCACCCGCAAGAGGAGATTGCTGATTTCAATGTGAGGTTCGCCCGAACCTGGCAAAGAGTACCCACCGGCCTTCGACCGACTAGCGAAGCTGTAGCATATTACTATCTAAGGGCCTTCAACGCTGACATCAGTATGATGGTAAGATTTTCAAATATCAATACTTTCCCCGAACTATATGAACTGGCCCAGAAGGCGGAAATGGATTTGATAGCCATCGGTAAACTTCCTCCAAGGATGTCGATGCCCATATTCCTTGAGTTTCCCCAGTCGCAGTACCCTGGCGCAGCTACTTCGCAGACCTCCACATCCCTTGCATGCCCGATCCCATCATGGAATCCTAACCCCACTGTGTCCCAGATAGTTGCCCCACAAATACATTTTCCTACCTTTTCGGCACCACAGCCCACTGTTCCTCCGTCATTTCCAGCATTACCAACACCACCCCAATACCCTGCCTTGCCCCCGGTACCAACGATGACCCCATTGTCGTCAGCCCCTTCATCCGTGGATATGCAGGCTAAAATATTGCAGGAAGTTCAATCCCTGAATACCACTATGCAGACCTTGTCTAATGACATGATCATTGTGAAGAAGAAGCAAGCACAGCAGGAATTCCTGCCAAGAAGGTCATATCCTCCACCAGCGCTCACTAAAGATCAAGTGGTACAGCCGGGAAGACCTCCAGCAAGGAATGCAGCAATTAGCGAAGAACCGAGCACTTCTGATTATGTACATTGGTGCTCCACTTGCAATGACCCACATGAGGAGGGCACATGCATGTTACATCAACATTATGTGGAGACACTATCCGGTAGCTGTTGGTCACAAATCTGCCACAGGAAAGGATTTTGCATGTATGCGCGCCCTAGACCTGGACCAACATTGAAAGGCCGAAGGGAAGAGTTGCCCTCCGTGCCAATCTTCGGAGAAAGGCCGACTCCTATACTAAACTACTTGATATTTAACGCAAAGAACCAAATAAAAGGGATAGGGTAAGAAGTGTGAACAATTTGGTGGGAAAGAACCAACAACACGATTATCAACTAATAACTTGGAACAACAGCAATAAATACCAAGAATAATGCATAAATGAACATCATGCAAAGTTCCCTATGTATCCTCTGGAAGAGTTCCAGAATTCAACTATTCTCCCACGCCTAAATCCAGATTTCAGAATTATAGCAATTAGGAAAATGTGTGAATGTAACAGAAACCACTAACCACAGGCGGCATAAAAGGAGTTTAACGCAATATTGTCTCCCCTATGTATCCTTCAAGAGAATTCCAGGGTTCTGTCCCCAATTACACACCTAAATTCAGGATTCAGAATTACGGTAAACAAATGAAGACAGAATAGCAGAAATAACCACAAAAGGCAGCATACAAGAGAGAAATGAGCCCAAAGTATTTAATATTAATTGCAGGAATCAAGTTACAGCAATTTTCTAGCAAAAATTCCCCCCTTTTCTCATTACAATTCGTGGGTTTTTATAGAGGACCCGACCCTCTGAGCCATCAATGCACAAAATTTGGAAGTACACCCTCAAAAACCTGAGAAATTTGCTCTCGCTTCTCCCGTGACTGAGCTCTCACATCCTTTTCTACAATTAGCAGCTACGGCCGCATTAGCCGGGGAAATTTGCATTTATGGGCCGCCTGACTGGTCCTAAATTTCTTCGGGTGCGGTGCTCGAGTAGCTGCTAGGTCCGTCGGGCTCTCCTCCTGCGGCTGATATCTCTTTTCTGATTGCCAAAAATGAGCCCCGAGTCTTTTGGGCAAGTAAAAATTCATTTATGAAACACTTGATTGCCTCGAAAAGATACCCAGCCTTGGTGTGTGTGCACTTGAAGAGGGAGCCCTTGAAGAGCTTCACCGAATTCCAGTTCGGGACCTTACTTCGCAACGGATGTGAGCCGAAGCGGGTCTGACCTCCTTGGATGGGTACTTCGCGCGAAGGGACTTCCAAAAACAGCTTTGCGAAGACTTAGTGCCGAAGCAGATATTCCTTCTCAAAACATGGCTCTCAATATTTCATTGCTTCACCGGAAAAATGGGTTGAAGGCTGCTTCGCAAAAGACTTTACCCGAAGTGGATGCTACGCTAATGGGTTACAAAAATGCTTCGCTGCGAACCTTCTTCAAAATGGCCGTTCGGGGGGTTTTCGGCCGAAGTACAATTTTGCCTTAGAATGTTTCTCCGATTTTCAAAGGGAAACTAGGCTTCTAGTGAGGGAGCTTCGCACAGAAGTTGGCCGAAGTAGGTACTTCGCAGCGTTTTGGGGCGAAGCAAATCTTGCTGGGAGAAGCGGTTTGCTAGGGAAAGGGGCCGAAGCAGATGCTTCACTTAGGTTCCAACGAAGCATTTTTCACACTTAGAAATTTCTTCATCGCTGCTCTGCCGCTTCGCAAAAACTGGGCCCGAAGCGAGTCTCTTGGAAGCTTCGCTTCTATGCCTTAAAAACTTTTGGGCATGCATTTTCATGTTCTTGTTTTCTCCTTGCGAAGCCTATAACTCCTGCTGATGCTGTGGGCGAAGCTTCTACATATGTAGCTTATTTACAAAGGGGGCAAAAATGATAGCCAAAATTGCTAAAATGTTGTTTACAACAATAAAAAGAAAGAAAACAAACCAAGAAACCATTACAGAATTTTCAATTTTACTACCCCTCCAAACAATGTGACAAAATTGTCAACAGTAGCACCCCTAGCGGTCAGGTCAATATAATTAGGCAAGCAGACCAAAGTCTGGTAATCGACGAAGAAGAACAAGTTTCAGTCCTTACCAAGGAGGGAAAGAGACCAATGGAGGTTGACGCAGCTCAAATGGCCCCCTTGAAGGTGTATACTCGTCGTGAAAAGGGGCAACAACCAGTCAAGGCTCCAGACAAAGTTCTCTATCCTTTGCCGGCAAAAGAAAAAAACCAACAAGCCACCGTAGCTCCGCTCCAGGCTGAAACCAAGGAGCAGGCCAGGGAAAAGCTTAAACTCCCTTCGCTGACAAAACGACAGAGAGTTGAGGCCACAGAGCAATATCGCACAAGGTATGAATCAAAGAAAGAACCAGAAGCACCCGCCTCCATAGTGTACAACATCGTGGATGAACTGAAGAAAACTCCTGCTAAGATCAGTCTATATGACGCACTGCAACTGCCAAGACAAATGGACTTGTTGCAAGAATCCTTGAAGTCAGCAAAAGCAGGAAAGTCAATACAACATGTTCTCGTCCAAACCCTGTCCACTTCCATTACAGGAAAAAACAGGCCTCCTCCGTTCTATCTGTCCTTACAAATGGAAGAACATATCGTTCACAACTGTATGATTGACTCTGGTGCCGCAACAACAGTCATGCCTAAGGCGGTTTGCGAAGAGATAGGAATGGAATATACGCGAAGCAGCCACGGCGTGCTTCAGCTGGATGGCACCCCTGTAAAGACAATTGGTGTGATCAAGGATATACCCATCCGACTGCATAAAGTGCCCCAAATTGTAGTAATACAAGAGGTGGTAGTTGTTGACCTGGAGCCATATTTCAGCATGTGTCTTTCAAGGGAATTCACGGCTAAGCTAGGTGGATATCTTTCCATGGACTACTCGCATTTAGAAGTTCCATTCAAAGGAAGGAAGGTTAAGATTTACAACGAGAAACCTTCTACGTTTCTTGTAGAGAAGATGACCGAAGAAGAAAGTAATGATTCCATTCATACAATAGCCGAAGAAATAGACCAGGTGGACTTAGTGGAAGAGTCTCTTGCGCAGTTGAATACTGAAGATGAGTTTTCACTGACAGATTTCACACCATGATAGAGACAGAAATGGGATGCTATACTATCACAGAACCTGAAAAGCGCACTAAGCCAAAAGATAAGACGACTGCCCAGGAGGAATTATGGAAGTTGTTCTTTGACGGTCTCGATGCAAAAATGGCGTCGGGGCAGGGATACTCCTCGTATCACTGACTGGCGTACAGAAATAATATTGCTACCGGTTAGTTTGGAGTTGTACCAACAACGTAGCCGAATATGAAGCCCTTTGCCTAGGACTGAAGAAAGCGGAGAAACTAGGCATCAAACATCTCCAAATCTTCGAAGACTCAGAGCTGGTATGTAATCAGGTCACCAATAAATGTATTTCCAAAAAGCATTATCTTAAAGCATACCGCAACAGGGTATGGGACCTGTTCGAGCAGTTTGAATCGCTCAATGTACAGCCCATCCCACGAGAAAAGAACAGACATGCTGACGTCTTGGCCTCCATCGGAGCCAGATACTCTCCAGCTAATGACATGGTGCACAAGCCCAAAGCCGTGAGGTTGATTTATAGGCCCTTTGTGCCGGATAAGGATATTCACTGGCAAGTCTTTGATAATGATGAACAAATCATCAACTTCCTGGTCCAAGAAGCAGCCACTGTCGAAGAAAGGAACCCTGAAAATGAAGAATATGAGGGGCTGATCCAGCTGAAAAATAACCATGTTCCGAGGGGACTGATTACCTTGGAAAGCTTGTTCGATCAAAACGACAAAGCAGTTTCCCACAGAATCAAAGTTGACGCTAGGCAATACCAAGATCTAGAGCTTGAATCCGGGAAAGTGATAAAAGTCGGGACAGACTGCACCCCGGCAGAACTAGAACAGATTCGATCTCTGTGCAGAGGATACCCAGACATAGTGGCATGGTCTTATCAAGACCTGAAGGGCTATGATCGACAAATGATTCAACATACGATCGAGCTGCAAGAAGGGGTCAAGCCATTCAGACAGAGACAAAGGCCAGTTAATCCAAAAATCGAAGTCCTCATGAAGGCCGAGCTTCTGAAAATGCTTGAAGCTAAAATCATCTATCCCATAAAGCATTCTTCTTGGGTGGCGAATCTAGTTCCTGTCAGAAAGAAAAATGGGGACATCCGCCTATGTGTAGATTTTCGCAATCTAAACCAGGCTTCCTTAAAGGATCATTATCCCCTCCCGTAGATTGATCAAATCTTGCATTCAGTAGCCGGGGCTCAATGTTTTTCTTTACTTGATGGTTTTTCAGGGTATAACCAGATCTGGGTTAGAGATGAGGACCAACACAAAACGGCGTTCACCACCAAGTGGGGAACATTTGCTTACCAGCGGATGCCGTTTGGTCTTTCAAACGCCGGAGCTACCTTCCAGAGAGCTATGGATCTAGCGTTTGGCGAACTGCTAAACAAGATCATAGTCATCTATTTAGATGACATGACTGTCTTTTCCCGAAAAAGAGAAGACCACACTTCACACTTACAGCAGATATTCGAAAAATGCAGAGAATTCGGTGTTTCAATTAACCCGAAGAAATCCATATTTGCAGTAAATGAAGGGAAACTACTGGGACATGTCATATCAGAAAAAGGGCTCACCGTAGATCCTGATAGAGTCAAGGCTCTCCTAAAGCTCCCACTCCCGATGAATAAGAAGGGGCTACAGTCTTTTTTCGGTCAAATTAACTTGGTAAGGAAGTTCGTTCCGAACTTCGCTCAAGTCATTAAGCCAATGTTGGAGCTCTTGAAGAAAGATGCTGAATTTGTCTGGACAGACGACAAAAAGAGGGCGTTCGAAGAGATCAAATCCCGAATCGCTCAAGCCTCGGTGCTAACCAACCCTGATTATGTAATGTCCCCTTTTCTACGCAGTCAGGTGCAGAGAATATTAGCCTATACACGAGCTCCCGTAGGCTAAGTTGGATGGAGGGGAGCCATTGGAGATATCATAATCTTTGTCAGTACCCAGAGAGCTATTGATTGATGGTCGTTTGGGCTCATTCGGAGATTTTTTTGATTAGAGTTACTATTTTTAGCCATGTTCGTTTTTAGGGTTTCGGTGGACAACAAACAGTGCAGTGATATTCTTCAGTGAAATGGGTGTCCAAAACCATTCGCGGATTTCAATTCGGATGGGCAAAGGTTGGAAATTTTAATGGTCGAAGATAAAATTAATAAAGTGATAATTTAATTTTGTAAAGTAAGAAACTTTATTTTATTATAAAATCATTTTATACTTAAAAGGGGCCATTTTAAGTGACGACTTAAAAAGTCGTTAAGCCTAAGCATAAGGGGGTGAATAAATTAAGGAGAAATAAGGTGGAATTAAAAATTGATAAAATTATATTTGCTCACCCTAAAAGTGACCTAACCCTAGGTCGACCTATGGAGGAGATAAAAGGAGGTTTTGAGTTAATTTGGGGATATGCAAAGATTATTATTTTTCTCTCTAGTTTTTTGGAGGACTCTCTGGCAGAGCCATTTACAGAGATTCTGGAGCTTGTGAGAGACGGCAACCTCTTACAGGGACATTGGCTTCGGGGTTGCAAGATTACCCTCGGGTCAATCTGGGCATTTCCACACAGGGATTGCAGTTGGACTTCAGTTTTAAAGACTTTTGGAGTTGGGTTACCACACAAGGTTATTCAGAGATTATACAGGGAATATTTGGAGTTGGGACACCACACAATATTCACATCAGAAGGGTTGAGCCTTCATCATCATTTATAGAGCACAGAGCAGCTAGGGTTTCATCAGCATTTGAGGTATTTGCATTGTAATTTGTGCCATAGTTTTGATATAAGAATAAAGCAATATTTTTGAGAATTCACGAAAAAGGTTAAGAATTGGCAAACCCCTAGAGAACTAGATAGGGAGGGTTATTACAGTGGTATCAGAGCGGGTTTTTCATGCCTGCCTGTTAGGATTTTGCCTGAAGCATAACGATGGTAAATTGGAGAAATTTATGAATCTTGTACGAGGATAAATTTCAGAAATTTAAAGTGCCAACATACTGTGGAGCAACGATGTAATACTGGAGGGCATCAACTCCAATATTTTATTTCAGAAATAAAATATTGGCATTCTTTTAACAAAGGCGATTCTATATGAATCTTTGTGCCCGCAGGAACATAGTCGCTGCTTGTGAATTTATATTTAATTGTCAGGGGTCGTGGGAAATGAATATAAGTTGAAGAAAAGTTGCGGTTGAAGATTGGTTTAAGCTGAGCAAATAAGAAATAATAAGATTCTTTGTTTGCGTTGATGAATGGGGAGTTTGACAGATATTGACTGTTTTTTTTTAAATCCATTGAAAAAATTAACAGTTTGGTAATGAACAATATCGGCGATCACATTATTTTGTATCTGCAAGGGGCAAAATATTCTGTCATAACTGACGATGACTCCTTTGAGAGACATGACACTTTTTGGAATGTAGTGTTGAAACTTCCTCGGCTATGACTAAATAACATAATACCTGGGACATACACTGAATATTCAAATTACCTGCAGTCGAAATAACAGAGTTTGATTTAGTCACAATAACTAATCTTCCTTCATAGGGCAACTTCATTTTGAAGGCTATGTATAGAGGTATTGGTGAAGACCCTTTGGTTGCATCTGTTGTATCTTTTAAAGGAACAAATAATCAATTCGGTTCTAAAATTACACAGTCTTACACTATTCAACAATCTGTGCCGTACCATCTGTGGGTGGCAAAATTAAGGAATGTGTGAAGTCTTGCTTCAAACTAAGCAATAATTCTTAGGGGATAGTTCAAGATTTATACATCAGCAGATAGTGAGCAAAGACGAGACTTCACATATCCGGAGAGAATAAAATCATGGACCCGCACGGAGATCGGGTTAGAAATCAGCAGGAAATGATACACCTATTGGACAAGATGAATGCTATTTTAAGTGATTGTTGGCAATTTTGCCACATTAAAATTTTGGCTTAAGTATGGAGCTTTCAAGCGGCAAAGAGCATCTTTGAGGTGTTCGGGTTTTCGCGGGCCATAAACGAGGGCGATAAAATGGACAAAATGAGCTCTGGATATTTTATCATTGCAGATCTTCTCGCCAGCTTTCCGACGATATATTATAATAGGCGATCGGGTCAGCGGATCAAAAGTTATGGCCTCGGGAAGCAGAACCAGGAAACCCAGTTTTGGGGAGAAGTCCGACTTCGCCCAGAGAAGTCCGACTTCGCCCAGTTTTGGGGAGAAGTCCGACTTCGCCCAGAGAAGTCCAACTTCGCGAGAAGTCCGACTTCGCCCAGTTTTGGGGAGAAGTCCGACTTCGCCCAGTTTTGGGGAGAAGTCCGTTCGGCGGCAGAAATCAGCTTTCACCTGTGCGCAACCCGACTTCGCAGCGAAGTCGGAGTGCGCCCTCTGACAGGTGCGCAGTAGGGAAATAAACTCAGAAATGCACCCAAGGCATGAAGGCCTTCCCGACTGCGCTGTTTTACTGCTGCGCAACCCGATGGCGCTCGGATCCCGGGCGAAGTTGGATAGACTGCCTTTCAAGGCAGACACATGTCAAGCGACATCATCCGACAAGTGTCCGACTTTGGGATCTGAGCCAAGACATGCCGAGCAAAAGGACAAGCATGGGCCGCACTACTTATGCCAGCTGCCTCATTTAATGCTGATGTGAGTTTCCACCTACCTCAGCTACCCGCATTCCTGTCAATATAAAGTTCTACCCAACGCGCTGCCACGTGGTCTGTTCAACCTTCGGGGAGACCATGCCGAGAGTACGATCCGGCCCGACAGAAGTCAGCACCAGCAGTTCCGCGGCTGCTTTTGTCAGCTAATGTTTGACTGGGACTTTGTGCCCATTAATGTAACGGGGGGAACTTTGGGCTATAAATAGCCACCACGTTTTCATTGTAAGGTGGTGGAAGGGGAATGTTTGTTAGGGAACCATTGTAACCGTGCTTCTGCTTATAAATATAAAGTATATGCCTGGCTCTGTTCTACTGCTTCTATTTTTTATGCTGCCTCTCCTTTATATTTCTGCTTTACGTTTTCCTGTGTCACGGCTCGTTGATTCGTTTCAGCATTTGGTGATCAGGGACACCTGAGGCATTGCTTGTGTCATGGCTTGTTGATTCATTTCAGCATTTGGTGGCCGAGCACTCTTGAACTTAATTGATTAGAGGATACATAGAATAAATGTGGTAGCAGTTCCTTCAGTTTGTGTGTTATGTTTATGTTGTTGTACGTAGTGGTGATTGATGCATTGCCGTGCTGTTAGTTCTCCTTGTAGGGAGAATGTTTGCTAGGGGACCATTGTAGCTGTGCGTACAAATTCTCTGCATAACACACATACTTGGATCTGACATCTCTTGGTTGCTTTTGCTTATTTGCTGTCCGTAGTGGTGATTGATGCGCTGCCGTCTTGTTAGTTCTCCTTGTAGGGAGAATGTTTGCTAGGGAGCCATTGTAGCTGTGCGTACCCTGCTTTATACAGAGAGCATACTTAGGTTTTGCAGTTTCTGGTTATGCTTTGTATTTATGATGCAGTAAGTAGCGGTGATTGATGTGTTGCTGTACTGTTAGTTCCCCCCACCCAACTCCAATCTCATTTGTAAATCCTTTCCGCATTTTTATCTCTTTCCTGCACCCTCATCTTATCTTACTAACCCCCACAAGGAGCCGGCCTTCTCCGGAGATTGGCCCGGAAGGCATTCCTTCCTTCCGGCCTTTCAATGTTGGTTTGCGGGTCCAGGGCGCAATAACGACAAATCCTTTCCTCATGGCGGATTCGTGACCAACAGTTTTTGGCACGCCCGGTGGGACTCGGAGTCCCACATTTGGAAGATCTCAAGCTCGTCCTCACTCGGGCTGACAGTTTCTTTCCGAATACTCGGTGGGACAAGGAAGTTTCTCACCCCCAAACAGAATCGAAGCACTGGTGCTCGCTTCATTGCTGTTCAAAATCAGAGCACCTGGCGACTCCGCACGTTCATATTCTCTGAGTCCGAAAGACCGGTCCTAACGCCTTCGTTCAAGCGAGAAGGTGGCGAGCGAGGAACCCGGGAAACCAGCCTGACTTTACGAAATTAATACCAACGCTCCAGGCGAGCGCGTCAGGCTGGCTGATTACCAAGCTCGCATAGACGAATCAGTGAGGTGAGACGATCAGTCTCCATATTTTAAGGAAGCCCGAGTTGGTGAATCTTTGGCTTGCCTTCATCTGGCAAAATCACCTGGCGACTCCGACTGAGCTGAAGATCCAGATTTCTTGATCGCAGGCGCCCTTTTTTAAGCTAATAGAAGACACCCCGGAGGAATCAAGGTTTGGTGAGCAGCCTTGACCTCACAAGCGGAGAAATGAATGTTCACCTACAGTCTCCACCGTGGTGGTATTGGCTCCAACCATCACCGCAACCGGTACCCGAAGAGGGCTCCCGTCTGAAAAATCTCCTTGCCACATCGTTCATCAATTGTACGGGTACCGGCATGAATGACAATCTGCCACGTTGCACCACGTTCGCGACCTGGCAAACTTTGGGAGGCCAGCCGGACTTCAAAGATCATCTGAAGTACAATCAGATCTGGTCCGGACACTGCAGGTTCACCGGATAGGCAACCAAAGTTAGATTTGTGTTGGCGGCATGCCAATAATGCCGCAAAATTTTGTATAAATAATCCGGCTAGTATTCAAAGTTTTAGTTGTTTCCTTAATTCAGTCTGTGCAGTGTTTTCTTTTTAAGTTTTCCGACAGAAGCAGTGTCGTGGGTGCCAAGGGTTTCAGAAAGAAGTTGCTGCTGGCAGTGAGTATCAAGAGTACAGCGAGGGTGACTCCGTTGCCCAATGGATAAAGGCCTGGGTCCTCACATCGAGGCGAGCTCAATGCCCCGCAAGCCGCCAGGAATGTTGGCAATTTTGCCACATTAAAATTTTGGCTTAAGTATGGAGCTTTCAAGCGGCAAAGAGCATGTTGAGGTGTTCGGGTTTTCGCGGGCCATAAACAGGGGCGATAAAATGGACAAAATGAGCTCTGGATATTTTATCATTGCAGATCTTCTCGCCAGCTTTCCGATGATATATTATAATAGGCGATCGGGTCAGCGGATCAAAAGTTATGGCCCCGGGAAGCTGAACCAGGAAACCCAGTTTTGGGGAGAAGTCCGACTTCGCCCAGAGAAGTCCGACTTCGCGAGAAGTCCGACTTCGCCCAGTTTTGGGGAGAAGTCCGACTTCGCGAGAAGTCCGACTTCGCCCAGAGAAGTCCGACTTCGCGAGAAGTCCGACTTCGCCCAGTTTTGGGGAGAAGTCCGTTCGGCGGCAGAAATCAGCTTTCACCTGTGCGCAACCCGACTTCGCAGCGAAGTCGGAGTGCGCCCTCTGACAGGTGCGCAGTAGGGAAATAAACTCAGAAATGCACCCAAGGCATGAAGGCCTTCCCGACTACGTTGTTTTCTGCTGCGCAACCCGATGGCGCTCGGATCCCGGGCGAAGTTGGATAGACTGCCTTTCAAGGCAGACACGTGTCAAGCGACATCATCAGACAAGTGTCCAACTTTGGGATCTGAGCCAAGACATGCCGAGCAAAAGGACAAGCATGGGCCGCACTACTTATGCCAGCTGCCTCATTTAATGCTGATGTGAGTTTCCACCTACCTCAGCTACCCGCATTCCTGTCAATATAAAGTTCTACCCAACGCGCTGCCACGTGGCTGTTCAACCTTCAGGGAGACCATGCCGAGAGTACAGTCCAGCCCGACAGAAGTCAGCACCAGCAGTTCCGCGGCTGCTTTTGTCAGCTAATGTTTGACTGGGACTTTGTGCCCATTAATGTAACGGGGGGAACTTTGGGCTATAAATAGCCACCACGTTTTCATTGTAAGGTGGTGGAAGGGGAATGTTTGTTAGGGAACCATTGTAACCGTGCTTCTGCTTATAAATATAAAGTATATGCCTGGCTCTGTTCTACTGCTTTTATTTTTTATGCTGCCTCTCCTTTACATGTCTGCTTTACGTTTTCTGTGTCACGGCTCGTTGATTCGTTTCAGCATTTGGTGATCAGGGCACACGAGGCATTGCTTGTGTCATGGCTTGTTGATTCATTTCAGCATTTGGTGGCCAAGCACTCTTGAAATTAATAGATTAGAGGATACATAGAATAAATGTGGTAGCAGTTCCTTCAGTTTGTGTGTTATGTTTATGTTGCTGTACGTAGTGGTGATTGATGCATTGTCGTGCTGTTAGTTCTCCTTGTAGGGAGAATGTTTGCTAGGGGACCATTGTAGCTGTGCGTACAAATTCTCTGCATAACACACATACTCGGATCTGACATCTCTTGGTTGCTTTTTGTTGCTGTCCGTAGTGGTGATTGATGCGCTGTCGTCTCTGTTAGTTCTCCTTGTAGGGAGAATGTTTGCTAGGGAGCCATTGTAGCTGTGCGTACCCTGCTTTATACAGAGAGCATACTTAGGTTTTGCAGTTTCTGGTTATGCTTTGTATTTATGATGCAGTAAGTAGCGGTGATTGATGTGTTGCTGTACTGTTAGTTCCCCCCACCCAACTCCAATCTCATTTGTAAATCCTTTCCGCATTTTTATCTCTTTCCTGCACTCTCATCTTATCTTACTAACCCCCACAAGGAGCCGGCCTTCTCCGGAGATTGGCCCGGAAGGCATTCCTTCCTTCCGGCCTTTCAATGTTGGTTTGCGGGTCCAGGGCGCAATAACGACAAATCCTTTCCTCATGGCGGATTCGTGACCAACAGGTGATCATGTTTATCTTAATGGGATGACACAGCGACCAGGTTGTGGAGAAAGAAAAACAAATCAGCAAATTGTGAAAATGAAGAGTCCTCTTCCCATGAGGTATGCGAGGTAGGATCACAGGTTAGTTCAGTTGATATACAGGTACACACTGCTGATGAGCCAAAACATGAGGTTGAGACCCATTCAGAGGGAAGTGTTATGGATTCGGGTTCACAATCGGAACAGGGTAGGATGCATGCACTGGATAACTACATCTTCTTCGGAGATTTGCAAAGTGAGTTGCATATGGAGTCCGTGGTGGATGATACACATGATGGTGATGTTACAGAATTCATAGCAGCCCCTTTTGAGGAGCACACACATGAATTTTCAGACCATAACACAGTTGAGATTGCTGCTGATTTAAAATCAGATTATAAGGATATTTTATCTCTTCAAGACAGCCATGAGGACTCCACGGATGTTGAGTTTATTGCTGGTTATAATCTCATTTCAGATTGTATTCATGATAATCTTAATGAGGATCCGAGTGGATCAGCACCTTATTATGGTCATCCCCTTGATGATCTGCCTACTACATCTTCATACAGGGAGCCAAACACCAAGAGTTGTGAAGAGGGAGACCAGATACATAATTTTGAAAACTTGGTACATAAATCTGATTTTAGTTCCAGGTCTGATGAGGACAGAATTGCTGCAGCCTTATCTCGTTTCGATGCCACCCATAAGTTCACCGAAGAACTATATTGGAGGGCACAAGTTGAACAGAAACAGAAGGGTGTAGAAGGAGTAATCTCCAGTGCTGATTTACAGAATTTGAGGGCAGCCTTAGAAACTATGAAGTTAGACTTCATGAACACTCTTGCAGACAGAGATCACTATGCCAAGCTCGTCGAAGAGACCCTTAGTGCATACAGGAGCAAAGAAGAAGAAGTCAATCAACTAACTGAAGAGCTTGAGTGGACTAGAAGCTCTTTGTCAGAGGCACACTTTTCATTGCATGAGACAGAGTTGAAACTCAATTTTGTTTTAGAATCTACTGAACAGCTGAATCGAGAGAGAGCCAGGAAGATTGGGCAGATTGTTGACGAACTAGATTGCATTCAGGAGGACTATGACTTATCACATTGTCCCATGAAAACAGATTACACAATTTGGGATCAGCAAAATAACCTTGATAAGCACAAGGGAGATAACTGTTTCCGATGGACTGACAATCCGTTATATGAGATGGATCATGTGACATTTTTGGGCAATCCGCTTTTTGAGATGCAGAGTGCTGATTCATTTACTGTAATAGATCATCAGGATACATTGTTTGAGACAGGGTGTCTACTCCGACATGAGTCTGAGGGTGATTCCATGAGCATCCTCCAGCCTAATCCGAATGACCAGGAGTTGAGTTCTCTTACCCAGGATCGTATGTTTGCCTTGATGGGCATCGAGGGCGATGGTAGGAGCATGTTGTGGGCAATAGTTGATCATGGGTATGAGAGATATGCCGCTGTTCGCTTTTCGGACAGCCATAACATTTACATGATGGAGATGGGTCCACAATTTGGTTGGCATTACATGGAGTATCTTACTTCTTATTTGAACACAGTGCCCTCTCAAGGGGTCAGTTTAATCAGTGAAAGTGCAGAGATAGGCCTGGTTGAGTCACCTATGCATGAGATGTTACTTGGCACAGGGTGCAGTCATAATGGGCATACCAGTTTTGATGGTGAGGCTGAGCTTCTTATTGAGTTGCCAGAGTGGAGTGTGGTTGATCTTTCGGGAATTCTACGAGATACATTTACACCCTACTTGGTTGAGTATGATGAGGGACATCATATTTCCGAGAGGATATTACATTGACTGCAGTAGATTGGGCTACATGGGATTATCTGGGAGATTCCAGGAGTGTGAACGCCGAGTTGAGCTGGTTAGGTGATGACTATGGAGGCACTTCCAGCATTGTGTTTGCAGTAATCTATGACGTTGATTCCTTCGGTATGTCGTGGTACATGATATTACATCTCAGCTCAGACAGACATGTCAGTGCCAGACTGGAGAGAGATTTCATCATGCTATTGCAGTTGAGACTTCTGCCACTTAACCATGTCAGAGGGGTAGTGATGATCAGAGTGGCGCAGCGTCAGCGTGGTGGTTCCTTTTTGAGGTTGCTATGGGATCCAGGGGATTTGATGTGATCTCAGTCGGGATGTAGCATCTGACTGGAGTATGTATACGTATTGCTTGAGGACAAGCAATCTTTGGGAAGGGCGGACTGTAATGTCCCCTTTTCTACGCAATCAGGTGCAGAGCAGATTAGCCTATACACGAGCTCCCGTAGGCTAAGTCGGATGGAGGGGAGCCATTGGAGATATCAGAATCTTTGTCAGTACCCAGAGAGCTATTGATTGATGGTTGTTTGGGCTCATTCGGAGATTTGTTTGATCAGAGTTACTATTTTTAGCCATGTCCGTTTTTAGGGTTTCGGTGGACAACAGACAGTGCAGTGATATTCTTCAGTGAAATGGGTGTCCAAAACCATTCGCGGATTTCAATTCGGATGGGCGGAGGTTGGAAATTTTAATGGTCGAAGATAAAATTAATAAAGTGATTATTTAATTTAATTTTGTAAAGTCGGTGACTTTATTTTATTATAAAATCATTTTATACTTAAAAGGGGCCATTTTAAGTGACGACTTAAAAAGTCGTTAAGCCTAGGCATAAGGGGGTGAATAAATTAAGGAGAAATAAGGTGGAATTAAAAATTGATAAAATTATATTTGCTCACCCTAAAAGTGACCTAACCCTAGGTCGACCTATGGAGGAGATAAAAGGAGGTTTTGAGTTCATTTGGGGATATGCGAAGATTATTATTTTTCTCTATGGTTTTTTGGAGGACTCTGCGGCGAGCCATTTACGAGAGATTCTGGAGCTTGTGAGAGACGGCAACCTCTTACGGGGACATTGGCTTCGGGGTTGCAAGATTACCCTCGGGTCAATCTGGGCATTTCCACACAGGGATTGCAGTTGGACTTCAGTTTTAAAGACATCTAGAGTTGGGTTACCACACAGGGTCATTCAGAGATTATACAGGGAATATTTGGAGCTGGGACACCACACAGTATTCACATCAGAAGGGCTGAGCCTTCATCATCATTTATAGAGTACGGAGCAGCTAGGGTTTCATCAGCATTTGAGGTATTTGCATTGTAATTTGTGCCCTAGTTTTGATATAAGAATAAAGCAATATTTTCGAGAATTTTGGATTGCTCTATGTTTGTGATTTTGTATATCAAAAATTCACGAAAAAGGTTAAGAATTGGCAAACCCCTAGAGAACTAGATAGGGAGGGTTATTACAGATTACAGCCAAGACTTCATTTTGTATGCCGTAGGGGAACCTGAAAGTTACGCCGCAGTCCTAACACAAAAGGGAGAAGATGGCGAGGAACGCCCCATCGCATTCTTAAGTCAAGTGATACAGCCCCATGAAGAAAAATATAACTTTATAGAACGCCAAGTGCATGCAGTCATGAAATCCCTGAGGAAATTCAAGCACTTCATCTCTCAAAGCCGGGTTACAGTGTTTGTTATCCACCCAGATGTGCGGAACTTCATTATCCAGGGAGAGATGGGCAACAAAAGGGCTGGTTGGGTAAACAAAATACAAGAGTTCGATATTGAAATCCGACCCACGAAATTAGTTCGCGGTCGCGCGCTATGCCAGGAGCTTGCAAAGAGCGTCGCCGCCGAAGTAACAGCCTGCCAATGGGACGACCCAATAGCAGAAGGGAGCTTCGCAAATCAGGAAGCTGATGAAGAAGACTGGGTTAGTGAAATAATTGAATATTTCAACACTGGGAGGTGTCCCCAGCATTTGAATGCTTCGCAGCGAAGGCGCTTCAGGATACGATCCCTCCGTTACATCTTACGCCCTGAAGGCCTATTCTTCAGAAATATTGATGGCATTTTGCTAAGATGCATAAGAGAAGATGATAAGAAAAGGGTCCTTGGTGAGTTTCACTCCGGGTTATCAGGGGGCCACTTTGCAGGAAGGACAACTTTAAAAATAATCAGGGCAGGCTACTATTGGCCCACCCTCTTCGCTGATGCCTTTGCAATTTGTCGAAAATGCGAGCAATGTCAGAAGTTTGTTGGCCGAAGCAAGAATGCTCCCATGCCCCTCCAACCGATACAGGTAGAAACACCATTCCAACAGTGGGGATTAGATTTCGTGGGAGTCATCTCACCAAATTCATCAGCAGGACATAAGTTTATTTTGACTGCAACTGACTATTTCACCAGATGGGCTGAAGCAGTGCCCACAAAACACGCCGACCAAGAAACGGTTATTACGTTCCTGGAAAGTTTGATCACCAGGTTCGGTGTCCCTGAAGCGATAGTAACAGATAATGGTCCCGGATTCATTGGTGCTAAGATCAATGAATTCGCCTACAAGTATGGGATATACCTCAAGGTCACCTCCAACTATTATCCACAGGGTAATGGGTTAGCAGAATCAACGAATAAGACCTTATTGAAATTAATAAGGAAGCTAGTAGAAAAGAACAAGAGGACTTGGCACCTCCTCTTGGATCAAGCCCTGTGGGCTGATCGGATCTCTATCAAAAGATCGATCAAAACCTCACCTTACGCCCTGGTGTACGGCAAAGAAGCTATCTTACCAACCCATATAGAAATTCCCGCCTTGTGGATGATAAATGATGAGGAAGAGGAATCCGGTCCCATGGAGGCTAGACTAGCTCAACTGTTGCAGCTGGAGGAGGACCGAGAAAAAGCTTATGAGAACTTCGCAAAGCATGCGCAAATCACCCAAAACTGGTTCAAGAAGAAGTCCTCTGCCCGTACATTCAAGGTGGGAGACTTGGTATGGAAGTGGAACTCATGGAAGGCTAAGCCTGGAAATCATGATAAGCTCGACGCATTCTGGGAAGGACCGTTCGAAATTGCAAAAGTGAATTTGGCTAACTCCTTTATCCTTAAGGATGTGGTCGGCCAGGCCCTGCCGATCCCTATAAACGGTCTTCATTTGAAGACCTTTCATCATTAAAAGGTACCTCAAAAACCTTTGTTCTTGTATATAGCTTTCTTTTATTCACGCCTGTATATACCTCGTTTCAAGGCCTTTTAGAGTTAGAAATGTAGTTAGAAAAGGATCGCGGCCTCATGCCGCAGTAACAGCTGATTCTGGTTCGAAATCACTAAGTTCGGTTTCGCCAAGTCTAGTGAAATCTCCTTCGCAAAATTTCTGCCCGAAGTGGCTGTTGAGAGTTAGTTCGCCGCGAAGTGTCCCAGCATCGAAGGGTGGAGTGGCATGAAAGAGGTTCCTCCAAGACCAAACAACGTCATAGAGAAGCTCGCGACCAAAGTACAGCGCTTCACCAACAAGATCAATGACGAAGGGTGGTTCATGAAGCCCAGGGCCGGAGGGAGAAAGCAGATGCGAATAGCTTCGCCCAGGAGCGAGCTCCGCCGAAGGGACAGATAACTGCTTCGGAGCCTCCAATTGACTAAGGCATGAAAGACGCTTCGCACAAAAGGACCTGGCGAAGCAACATTTTGACAACTATTTTGCGAACCACTCCCCAAGTCCATAAAAACAAAAAGTTGGCGCGAAGTATACGCTTCGCCCGAAAAGCAGCCGAACCTCCACTTCGGGGCTAATTCTTTGCGAAGCGGTCATCAAAATAACTAGGTAATCTCAATGCCGCGAGGAAAATAGCTTCGGGTCCAAGACGTAGCGAACCTATGGATCGCTCAAGGTTCCAGCGAAGTACCTCTCGCTCAGATCTACCTCGCTAAACAATAGGCGCAAAGCTCACTTCGGGAAAAGAGCTTGCCGAACTCCCGAATCGCTGCCAAATTTTGCGAAGCAGCCAAATGAAATGAAAACGCATTTAAAATGTGTCTCGATGCATGTGCCAGCAGCGGTCTAGGGGAACGTTCAGAACGTGCGGAGTTAATGCGAAGGTGGCGGAGCGTATCCCAAGGGAATTTAGTTATGATTAAAAGTCGTGCCCAGGTACGAGGTGGCAGGGAGTTGGATTTTCGAAACATGGTCAGACCTTCGAAGTACATTGGCCCGCGTGCACCAACGCCGCAAAACCAATCAAAGGGCGGGACGATCTCCTCGGCCCGATTTGTGAATTTAATTTTGGCAGGTACCATAAATGGTGGTAGTTTGAATCCGCATCTATAAAAGCCGAGCTCTATCAGCAAAAGGCTATTTACCCGCTGATAATTTCGAGTGTGGAGCTAGGAGCCCTGACAGAACTCTGCCGAATTCTCAGCACTCTGCCTCAAAATTCTATCGCCTCTTGCAAACCAGAATGGGGAAGAAGAATTCAAAAGAGAAGAGAGAAGAACCTGAAATGAAGGGCCCCGAAAAAACTAAGAAGACTAAGAAGGAAAGAAAGCATAAACCCAAGAGGGTCGACCTTAATCTTCGCCCTGAAAAGCAGGTCATAGAAGAGGGAGAAGATTCTGAAGAAGAGCAACCTGTGGAACCGCCCATTGATGGGTGGGACAAGATAAGGGACACTGAGCTTTCTAAAAGTATAGCCGAGCTCCGGTATACTATCGATTTCATGAGAGCCCGTTTGTCTGCGGAGAACAAGAGGGCCGCTGCCTATTACTCTCACATATACTGGTACCTGACTCCGCCAGCACACCACTGTCCCGAATTAGTTCATGCCATCGCGCAGAACTATCAACCATCTACCCGACAAGTCCTGGACGCGGCGGGAAACAAACTATTCACAATCTTCAAGGAGGATGTGCAGGAGGCTTTCGCTCCTCTGCAAGGGCCGCCCAAGGGGTATACCGTTCGCAGCGTCAGCTTAAGCGAACAAATGGGGAGGTTCACCCCCTCCGACCGTATCATTAAATTCTTGAGCGACAATTTGAAGGACGGGCTCCCTTCAGGCAAGCTGCCGCAAATGCCTCGCCCCCTTAGTGACTTTAAGCATACCGATATCTTCTCTATTATTGCATGGGTGGCAGGCCTATCTACTGATGTTGTTGTGCATCCCTGGCAAGTGGTACTGGCCGAATGTATTTCTCGCGGAGAGTTTTACTCTACAGACCCGTCGAGGCCGAACACTAACCCGGTGTTCTTTGACTGGGCAGAATGGGTGGCCCGAACCTTACATACGCGGCTGGCCAGTATGAAGAATTCTGGGACAGATCAGTATTTTGGGCCTTGCTCTTTCCTAATTTGGCTCTTTTTCTGCCATACTCAGAAGCATTTCCCCCACATTGTTGTTACTCCAGTGGACAAAGATGGAGTCCCCCAGCCGGTGTATCAGTGGACCCCACTCCTAGCAAGGACAGGGTCGTATTATGTTTTCAATCTACAGTTCATAGGACCTGCCATGCAGCTCATGCGAGGCTCCTGCCCTCGGGTGCCCATGATCCTCAGGGATAAGGTCGTCATTGAAAAGAAGGGCGATGTTTTCCAGTTGACACAGGGGCTTGTTATTCGCCTGTTTGGGTTCACAGGAAAACCCTTTCTGCTGCCATTTTACCCGTCTGAGTACCAATTTGCATTGGAGGTCGCTCGCCAGAGCGACGTGACAAATACAGTTTACGGCCATGGCCGAAAATGGGCACCAACCTGCGATTTCCCCTTCAAAATGGGAGTCGTCGAGGTTTTCGCTCTCAAGCAATATGTTTACCTGGAAGATAAGCTCGCTGACTTTGGCCTGTTGCAGATTCCACAGCGGTGGTGCTATGACCCCTTGGGGGTAATGAGGGACCACCTCAGATTCAAAAATTTCCATGTTTGCCCCTGCCCGGAGATAGTGGAGCAGCGAAATAATCCCACTGGAAGGGACCTGGAATGGCACCTTGAGAGAATGAAAACATTGCCCCCGTGGCATGAATTTTATACTATGGAAGTTGAATATGATCCCATCCGACACCCTTTTCCGGGACCAGACTCAGCATTCTGGAAAAAGATGAAGGACGATCTGAGGGAAGAGATAAAAGGTTGGCGTGAAAACCAGCTAAAAGAATGGTGGATAATGAGGGTTCACCGGCGAAAACAGAGATCATACGGTCTTCTAGAAATGGACGAAGACTTTAGCGTTTTTTATGAAGCCAACTTTGGGTCCTGGCAGCCCATCTCCTTCGCCGACTTCATTCCTCCTAGTACCCCGGACTCGGGTGAAAGCCCGAAGAGAATTGAAAGCGTTTAGCAGGAAGAGAAAGAAGAGACGGTAGCAACTCAGCAAGAGCTGCCAGACGAGCCTGTTGGAGGTTCTGATACAGATGTCGGGAGAACGGTGCAGCGGCAAGAAAAGGAGGAAAAGAAGAAGAGGAAGAGGCCTGACCAAGTTCAAATGCCTCCTCCGCACCCGAAACGACCTCGTAGCAGACCCTCCGGTGTTTCTGGCGAACAACTTATAGCAAGCTCAGGCGAGTCAAATGTTAGAGAAATAGTGCCCGAACCACCACTACAGGAAGAGGGGGAGATTACTGAAGTTGATATCATAAATGTGGAGGAATACCTCCAGAGAGAAGAAAATGTTGGGGAAGAGGAAACTGAGGATGTCGGAGGAGCGGAAGCTGGAGGCAGACGCGACCCTGGTACGCAGGATTTTGCCGCTTCTGCTCTATTTCTAGAGCACGCAGGTACGCATCCCCTGTCCCCTACTCCTGTTTCCCAAGTCGTGTCTGTAGTAGCCCCGACCAAGGGTTCCCCAATATCTTCTGCCCCGTCAGATAAATCTCCCCGAAGCACTTTTCACACTGTACAGTCACCCATTCGCACAGTCTCATTTGTTGTAGCAAACCCGTCCTGTAACCCCGCCGGTCTCACAAACATTTCCACTCCATCCGAGTCGTTAGGCCATGACACTTCGCCTCCAAACCCCGACACCCACTCCACGGTTTCCCATACCATCACTTCACCTACTAGAAACCCCACCACACCTATCGCCGAACCCACTGGCGAAGCATCACCCATACAGTCATTGTATTTGTTCACACCCTTGGCTGGTAATCCAGCCTCATTTGAAAATGATTTGGCTATGATCCAAGAGCGTCCTCTAGCAGAAAAGTTAATCCAGGCCCGTCAGAACACTGATAAAATGCTCAAGGAGGCAAGGAAAAGAAGAGGGCGGTCTCTGGCAAAACAAGAGAAATGCGCTGTGTTTGATTTAAAGAATGGGAAGCTTCACAAAGTTAAGAAGATACCCAAGGTCCAGAAGCCCCTAGATGAGATGACCCTTGTTGACTATGAATATCAAGAGAAGGTCAAGGACCTGGAGCATATGGATGTAGATGATGAATCCGAATCCATGCATGTAAGAATAGAAGTATTTCGCGCACACGCGAGGATTGCCAACCAGCGCCGTTATGAAGCAGAGAACGCGAACGTCAAGCTAGAGGAGTATTTAGCCAGGACTCGCTCACAACTTGAAGACGCTCAGAAGCAGTGCGAGCAGGTAAAAAAGGAGATGGACGCCCTGAAACAACAAGTAGAGCAACTGCAAGTCGCAGCAGGAGATCAGAGCAAGGTACAGGCAGAATCTGAAGCTAGGGCCAAGGAATTTGAGGCTCGAATCCTGCAGATGCAACATCAGTTGTATGAGAAAGAGAACTTGGAACAGTTCGATAGGGGCAGGATTAAGGACATCCGTTCGCACTTGCTCAGAAATTTCAGATCCCGGGCCTCCAGTGCCCTGTCAATATTATCCTATATCACAGAAGCCCAGTATGCTGCTGCACAAAAGGGACCAATAGTGGACGAAGTTATACAGGAGATAAGAAGCCGACTCAATTTGGCCTTTGAGGTACAGAGCATCAAATACCAAGACTTGCAGGTAGCTGCCATGAGTCGGACAGCAAGAGATTGGTCCACTGTCCAAGCCACAGTCCGCGCCTTCTTCTCCAAAGTGAGGAAAGCTCAGAAGGCCAAGAATCTCATGGACATGTTTGAACAGGAGCAGCGTACATCACCGGGATATTTCCAGGACCTTTCAGCATTAGGTTTCCCGAGTTTCACCGACGATGACGGGAACCTTTTAACCAAAGAAGAACTCAAACCGGCTTGGCTCAGGTTTGAAAGTGATGTTTCAGAAATCGACGACTGGAATGAGCCAGTCACGGAAAGGCAGGTCACGGAATTCATTTTTAAGTATTGCCAAATTGCGGCTTGTTTGAATGATTTGAGTGCAAGAGCCAAATATGCCGATATAGGGCAGATTGATCGGTTCCATATTCTCGTCAAGGCGCTGCAAGATCGTGAACCCTTTCAGAAGGGTGCCTGGGCCCATGTTCGCCGGACGATGGAACGTATCCGTGATCGCCTTCCACCACCACCACTAGAACAAATACCTGAAGAAGAAGCAGAGAAAAAAGGAAAAGAGATAGTTGCAGAGGCACTCTCAGAAGAAGAGAAGCAGAAAGGAGAAGGGTCTGGAGGCAACTCTGGCCCAATGGATCAAGGCTGAGGGTCCTTGCACCGAGGCGAGCTCGTTGCCCCGCGAGCCGCCAGGAATGTTGACAATTTTGTCACATTGCTTGAAGGGGTAATGGAGATCAATATTTTGTAAAGTATTCTCTAAGTTTTCATGAATTTGTTCCCTTGCTTTTATGTATTTTCAAGTATTGCAGCAATTTTGGCTTTCATTTTTATCCCCCTTTGTACATAAGCCATATGTGTAAGAGCTTCGCCACAGAGCAAACCAGGTTTAAGAGCTTCGCAGGAGAAGGAAGGATAGCTTCGCCAAGAAAAGGAAACAGGAGAACCCAGATAGGAGCCTAAAATTTGCTAAGGCACAGAAGGTGCTTCGCTAGCGAAGCAGCCAAAACAATTACTTCGGGTGAAAATTTTGCGAAGCGGCGAAGAGCAAAATGATGAAATTTTCTAAGTGTGTGAAAGTACTTCGCTGAAATTTTGGCGAAGCACCCGCTTCGGCCCCTCCTCTGGCGAACCAATTTTGATGGATCCCGCTTCGCCCAAAACCTTTGCGAAGCATCTGCTTCGGCCACTTTTTGTGCGAAGCTCCCCCATCCAAGGACTTGCCTCCCCCGAAAAGTTAAAGAAATATTCTAAGGCAGAATCCGCTTCGGCCGAAACAGTTCCAAACGACTATTTTTGAAATGGTTCGCGGCGAAGCAGTTTACAATCCATTGGCAACCATCCGCTGCTTCGGAAGAAATCTTTTGCGAAGCGGCATTCAGCCTACATCCCTAGCGAAGTAATAAGAAAGGTAGAAGCCATGCTTTAGCAGGGGACATCTGCTTCGGCATATGGTCTTTGCGAAGCAGTTTCCTAGGGATCCTTCGGGCGAAGCACTCACTCATGATCATCATTTCTGCTTCGGCTCACACTTGTTGCGAAGCGGAGCCCCGAACTAGAATCCGGCGAAGCACCCTCTAGGGTTCAACGAACGAAGGGCGCTTTCTCCGAAGGCACACATCCCAAGGCCGGGTATCTTTCCAAGGCATTTGAGTGTTTCATAAATGCAATTTTTCTTGACCGAAAGACCCGGTGCCCATTTGTGGTAATATGAAAAGAGCTATCAGTTGCAGAAGAAAAGCCAGGGCAACTTGTAAACCCACTCGAGCACCTCACCCAGAGAAGCCTAGGACGAGTCAGACGGCTCATAAATGCAGATTTCCCTGGCTGATGCGGCTATGGTTGCTAATTGTGGAAAGGGATGTGAAAGCTCAGTAACAGAAGGGGACGGGTGCGGATTTCTTAGATGGCCGAGGGCGTACTCTCAGATCCAGCGCATTGATGGCTCAGAGGGTCGGGTCCTCTATAAAAACCCTAGCATTGTAATGAAGAAGGGGGGGAACTTTTGCTAGAAAGCTGCTATAACTTGATTTTTGCAATCAATATTAAAGACTTTGGGCTCAATTTCTCTTTTGTATGCTGCCTTCTGCGATAATTTCTGTTATTCCATTTCTTCATTTGCATACTGTAATTCTGCATCCTGGATTTAGGTGTGTGATTGGGGGTTGGACCCTGGAATTCTCCTGAAGGATACATAGGGGGGAAAATACTACGTTAAATTCTTTGTATGCTGCCTCTGGTTAGTGGTTTCTGCTACGTTCATTTATTTTCCTAATTGCTGTAATTCTGAAATCTGGATTTAGGCGTAGGAAGGTGGTTGAATCCTGGAACTCTTCCAGAGGATACATAGGGAAGTTAGCGTGGTATTCATTTATGTTTTATTCTTTGTATTCATTGCTGCTACTTTAAGTTATTAGCTAGTAATCGTGCTGCTGGTTCTTTCCCACTGAATCATTTACATTTCTTTCCCTATCCTCTTTTATTTCTTTCCTGCACTCTTAGCTTAAAACCCTAGTAGTTTAGTAAAGGAGCCGGCCTTCTCCGGAGATTGGCACGGGGGGCATCTCTTCCCTCCGGCCTTTCAATGTTGGTCCAGGTCTAGGGCGCGTACACATACCAAAATCCTTTCCTGTGGCAGATTTGTGACCAACAGTACCTGGTTTGTATTTTTGACAAAGAATATCCCAACTTAGCAGTGTCCATAAACTTCAGTGCAAACATAGGACCTTGTCATGAGTGAAGAAAAATTTATGGAAACCAAAACCAAGCCTTCGAAAACAAAGACCCCAAGAACTTGACTTCAACCACCTACAATGCTAATGGGAGCAAGCTTACCAACTTCCAAAGAAAATTTATTAGAAAGGGAATTTAGTTTAAGGAGTGAATTTGGTTGGCCAAGGAAATGTGTTTGAAGGACCAGATTCACTATTCACATTATCTTAAGGAAAAAGAAACATTAGATCTTCCATTGATCACTCACTATGATTTTGGAAAAGGAGCTCTTCAACCTCTTATGAACTGTCTTGGATATTTATGTCTAGCCACATCTTCTCCCTGCAGTTGTGGAGGCCTTCTAGCACCTCTTTTTCCACATTAGAGGAGTATTTATAAAAGAATATTAGGTTTAAGTAGTAACCAACCATATGTTATGGCCTGTGAGATTGTGACTGACCCACTACTATTATTGTACATGATGTCCCAGAGAGGACAGTATTCATTATCCTTGCCAAATATAAATATATAATGACCTCCTTGGTCCTATCCATAGCCTTACAAATGTAGCTCATAATGGCTTCTCTCCATCCAGTAGATAAAAGGCCTTGACCAAAGGTTCCAACAACTACAGTCTCATCAGCTTTCCTCCAAAATAGCTCATAGAAAACATACTCCACATTGATTCTGCCATTCTTCCTGGCATATGCAAAAGCAATCCATTATTTGGTAGCAAAATCCCTCTGAGATTTGCCTCTGTTCATAAAGACCCTATAAGGAAATTAAGTTTGTCAAACAAGCTTGCTCTTGTTCACACACCTTCTGATAAAGTTGAGGAGTGGTGGACAGCTGTAGATATACCTAGTTAAAGACTTTGATTTCTCCACACCAGTTTAACCCAATCCAAATTTTTGAATTCTCTCAAATATTAAATCTATGCATTGGATTTCACAAGGACAACAAAAATATGGAGAAATCTCACCATAAGAAGAGGTCCTACTACCACTTAATTTGTAGCATTGTGAATAAGTATTTGGACAACATTATCTACACCCACTTGGAAAACAACCTACTCCATAAACTGCACAACAATTCAACACTTTTTATTTTAGCAAGAGTGTGAACTGAATTCAAAAAATTTCTACTCCTGACGGGGTGCAGAGACAATTGGATGCTCTACCTGGCTTTTGTGACTTAAAAGAGCTGAGAGTCAGCCTTAGCAAGACTAAGGTGATGATCTTCAAAACATCAAACTTCAAAGAATACTCTCTCCAAGTTCTGATTCCTCTTTAAGGGCAGACCAATTAAGATCACCTCTACATATGCCTATATGGGGGTTAAATTTGCTGGTCCTCCTTGTTGGAAGTAATACATTAATTGATACCTTGCAAGTAACTTGTAAATAGTTTGTAAATATGTAGTGCAAAAAGATTCTTGTAAATATGAGTTGTTTAAAGTTTGTCATTTAGTGATCATTTGAGGTTTGTCATTATTAGGAGAGAATAAAATAGAGACTAGTCTATACACGGGTTCCCGTAGGCTATGTCATATGGATGAGAGCCTTTGGAGATATTTGAGACAGCTTTTGGATTCTTAGAGCTCAGTTTTGGTGGTCGTTCGGGATCAAACGGAGCTAGGATGCTAGAATTGCTATTTTTCAGTGTCGGGTTTTAGGGTTTCTTGCCGAGCGGACAGGGGGATGTTGTTCTACAACGAAATGGGTATCCGGAACAAGTTTCAGTTGGTCATTCGGAGTTTCATAAGGCAAAGTTTTTAAAACGCAAAGCTTGGCTTTATTAAGTGAATTATTAAATTCATTTTATATTATAATTAAAGGGAAAGAAATATGTTTATCCCACATTGAGCGCGAAAAAAAGAGTTTGCCAAGGAGGAGCCTATTTATTCAGTGACTTGGTCTCATTTTAGACATTCTCGTTTATGTTATTTATTCTCTTGGAGATTAAGACTGACGACTGATATTTCATCGAAAGGGATGGAAACCCCAATCAATAACCCGACGGACGAAACCCAGAAGGACAGATCGGTTCCATTTCAGGGATCGACAGTGTGCAGATTGTTGAAGTTCTAAGCACGGAAACCCTCAGTATTGGTGAAGGGAGCTGGACGAAAACCCAGTTCTTGGCTGGTGAATTCACTCAGGTTTCACGCTTATGTGATTCAATCAAAGATTCAGAGGTTTATAGTCCATCAGTTGGAGATAATAGCAAATTGGTATGTTTATAATGATATTCTGAAGACATTTATCCATCTGGAATTTCTAAACATTGTTGTTAATTTGCTGATATGAATTAATAAGCTATTTTGATCATGGGTTCTGCATAAAAATCGATTATTGAGTGTTAAATCCATCTGGGTATCATTGCATGCTGTTGTTATTGGCTTATTTCATTTGGGTATTATTGCATGTTCAAATTAATCCATAGTTATTGCAAAGACAAACCAAAACCACAGTAAAAAAAAATTTTATCCAGATTTGGGGGTGGAACTGTTGGCATTTCTACCACATTAAATTTTTTTACAAAATTTTGCCTAAGTATGGAGCTTTAAATCGGCAAATCGCATGCAGAGGTGTTGGCATTTTCGCAGGCCCTAAAATAGGATGATAAAGTGGATCTTTTGATGTCTCATTATTACAGATCTTTTCGCAAGCTTTCCGGCGATATATTACAATAAGTGATTGGGTCAGCGGATCAAAAGTTATGGCCCCGAAAGCAAAGCCAGCAAAAGTCCACTTCGGGCTTGAAGAAAATTCTAAGGCATGAGGGGCACTTCGCCCAGAATGCTGCCGAAGTTGCCACTTCGTGCTCTTTGGCTGCCGAACCTCCCTTCGGCTCCAACTTCAGCGAACCTTCCCGTCCCGATAGTGAAAGAAGTTTAAGGCTGGCAGGTCACTTCACCAGCAAAACAGGGTAAGATAAGAAGCTTCGCTGAACAAAAATAAGGAAAGGGACAGGAAAGCCTAAGTTCGAGCCTGGAAAATTTCTAAGGCATGGAAGGAGCTTCGCTCGCGAAGCTGCCAAAGCACCTACTTCGGGCAGAAAAGTTGCGAAGCTGTGATTGTAAGTTGTCGGGATTTTCTAAGTCAATGGGGTCACTTCACTAGAATTTTAGCGAAGCATTCACTTCGGCCACAGTTTTAGCGAACCTCCGGTTGGCAGAAAAAAGTTTTAAGGCGAGAGGGGCACTTCACCCAGAATTTGGCCGAACTGCCACTTCGGACCTCCACTTTGGCAAAGCTCAACTTCGGCCAAAATGCCTATGTCGGCCAGCGAAGCTCCATGTCGGCCCCGAAGCTCATGTCGGCCCCGAAGTGCAATGTCGGCCACAATGTTCAACGTCGGCCAGAATCCCAACGTCGGGAAAAAATGCTTTATGTCGACCAAAAATGCTCAAATTCATCCGAATCACCTGCGAACCTCAGCTCCGGGGGCGGAGTGCAGCAAACTTCGGTTTTAACATGCTCCTAAAAAACACTAAAGTAGGTTTACCTCCAAGTTCGGCCTCCACTCCTGCCAAACCCTAGTTTCGGGCCATTTGTTCAATGGACTTAATCCTCAGACCCTGTTTGGGAACTCCAACAAAGGCGTTTTAGACGTTGAGACAGCAACAGAAGAGGGCAGAAAGGGACAGCTTCGTTCAAAGAAGGGTAAACGGGCAGCTTCGCCAAAGAAAATAGGCAGAAAGCTCACTTTGAGCTTGGTAAAATTTCTAAGGCAGAGGGGGAGCTTCGGCCAAAGCTTCTTTGAAGTATCACTTCAGCCCCCTTCTTCAGCGAAGCACCCATTTCCCAGCGAAGCAGCAAAACAGGGAGTTGGGTTGCCTCATTCCCTACAGCAAAGTTGGCCACTTCGGCTAAGATTAAATTAAATGCCCGTTTCGGCCAGTTTTTCTAGCGAAGCTGTTTCCAGGGCTAGATTTCAGCGAACCACCCTCTCATGAGGCCATTTTGACTTAGGGATTTTGTCCATCCTCCAAACCTCCAGTTCGGCTAAGTTTTCCAGCGAAGCTGCACTTCGGGTGCATTCTTGGCGAACCAATAATCCCAAGTGCATTCTGACACCGACACTACTCCCGAGGGGCACGCATTCTAAGACCGGGTATTTATCCAAGGCATTTGTGCGGCACATAAATGCAGTTTTTCTTGCCCGAAAGACCCGGTGCCCATTTGAGGCAATAGGATGTGAATTATCAGTTGCAGGGAATAGCCAGGGCAACTTGTGAAGCCACTCGAGCACCCCGCCCTGGAGCAACCCAGGATAGGTCAGCGACTCATAAATGCAGGTTTCTCCGACTAACGCGGCCAGGGTAACTAATTATAGAAACGAATGTGAAATTTCATTCCCATAGGAAGGCGAGCGCAGATTTCTCGGCCGCCAGGGAGGTCCTTGCAAGCCCAGCGCATTAATGGCTCAGAGGGTCGGGTCCTCTATAAAAACCCTAGCATTGTAATGAAAAAATGGGGGGAACTCTTGCTAGAAAATTGCTGTAACTTGGTTTCTGCAATTGATATTAAATACTTTGTGCTTATTTCTCTCTTGTATGCTGCCTTTTGTGATTATTTCTGCTATTCTGTCTTTGTTTGTATACAGTAATTCTGAATCTTGAATTTAGGTGTGTAATTGGGGACAGAACCCTAGAATTCTCCTGAAGGATACATAGGGGAGATAATATTGCGTTAAACTCCTTTTATGCCGCCTGTGGTTAGTGGTTTATGTTACGTTCATTTATTTTCTCAATCGCTATAATTCTGAAATCTGGATTTAGGCGTGGGAGAATAGTTGAATTCTGGAACTCTTCCAGAGGATACATAGGGAACTTTGCGTGATGTTCATTTATGCATTATTCTTGGTATTTATTGTTGTTGTTCCAAGTTATTAGTTGATAATCGTGTTGTTGGTTCTTTCCCACAAAATTGTTCACACTTCTTACCCTATCCTTTTATTTCTTTCCTGCACTCGTCTTAAAAACACCAAGTAGTTTAGTAAAGGAGCCGGCCTTCTCCAGAGATTGGCACGGAGGGCATCTCTTCCCCCTGGCCTTTCAATGTTGGTCCAAGTCTAGGGCGCGTATAGTTAAAATCCTTTCCTGTGGCAGATTTGTGACCTACAGGAACATTACAAATTTGCTGGTCCTCCTTGTTGGAAGTAATACATTAATTGGTACCTTGCAAGTATCTTGTAAATAGTTTGTAAATATGTAGTGCAAAAAGATTCTTGTAAATATGAGTTGTTTAAAGTTTGTCATTTAGTAATCATTAGAGGTTTGTCATTATTAGGAGTCAATAAAATATATTTCTCTTATGAGAAATATGAAGAGTTATATCTCCTAGGTGTTTGAGGAGATAAATAGTTTGTTGAAGTTGAAATGTCAAGAGTCATTGTAAAGGCTATATGTAGAGCAAGCCTATGAGTTGTATGTAGTGAAATTTCAGTACTTCATTGGTACTAAAATACTATGTATGTAATCCATGAAATACAGTGAGTTTATCCATTTTATGTGAATATTTGTGCATATTATTTTGTGAGAATTTAATCTTATATATTGTGAGAAAATATATTGTGAGAGAGTTTAATCTTGATATTTGTGAGAGAATTGATGGTGTTCTAACACTTCTCTTAATCTTCAGATAACCTCACAGATATGAATTTGCAAGTGATACACATTCCTCTCAACCCTAAAGCGCTAAATGTTTCTGGTTACATCTCCAGCATATACCTCCAAAGATAAGCCTCTTTGACTACATTATTAAACCCATAGTAGAGAAACTCGGACTCAGCACAGACTCGCCAAGGCCAATTTTCAACTCAGACTCAAATTCGGAAAAAAAAGTCGGCAAAAAATACCAATGAAAATGCAAATTTTCATTGGAAAAAAGTTTTTTTCATGCATATCACATTTAATTAACATTATACAAATCCAAAACTAATACTGTAAGCGATACAATATTAAACTACACATGAAAGTGACAAAACACGCATCAATGTAACTGTTGGGTGGTTGATAGATTCAATCTTGGAGCATCTACAAGTCCTTTTGTTGTCATTTAATGTGTTGTTTATTTGTAATTATTTCATCCGGATGAACATGTAGTGTTTGCTAATATTTCATATTGAGTCACAGTCCAGAGAAAGCACATAAGGCTGGTAATATCCTTTCTAATTTCCATGGTTCTCAGATTGTGGTTGTACTGGGGGATGCCTCCCATAGAAAACTGGTTATTATTGGTTACGAATCTGCCATGAGGAAAGGATTTGTTGTTAATGTGCCCAGATTCGCCCACCAGATTGAAAGGCCAGAAGGAAGGAATGCCTTCCGTGCCAATCTCCGGAGAAGGCCGGCTTCCTATGGGGTTTTGAGTGTTAAGATAAGAGTGCAAGGAAAGAGATAAAAGTGCAGAAAGGGAATCCAAATGTGATTGGAGTTGGGTGGGGGGAATAAGCAGCACGGCAACGAATCAATCACCACTACTAACAGCATTCATCTACAAAGCATACATTGAAACTACAGCTATCATTCATCCTATGTATCCTCTATCTATGCATTCCAAGAATACTTGACCATCAAATGCCAGAGTCCAGAGTTCAGTACAACAAGCAAGCAATGACACAAGAAACATGAGGCAGAAATGACAAGGAGAGGCAGCATACAAGATAAAAGACAGTAAGCAGAGCCAAGTATATGCTTGTATTAGAGGCAAACGCACAGCTACAATTGTTCCCTAGCAATATATTCCCCTTCCACCACCTTACAATGAAAATGTGGTGGCTATTTATAGCCCAAATTCCCCCCGATTACATTCATGGGCACAAAGTCCCAGACAAGACAATAGCTGACACAAGCGGCTGAGGAGCTGCTGATGCTGACTTCTGTCGGGTAGGACTGTACTTGCAGCATGGTGTCCCTGAAGGCGGTACAGCTACGTGGCAGTGCGTTGGGTCAAATCTTCGGTCAGCAGGAATGCGGGTAGGTGCGGCAGATGGCACTTCACATCGTCTTAAATGGTGGCAGTTGGCGCAGGTAGTGTAGCCTATGCTTTGTCCTTATCCCGGTCAAGTCTTGGCTCGAATCCCGAAGGTGGATACTTGTCGGATGCTGATGAATGACACGTGTCTGCCTTGAAAGGCAGTTTATCCAACTTCGCCCAGGATCTGAGCGCTATCGGGTTGCGCAAGTAGAAAACAGCGCAGTTGGAAGGGTTAACTTGCCTTAGCATTTTCTGGGTTAGTTTTACCCAACTGCGCACCGACACTCTGCTGTCTTCTTCCGCCGTTCGGACTGTGCACTGGAAAAGGGGCGCACTCCGACTTCGCTGCGAAGTCGGGTGTCGCCCTAACACTTAGCCGATTCTTCCGCGCATCGCTTCCCTAGTGCGCCCAGGAAGAAGGGTGCTCCCCGACTTCGCTGCGAAGTCGGGTCGCGCCCTGACACTTAGTCAGATTTCGCTCATCTCCTGTTCTGCTGTCTCACTTTGCACTCCCTACTACGCTCCAACCTGAGGGCGCAACCCGACTTCGCAGCGAAGTCGGGTTGCGCCCTGACACTTAGAAACTTTCAGGGAACACCTCTGTTCTGGAAACTTTACTGGGGGAAGAAAGGGGAAGGAAGAAGGAGGAATGAAACTGCAAGGAAGAGGGAGAAAGGGAGAAATGAAGAAAGGGAAAATGAGGAGAAGGAAAGGAAAAGAGCAGCTCACTTACAAAAACCAAAAACATGGCACCCCGTGCAAAATGTGGGAACATTCCTGGCGGCTCGTGGGGTGTCGAGCTCGCCTCGACGCAAAGAACCATGCCTTTATCCTTTGGGTGCAGAGGAACTTCCTTCCCCTGCCTTCTGCTGCTCTGACCGCTTCCCTTGGGGCAACTGTTCTTCTTCAGGTTCACTTTCACCAGTTGCCTCCTCAGTCTCGCCTTTTGAATCTGAATGTTCTCCACTGTCGGCCTCCCACTTGCTTATGCATTCGTATGCAGCCTTAGCTTGATCCCAGACTGCGGCTTGGAAGGGTGTGAGGTCACTGATCTCTCTGAGTGCTGCGTGGAATGCAGCGACCGCGTGCAGGTCGATGGTGTTATATCTTTTTCCCAACTCCTTTAGGGAGGAGTTGATTTTGCAGTATTTTGACACCATTTGGGTGACCTGAACTTCTTGAACTGGCTCTGCCCAGCTATCAATTTCTGCTGTATCTGTCTCGAAGGACAGCCAATTCTTCTTAACCTGCTCAAGGGTCAGGAACTCGCCATCTTTGACGTAGCTCGGGCACCCGTGTTCGGACAGAATGTGAAAGGGAGCCAGGAGAATGTTCCTTTCATGCTCTAGGGCGTCCAGCGCCTTCCTGGCAGTTCTGATCCTTTCTGTCCTGTCAAAATAAGTATGCAAGGTTACCCTTGCATCTGCCCACTCTGAGGCAAGTTGGGACATAGGGGCAATTTGGAAGCCTTTGCGCTCAAACTCCTCAAGTTTTATAGCCAGGTCCAGCCATTGCCTCGCCTGGTGCTCGGCTTCCTCTACCACAAGCTTTCCCTGGGCAGATACTTCTTCAATCCTGGATACGAAGTCCAGAACTGATAGGGACTTAACAAGGTTGGGCTTGCAACCTTGTAGCAGACTAGCCCGCATCTCTTTGGCTTTGCTCTTGGAAAAGGTCGTCGCTTGTGATGCTTTCTCTGTAAGCTGCGACTGCGCCTGTTTCAGCGAATCTTGAAGTTGCGAAACCTGCTCTATTGCCGCTCTTCTTTCTTCTGACAGCTGCTCGGCTGTCTGATTCTGTACTGCGGCCTCCTGCTGAGAGGCGGCCAGCTGAATCTTAAGCTCTTCTATTTCCTGTTGCGCTGATCCCAGCTGCGCAGTAGCCCTAGCCAAGTCCTCCTCGAGCTGCCTTGTGTTATTTTGCAGCTGGAAAAGCGCCTCCTGGGTCTCGAGATGTTTGACAAGGAGATTGTCTGTCCTACGACGAATACCACGAATTTCGTATTCCTCGTTGATGTCGTCAAAGCTTTTCTCCTTCGTCTGATGCTCGTAGTCCGCCTCGGTCATGTCACGAAGAGGCTTCTTCACCTTCGGGATCAACTTTTCTGTTGTGAGCACTCTCCGGTCTAGGTCAAACTTTGTGCGTTTTACCGGAGCGGCTATCTCCTCGGCCCTTCTGCGCTTGACGCCCTGGAGAAAAGAGGCAGATCCCCCCACGGCTCTTACCGCCAGAGGCTGGTCCTCGGTGATACTCATGAAGTCGAGGTCCTCCAACGTCTGGTCTTGCTGTGGCATTTTCCCTGCGAACAACGAAGTAGGAGGGATTCCAGAGGGGGTGGCAGTCTTTAAGGGCGACCGGGTCCTAGGGGAAACAGGAGTCTGAGTGGATGGCGCCGGCAGGGCTTCGGACGGCTGGGGTGAAGGGCGCGGAGATGAAGGAGCAGCTTCAGCACTGGCTGCGGGTGAAGGCTCTAGGGTTTGGCTCAGTGATTGGAAGGCGTTGGGATCCTGAGCAAACTGGTCGAATGAATGCAGGCCGCTAGACGGCTGGGTAGCTTGGGAAGCGGAAGACGCGGCTACGGCTTGCCCTGATGAGGTGGGAGATGGGGCTTTTGCAGGGCTGACTTGGACTTGGGGAAGAGAAACAGTGGACGTACCTGCGGGCTCCGCCTGAGCCGCCGTTGGAGGGATGGTTGCAGCCTGGGTGCCTGCTTCTGGTTCAGGGCTGTCCAAAGAGACAACCTCCGGCGCTGCTGCTCCCGACTGCTCTGCGGCTGATTGTTGTACAGGCTCTTTAGGCCGCTTGGCCCTTTCGACCTTCTTCTTCTTCTTCTCTCCCGGCGCCGTGGCTGGTCCAGAGGAAAGAGATAATATAGGGGCGGCAGGCGCTGATGTTCCCACGGTAAACTTGTACCTGGGTCGGGCTGGAAGAATGCCTGCCGCACTCGGTCTGCTAGCTGGCAGCGCGGACGCCTTTTCTGTGGAGGGGCCAGCTCAGGGGTTGACCTTTCTGAACTTTGCGCCTTTTCGGGCACTGCCTCGGGAGCTACAGGCTGCATCGGGCCCACTTGGCTGCTTGTTGGAGTTGCGCTGGAAGTCGCGGGAGTTGACGATGGTTGAGGGGTGGGCCTCCTTTTATACCTTATCTTCGCGCCTCGGGGAACGCAATCGCGAAATTCGAAGGGCCGCCACGTGTCGATGTGCTGGTCATATAGTGCCGAAAACTCATCGTCAACGGCAAGGTTCCTCCGGTTGGATTTATCGTGCTGCGTGCAACACCTCATCTTCCAGCATTCAATGATTTTGTCCTTATGCCAGTTGAGGGGCGCCACCTTAGCGAGGAATCTTTTGAAGCCAACCGACTCCATCCGATGATCCGGGTTTCGCTCTGGATCGTAAGTGACCTCTTCGCAGTAAAAATCATGCCATGGTGGCCATGATTGCATCAAGTCAATGCGCCAATGGAGGTCTGCACCTGTCCTGTTTCTTCTTTCCTGCATGATCTCAGCTCTGGGACAGATGTGAGTGAATTTTCCCCGGACCCCGATTGGGTCGTACTTCCAGTGCTGTGGCAGCATTATCAGGCCCATATCAATGAGTTCCCGTTCAAGGTAGACGTGCTGCCCGATTTCGAAAACTTGGGTATTTGCCCAGGTCATAGGATACTGAAATATGTGACCTTTCTTTTTGCCCTGGCCAAATTCCTCTTCAATGTAGTCCATCTGCCGCGCAATTTCCATCCCGAACTGATGGTCACGTGCAGAAGTAGGGCAGCAAGCACGGCTTCCCCTTGAACCCATAGATTCGGACTATGATGCCCTGAGTCAGCCGGAAGGTGTCCCCGTACTCATTCTTCCACAGGTACTTCGTCATGGCTTCCGGTGGGCGAGACGCGCCACGATTGAACAACCCCATGACCTGGCACATAAATTGGATATTAAATTCATAGAATGAGCCCTTCCTGTACAGAACCTCAGTCCATTCGTACACGGGGAGCGACTCTCCTTTTTCGTTCACTTTCTTCAGGTCAGGGACGTTCATCCGGTAATGCATGTGATATAGGCACAGCCATGTGAGGAAGGAGCAAAACCGGAAATCCGTTGACTGCTTCTGCTGCAGTCTAACCAGGCTTGAATGTATCGCATACGCCAGCCAGTCCGCCCAGTCGAAGAAGATAGGGCGTTTTCCACTTTTCTGGCGGAAAAACCGGGGAAGGTAGTAGAACTCCCAGTGAAGAGGACATTCGAAGCCATGATGCCAGTTGGTAAGGCCGTACCACTCTGTCAGAGTCGCAGCCGAGGACCCATGCCAGGATGATGTAGATATACTTGTTTTCAAATCTGTCCAGCGGTATGGGGCCAGTTGGCCACTGTCCAGCCGTCAGCGGAGTCTTCAGCTCTGAATCCAGAAACTCCCTCATCCGCTTCGTTTGTGTAAATCTGTCGGTCTGCTCATCTAGGTTCACCCTTCTGATAATTGCGTCGGGGTCGTACTGGAGCCCTGGGGCGAACGCTGGCTGGACGCTCTCCCGGAAAAGAGTGAACAACACCTTTCCTTTGTTGTCGCAGACCTGTCGGGCAGCTGGTTTGTAATGTTCTACAATTGCTTCAACCAGCTCCGGGCACCAGTGAGTCGGAGGGCACAAGAACCAGTATAGGTTTGATTTATACGCAGCTCCGAGGTGATGGGAAGGCGAAACCTTATCCACCCACTTTGCAATGTTCAGCCGCAGCTTGGAGAGACTGATGGAAAAAGAGCCGTCCTTGTATCCAGACAAGCGATTAACTGGTGGCGGCGGAGTCTGGCCAACTACGCGCCTCTTTGTTCGGGATTTTCTTTTCTGGTCCTTCTGCGGCGCTTTGCTCTCATGAGCGCTTGACTCTGGAGACTCCTCAGCTTCGCGCTGTTCTTCACTAGATTGCGCCTGTACGGGCGCTTTCCCCTTGTCCATCCTTTTCGAAATAGCAGAGGCAGGAATTACGGCTTCTGAGTTTGTCAGCTTTATTCCTTGCAGTCAAGGAGTCAGCTTGAACAATTTGAATTTTCTGGTTGCGCCAGGGTCCTTTTTGTAGACAATGACTGCAACATTAATGGCGCGAGGGAGGGAGTTAGGGCGGTTAACTTGGGGTTGGTGGAGGTGTTATGATTTTGGCGGCTGCGCATGGGCTTATTTTCGAAAAGCGTACCCCATTAGTCGTTGGCCCAAACGCACCTTACCTTTTAAATGCATCATTCTTGGAAACTGTGCAATCATTTAAACCTACTTGGACGTTGTGCCATTGCTGACGTCATCGCCACCATTTGGGCACACTTTACAAAGAACTTTCTAGCCCATGACCCAACTTCGCCCTGTGCCGAACTTCGCCCTGGGCCCACACTTATAATTTTTTGTGTTCTCCGCGGTGAGCTATTCGGACTTCGCCCGAAATTCGGGGCGCACTCGGACTTCGCCCGAAAAATGGGCGCACTCCGACTTCGCTCGAAAAATGGGCGCACTTCGGATTCTACACTTAGCCGCTTTCAGCTTCCTGCGCCGGATCACCCAGGGTGCGCCCGAGAATGGGGGCGCACTCGGACTTCGCCCGAAAAACGGGCGCAATCCGACTTCGCCCGGCAACAGGGGCGCAATCTGATACTTGGCATTTTCTTGCAGTCTGCTACCCAACTGCGCCCTTTGGAGGGGGCGCAGCCCGACTTCGCTGCGAAGTCGGGTTGGGCAGCCATACTTAGTCATTTTAGCTCCCTTTTTCAGCCGCCTTCTTCCCCACTTCGCACCGTTCGAGGAGCGCTACCCGACTTCGCTGCGAAGTTGGGGTTTTGCCTTAGATTTTACTTGGGCTACTTGAAAAATTAAAACTAAAAAAACTGAAATATTTACATTCTGAAAACTGAAAATGCAGAAGGGAAATCTGTACAAGGAAGGACCCCTTCGGGTGCCTTCAGTGGCGGTAAATTTTCAGGTGGAACCCGTTGACGGGAATAGGAAGAAGATGTCCCTCCATGTCCCGGAGTACAAACGCGTTGAACTGATTTACCCGGGCAATCTGATAGGGGCCCTCCCAGAGGGCATCAAACTTTCCGTGGTTGCCCGGCTTCGCCTTTAGTGAGTCCCACTTCAGCACCAGGTCCCCGATTTTGAAAACTCGGGCAATGGTGCCTTTTGCGAACCAGCCTTGGGTTGCTTCAGTGTGCTTGGTGAAGGCCTGGTACGCTTTTTCTCTGTCTTCCTCCAACTGCAGTAGTTGGCAAAGTCTGTCATCCACCGGATCCCCGTTGCCTCTTTCTTCATCAAGCATCCAGAGAGCGGGTATTTCAATGTGGGTTGGCAAGACTGCTTCTTTGCCGTATACGAGCGCATAGGGGGACGTTTTGATGGACTTTTTGAAGGAAATTATGTCCGCCCATAGCGCCCGATCCAGGAGTAGGTGCCAAGTCCTCTTGTTTTTCTCTACTGTCCTTCGGATGATCTTCAGTAGATTCTTGTTGGTGGACTCGGCAAGACCGTTCCCCTGCGGGTAGTAGTTGGAAGACATCTTGTGATAAATGCCATATTTGCTGGTGTACTCCGTGAGTACAGCGCCTGCGAACCCCGGACCATTGTCCGTTACTATTGACTCGGGGACCCCGAAACGGGTAATCAGGCTCTCGAGGAACCTGATGACCGTCTCCTGGTCGGCGTTCTTTGTGGGGATCGCCTCTGCCCACCGTGTGAAGTAGTCGGTGGCGGTTAGGATAAACTTGTGCCCCGCTGCAGAGTTCGGCGTAATCACCCCGATAAAGTCCAGACCCCATTGCTGAAACGGAGTCTCGGCTTGGATCGGTTGAAGGGGCAGGGGTGCTTTTCTATTTCTGCCAGCAAATCTCTGGCATTGATCACATTTCGTACAGACCGCATGCGCGTCTGTAAATAGAGTGGGCCAGTAGTACCCAACTCTGATTATTTTCAAGGCCGTAGGCCTTGCAGAATGGTGACCCACAGGCATCCCGAAGTGAAATTCTCCAAGGATCCTGGGTTGGTCCTGCTTTTCTGACGCACCGCAACAGGATGCCGTCAATGTTCTTAAAGTACAGCCCCTCGGGGCGAAGAGTGTATTTCAGTGCACCTAGCCGAAACCTCCTTCTTTGTGAGGCATTCAGGTGGTCTGGACATCTTCCGGTGCAGAAGTATTTCACCAGGTCATCTGTCCAGTCGCACTCCTCGGGTAAGGAGTTGGCTAGGTTGGTGTTTGTTGTTGGATCCTCCCACTTACAAGCAGATATCTCGGCTGCCGCGCTTCGGGCCAGCTCCTGGCACAAGGCTCGGCCTCTGATGAGCTTGGTTGGCCGCACTTCGATGTCGAACTCCTGGATTTTAGCAATCCATCCTGCTCTCTTGTGACCCGGCTCTCCTTGTATGATGAAGCTTCGGACGTCCGGGTGGATCACAAAGACAGTGATCTTGCTCTGGGAGACAAAGTGCCCGAACTTTCGGAGAGATTTCATAACTGCGTGAACCTGCCGCTCTATAAAGTTGTACTTTTCTTCGTGTGGCTGGATCACTTGGCTCAGGAACGCTATGGGGCGCTCCTCGCCATCATCTCCCTTTTGGGTCAGGACTGCGGCGTAACTCTCGGGTTCTCCCACCGCGTACAGGATGAAATCCTTGGAGTAGTCCGGGTTTATCAACACCGGAGCTTGTGCAATTCGAGCCTTGATTTCCTCGAAGGCCTGCCCCCTTTCATCAGTCCATAAGAATTCTGCATTCTTTTTCAACAGCTCGGCCATGGGCTTGATTACCTGTGCGAAGTCCGGTATGAACTTCCGCACGAAGTTGATTTGGCCGAAGAAGGACTGCAGCCCCTTCTTGTCGATTGGAGCGGGCAAGCGGAGGAGGGCCTCTGCTCTATCAGGGTCCACGGCTAGGCCTTTTTCGGAGATGACATGCCCCAACAACTTTCCTTCTTTTACCGCGAAGACAGACTTCTTCGGGTTTATGGAGATGCCGAATTCACGACACCTTTCAAATATTTGCCGTAGGTGGGGAACATGGTCTTCTCTCCTGTGAGAGAATACAGTCATGTCATCCAAGTAGATGACAATAACTTTGTTGAGCAGCTCTCTGAAGGCCAGGTCCATGGCTCTTTGGAATGTGGCGCCAGCGTTGGATAAGCCGAAAGGCATGCGCTGATAGGCGAACGTTCCCCATTTGGTGGTGAACGCCGTCTTATGCTGGTCCTCATCCTTGACCCATATCTGGTTATAGCCGAAAAAGCCGTCTAAGAGGGAAAATCTCTGGGCTCCAGCAACTATATGGAGGATCTGATCGATCTGGGGAAGCGGATAATGGTCCTTGAGGGAGGCCTGATTCAGATTTCTGAAGTCCACGCAGAGACGAATGTCTCCGTTCTTCTTCCTCACGGGAACCAAGTTCGCAACCCAAGATGAATGCTTGATGGGGTAGATGATCTTGGCTTCCAGCATCTTCAAGAGCTCGGCCTTCATCATGGCCTCGATTTTCGGATTGACAGCCCTCTGCTTCGCCGGAATGGTTTTGCGCCATCCTCTAGCTCAATGGTATGCTGGATTATATCTCTATCATACCCCTTCAAGTCCTGGTAGCACCAGGCTACTATGTCAGGGAACTCTCGACACAATGTTCTGATCTGCTCGAGTTCCTCTGTGGTGCAGTCTGTCCCGACCTTAATTGTTTTTCCAGGTTCCAGCTCCAGGTCGGCGTACTGCTTCGGGTCTACTTTGATCCGGTGTGATATTGCTCTGTCATTTTGATCAAATAGACTCTCAAGTGTAATCAGTCCTTTTGGGACATGATTATTTTTCAGCTGTATCAACCCCTCATATTGCTCGTCATCGTGGTCTCTACCTTCGATTGAACACGCTTCGTTAACCAAAAATGTGACGATCTCCTCGTCACAGCTCAAACACCTTCCAGTGGGTGTCTTTATCAGGCACAAAAGGCCTGTAAATGGTACGAACCGGCTTCGGCTTCTGGACGATGTCATCAGCCGGAACGTACCTGGCTCCAACAGACGCCAGAATGTCAGCATGCTTGTTTTTCTCACGTGATATAGCCTTGACATTCAATGAGTCAAAAGACTCCATCAGATCCCAGACCCGATTACGGTACGCCTTGAGATAGTGCTTCTTGGAGGCGCACTTATTCGTAATCTGGTGGCACACCAGCTCTGAGTCGCCAAAGATCTGCAGATGTTTAATCCCTAGCCTCTCCGCTTTTCGCAAACCCAAGCACAGGGCTTCGTACTCCGCCGCGTTGTTGGTACAGCTCCAGGCCAGCCTGTAGGTGTAATCCTTCTGGATCCCGGTTGGGGAAACCAAAAGTACTCCAGCACCGGCGCCATTCTTGCATCGTGCGCCGTCAAAGAAAAGCTTCCACAGCTTTTCAGGTGCAGGTCCCACTTCTCTTTTGGCCGACTTGTCAAGCCTCTCAGGCTGAACAACAGTGTAGCAGCCTTGCTCAGTTTCAATCACGGCGTTGAAGTCCCGCAAGGAGAATTCATCTTCTACTTGCAGCAGCTCGAGAGCTTGCTCTGTCATGTCCACTATCACCAGTTCTTCCTCCGTCAGCTGAACCATGCAATCCTCAGGCTCTTCTCCGGGTATCTTCTCTACTAAGAAAGTGGAAGGCTTTTCATTGTAAATTTTCAGTCTCCTTCCCTTGAAGGGCACTTCCATGTGCGAGTAGTCCAGAGACAGATACCCTCCCAACTTCGCAGTGAACTCCCCGGAGAGACACATGCCGAAGTAGGGTTCCAAGTCGACGACCACAACCTCTTGGATGACCACGATGTCGAGAGCTTTGTGCAGCCGAATAGGGATGTCTTTAATGACACCGACTGTCTTGACAGGGGTGCCGTCCAGTTGCAGCACGCCTTGGCTGCTCCTTGTGTACTCCATCCCGATCTCGTCGCAGACGGCTCTTGGCATAACAGCCGTGGAAGCGCCAGAGTCCACCATACAGTTGTGCACTATGTACCCTTGCATCCGTAATGACAGATAGAAGGGAGGTGGTCTGTTCTTCCCGGTGGCTGAGACTGTCGGGGGTTGCACCAGGACAGCGGGTTGTATCTGCTTGCCATTCTTCATGATCTTCAGGGATTCCTGCAGCAGATCAACCTGGCCTGGGAGCTGAAGAGCATCATACATGCTGATTCTTGCGGGGGTCCTCTTCAATTCGTCTACTATGCTGTAGCCCGAGGTGCTAGCTCCTTCCGCTTCTTTTGCCGGCTCATACTTCGTCCGGTACTGCTGAGTGGCCTCAACTCTCTGTCTCTTGGTCAGAGATGGATATTTCAGCTTCTCCTGAGCTTGTTCTTTGGTTTCAGCTGGAGGCTGAGCAGCGGGAGCTTTAGCCGGGAGAGCTTTGGCTATGGGAGGCTTGACTGCGGGAGTCTTCGCCGGAGGAGTCTTCTCTTTGGCTGTGTAGGGCCACAGCCTCTTGTCAGGTGGTAGCCCAGCAGGTTGGGCCTTATCTCTTCTGGCGTACACTTTTAAGGGTTTTACAGCGGCTTCAGCAGACTTTCTGTTCTCCTTGGCAGGAGGCGGCAACGGATCTTCCTCTGGAACGGCGAAATTACTTTCATCGCCCAGGATCATGTAGAGTTCTTCGTCCTCTATGGCGCTGCCGGCCAAGGTCTGGAGGTAGTGTTGATGCAGAGTGCAGTCATCCTCGGCATGCGGGTCATTGCACGTGGTGCACCAGTTGACCTGGTCAGAAGTGCCAGGTTGGTCCTCAATGGCAGCATTCCTCGGAGGGGGCCGCCTTTGCAGTTGTTGCTCGGGGGTTCGGTCTTTTGTCAATGCCGGGGGCGGGTATGGCCTCCTTGGAACAAGGTCCATCTGGGCCTGTTTCTTCTTCAGGATGGTCATGTCGTTGGACATGGTGTGATACCCAGAGGCCAGAGCCCGTACCTCCTGAAGGATTTTATTCTGAATATCATTGTCAGGAGGCGGCAACTGAGCTGGGGGAGGTAATGCAGCCAATGGAGGAGGTGTAGAATATTGTGCATACTGCGGGGGAGCAGGAAGTGCTGGAAAATGCGGAGGAGGAGGCGGATAATGAATTTGTGGCGGGCCGTAAGGATTCACGACCGGCGCCGGATTCCATTGCTGCTGGGGTTGCTGTCCTGAAGTGGACGGCTCTGGACCAGAAGCTGATGGATACTGAGATCGGGGAAAGTCAGGGTAGATGGGCGGCTGTACTCTGTGCGGAAGTCTGCCGATGGAAATGATATCCATTTCAGCTTGTTGGGCAGCCTCGTACAGAGCGGGGAACGTGTCGATTCTGGCTACCTTCAGCAGCAGGCAAATGTCTGAGTTGAAGGATCTCAGATAGTAGTAGGCGGCCTGACCTGCTGACGGTCGGAGTTCGCGAGGTACTCGCTTCCAAGACCTCGCAAACCTGATGTTGAAGTCTGACACCTCCTCTTGGGGGTGTCTCTGTATACTTTGGAATTGATGCAACAAAGAAGAGGGATCAGCAGACTCGTTGCATCCTTTCACGAGCCTGCCGGCTAACTGTCGCCACCCCGTGATAGATCCCTCTGGCAGTGATCTCCACCAATAGAGAAGCTTTCCCCTTAGGGAAAGGGCCAGCAGACGGGTCTTCACACCTTCGTCAGTGATGGAATGTAGCGCAGCCAGGGCCAGAATGTCCTGGATGTGTTCATACGCCGTCTTGCCGTAGCCGTCATACGTAGGGATAGACTTTAAGGCAGCAGGGGGCACAACTTGTTGTCCGACTAGGGCCAAGGGCCCCGTAGAATCCACCGCCGGGAAGAGGTCATCATCATCCTGGTGAGCAGCCATGTCTTCTTCTGACCCGGTAGTGTACTCGGTGTCGGAACTGTCCGAAGATGTAGATTCTTCTTCGGCCTCAACTTCTTCAATTTCAGCCTCGGCCTCTTGGATTTCTTCTACGCGAGCTTGGTAATCAGCCAGCCTGACGCGCTCGCCTGGAGCGTCAATGTCGATTTCGTAAAAGTCAGGCGGGTTTTCCGGATTCCTTGCTCGCCACCTTCTTGTTTGCATGAAGGCGTTAGGACCGGTCTTCACGGACTCAGAGAGTGTTCAGATATTTGCAGAGTCGCCAGGTGCTCTGATTTTTAACAGCAATGAAGCGAGCACTCGTGCTTCGATTCTGTTTGGGGGTGGGAAACTACCATGTCCCACCGGGCGTGCCAGAGAAACTGTTGGTTACGAATCTGCCATGAGGAAAGGATTTGTTGTTATTGCGCCCGTATTCGCCCACCGGATTGAAAGGCCGGAAGGAAGGAATGCCTTCCGTGCCAATCTCCGGAGAAGGCCGGCTTCCTGTGGGGTTTTTAGTGTTAAGATAAGAGTGCAGGGAAAGAGATAAAAGTGCGGAAAGAGAATCCAAATGTGATTGGAGTTGGGTGGGGGGAATAAGCAGCACGGCAACGAATCAATCACCACTACTAACAACATTCATCTACAAACATACATTGAAACTACAACTATCATTCATCCTATGTATCCTCTATCTATGCATTCCAGGAATACTTGATCATCAAATGCCAGAGTCCAGAGTTCAGTACAACAACAAGCAATGACACAAGAAACATGAGGCAGAAATGACAAGGAGAGGCAGCATACAAGATAAAAGACAGTAAGCATAGCCAAGTATATGCTTGTATTAGAGGCAAACGCACAGCTACAATTGTTCCCTAGCAATATATTCCCCTTCCACCACCTTACAATGAAAATGTGGTGGCTATTTATAGCCCAAGTTCCCCCCCGATTACATTCATGGGCACAAAGTCCCAGACAAGACAGTAGCTGACACGAGCGGCTGAGGAGCTGCTGATGCTGACTTCTGTCGGGCAGGACTGTACTTGCAGCGTGGTGTCCCTGAAGGCTGTACAGCTACGTGGCAGCGCGTTGGGTCAAATCCTTGGTCAGCAGGAATGCGGGTAGGTGCGGCAGATGGCACTTCACATCGGCTTAAATGGTGGCAGTTGGCGCAGATAGTGCAGCCCATGCTTTGTCCTTATCCCGGTCAAGTCTTGGCTCGAATCCCGAAGGTGGATACTTGTCGGATGCTGATGAATGACACGTGTCTGCCTTGAAAGGCAGTTTATCCAACTTCGCCCAGGATCTGAGCGCTATCGGGTTGCGCAGGTAGAAAACAGCGCAGTTGGAAGGGTCAACTTGCCTTAGCATTTTCTCGGTCTTGCTTTACCCAACTGCGCACCGGTCAGAGGGCGCACCCCGACTTCGCTGCGAAGTCGGGTTGCGCACCGGCACTTGCTGTCTTCTTCCGCCGTTCGGATCGCGCACCGAGAGAAGGGGCGCACTCCGACTTCGCCGCGAAGTCGGGTGTGCGCCCAACACTTAGCCGATTTCTCTCGCCGCATCGCTCCCCTAGTGCGCCCAGGAAGAAGGGCGCACCCCGACTTCGCTGCGAAGTCGGGTTGCGCCCCTGACACTTAGTCAGATTTCGCCCATTTTCCTGTTCTGTCGCACTTCGCATTCCCTACTGCGCTCCAACTGGAGGGCGCACTCCGACTTCGCTGCGAAGTCGGGTTGCGCCCTGACACTTAGAAATTTTCAGGGAACACCTCTGTTCTGGAAACTTTACTGGGGGGAAGAAAAGGGGAAGGAAGAAGGAGGAATGAAAACTGCAAGGAAGAGGGAGAAAGGGAGAAATGAAGAAAGGGGAAGATGAGGAGAAGGAAAGGAAAAGAGCAGCTCACTTACAGAAACCAAAAACATGGCACCCCGTGCAAAATGTGGCAACAGTTATATATGGGCTAGTGCCTACTGTTACAAAATCCTTCAAGTCATGTTATCTCCCATTCTGGTTTTGTGGCCATACACTGGTGCAATGCTCAAACCAACACCGAATATGGTTGATGCTTTTCTCTGGCAGAGTATGGATAGTATATTATCCTTTAAAGGGTATAACTACATATTACAATTATTAGTCGACTTGTCTTCCTTAGAAAGAAACCTCAAGGACATTGTGTGCTTCTTCAAATGGCCTCTTGCTATTTTATGTGTTCATATAAATATCACTGGGATTGTGAGAGGGCCCAAGCACTGTATTGTTCCAATTTTTCATGTCTAATTCTTGATGCTTTTGAGTTGCCTAAAACATGGTGAATGTTTCTTGTATTGGTTAGGATTTTATGAGCATTTGTTTGTTCCTAGACCCAGTGGTTAGATGAATATTCTAGAGAACGTGTATTACAGAGAAGTGCAAAGAAATTTTGCTCTTGCTTATTTAAGGTGTTACACTTACTATGAGGTGGGATGTATTGCCATGGAACTCCATACAAGATTGGTTTAGATTCCTCTTAATGTTGTCTACCCTTTGGTCTTAATTTCCATTGTTGATCTTCTTTGACCTTATCCTTGTACTCTGCTGATTAAGTTTTCTTTTCCTTTCATCTTTGGTCCTTTGTAATTAGGTGGGCCTTGTGGCATTATCCTTCCTTTGATTTTTATTTTTTTACCTCAAATGTAACTGTTGGGTGGCAATTAGATTCTTGAAACAAGGAAAACTTTGGTTTTAGGATGCAAATGAGTATTTTTTGGGTCTGATTTCACCTTCTCTCTACTCTCTCTACAAGTGGAAACAACAAAAATGAGGCCAATTTAGGAAGAAAAAAAATCAATGCCATTTTTCTGTACTTTTGAAAACGGAGCCAAGTTTTTTTCTTAGACTCCCAAGTTTTTAAAAAAAACTCACGAGTAAAAGGAAAAACTGACCAAGCCAAGTCAAAAAAACCCAAGAGATCCAACTCGGGTGCAGACTCGACGAGTTTTTCAAAAATTCGCCAAGTTTCGTAACTATGATTAAACCCATAGACCTTTATGAATTTGGGAATTGGGGCCTGACTCTAGGACATGCTTATTGAGCTTGTGTTGAAAGGGTCTAGACTATTTTGCTCCAATGGTTTATCTGATGTAAAGAACATATCCACAATGTATTGCTCAAGTTGTGTTTGCACTCATCCTCTTCTCCTTGAAAGCTTCTTCAAAATTATTTTTCATTTCATCGCCTTAGATCAATGGGTTACCACACATCAAGACGAGAGAGATAACCATATTGGCACTCCACTCCTCTAAATGGGTTTTCTCTGTGAGCACCTTCAAACGTTATCGGGCCTGGTATTCTGAGGTTGCTTTCCTTCTTCAATTAGTTGGTATCTTTATAGATGGGTTATTTCCTTAGTTACTACTTAGATGCTCCTCCCCGCCTTCTCCTTGATAAGCAAGTGTTTCACCAAGTAGTCAAGAATGATATATTTAGGCAATACAATTAGAACACTTGGATCGCTCTGCCTCAGCATTTTGGTGTTAAGTTAGCTTTGTACATAGAGCATTTCTTGAGGATAGAGAATGGCACTATTGCTCACCTTAATTATATCCAAAGACATTCATCAGGATTCCTTTTGGTCAGCCCAAAGTCTACTTGCATCAAATGTGAGTGAAGATAGACAACCATATTCCTCAAGTGGGCAAGGTATGTCATTTTTGCTCTCTACAAGAAGTGGAGAACAAACAACATTTCTTCTTCAAATGCCCTGTTTATGATGAAATTCAGGGGAGGTGCCAATGCTTATATAGAAGCTCAGGTGGATCGCTTGCCACCTTTTCTGTTCATCCACAACTACATTGAGAATCCTCCTGAATTCTGACGACTCGTCAAAAGCGACTCACCATTAATTAGGCGACCTCGACGATTCCAAAGATCACCAAAACAGGTTGAAGCAAGGGAATTGCATCAGAACTTGGCTACTAATAGTGCATATCAAATGAGTCGAGAGTAAGCAACTGAGATCCTATGGCAGGATGTCAAATAAGTACCCAAACAGCTAAGGTACGGAGGATGGCCGAAAGATTCAAGCGAGGACGAGAATCAACCTCGGGATCCTGATATACCATACGCCAGCCCCAACCCAAATCGTCGGAGAAAAAGGAATGAAATCCGAAGTCGGCAAGCAGTGGTCAAATTTCTTGAAATTGCACAAATAATTGAGGACGACGAGTCTCTAAGCCCACAAGACGAGGATAACGGAGGAATCAATATTCATCATACGATGAAGACACGGTACCCGAAAGACTGATACCACGTAGGTGGAGAACACCATATGAAGGAGCTATGAGACGTTCAACTGAACGTGAAGAAGTGGCTAGGTATCGTATGGTAGTACTTGACTTACGACAACACCGAAGAGAAGTAAGACGACTGATGTAGCGCGTTCAAGAAACCTCGGAATGGTCGATGAACACTGCAGGAGAGGGAAATGACTCAAGTACAGATTCGGCTTTCTCAGACCAGTACCAAGAAGCCCTAACTCACTGTGCACCACAACGACGCTTTGAAGAAGCAAGGTGGTGGCGACGATTGATAAGGGCTGACAGGAGATTGAGAATCCTGCATCAACTAACACCTGACAATCAGACACATGCAGAACCAAGTTCACGAGCACAACTGATAGACCAAGCCCGAAATAGAGGTGACTTGGGCAATCTCGGGAGTTCGTCAGGACTTCTGGGTAACCCAAGCTTGCCTGACCAAGGGAGGAGCGTGGTTGGCCTCCATCCCGGTAGCTCGAGAGGAAGAAATTCCCCTCCTGCTACCCGTAGGTCGACTAGTCCACGAATTGTGCCGCAAGGACCATCTGAGGACATAGTCCAAGTCAACCCATCACTATGTGTTCCTGAGAATAGACCCTCGGGTCTACCTCAGTGAGCTCGTAGGAACTGAAGACATCGTCAAGAACGACCGAATCTCAGGCAGCTGGGAGCATAGTAGAGAAAATCGGAAACGGGTAGTAAATCGGTTGGGGAAAAAATCGTTAAAAAATTGGGGAAAAAATCGTCAAAAAATCGAAGAAAACAAATTTTTTTTTTTTCATGCATATTACAATGAATTAACATTATGCAAATCAAATATTGCAATAAAAGCAACAATTCCAGTCAAGACATCATACAAGGCTCAAGCTTTAAGTACACATGAAAGTGACAAAAGTTCACAAAACACATCCTGTATTGCTCATAATATGAGAAGGTACAAATTACAAAATGTGTCAAGACTCAAAATGCCTCAATAGGCCCACTATCTATTGTCTTCCTTTGCCCCTTGTCCTAACATTAGCCCTAGTCTCTATTGTCCTAACAGCAGCAATAACAGCAATAGAAGCAACAATGGCAATAGCAGCAGCAATGGTAGATATTAGATAACAGTAAATACAGGTAGTTTTATATTAACAATGGCATTTACAGTTCAGCATTACAGTTTCAGCACTGCAATCTGCAACCTGCAAACCCTAGGTAGAATATCCTTCATGGTTGCATACGAGACTGGATTGCATCATGCCCTACGCACATATGCATCAACTCTCACATCATGAACATGACGAGCAACGCCCATCGCCACCTATGTCGGGGGTCAAGGGGGAGAGAGCCCCCTTGCAGGGTCAAGGGGCAACGTTCCTTGCGGGGTCGAAAACCTCAACGGCAAAACCACTAAAACCATCAATGTCTGAACCTCCTCAGTTGGTCCAGCTGGTAGCAAGGTAGGAGAGAGTTTTTTGGTCTTTGCAAGAGGTCAGGAGAGGTAATTAAAAAAGACACTTGGTTTTTTCTATTTATCGGCCGCAGCCTCTACCCGCGCAGCTGCAGCCGATTTTTTGACGATTTTTTGAAAAAATCGCCGATTCCAATTCTTTGACGATTTTCGAAAAAATCGTCAAAAAATCGCCGGACTCGCGATAAGTTGCCGAGTCACTCATTTCGCGAATGACTCGTGAGTAACTCGCAATTTTTGCAATTTTCGTAACAGAGGCTGGGAGTACAGCAACCCCACATCAGGGAGATTCGACCGACAAGGGGAAGAGGACGAGTCACACCGGCTCACGGAAGACAAGGACCTCGGAGTAGGAATCCCTATCAGGACCAGATAGACCAAGGATGGGCAGTCGTCCGTCGTCAGATCGATAGACTTCGAGGCCGAGGCCATGGAATAAGAAGACTATCGCAACATTGGACAAAGGGGGAATCATCCTTCCAATGATCGGACAACCAACCATCAAGAGCAAGAACGAACTGTGGTCCATTACCTTGATGATTGCGTGATAATCCAACAAGGCGACGGAAGAACTGAACGAGTCCATCTTGAAGAAGAATCAACCCGTCTGGACCCTGGTAGCACCCGCTGGATGACACAACCACCCGTCTGGATGATGCAGCCACATGTCTGGATGATGGAGGAAGTCGTCTGGTAGACGTCTGGCAGGAAAGTACATGTCTGACAGCTAAGGCAAGTCCGGATGACATCAGAAGTAGACTTCAAGCAGAAAATATTCAAACGTCTAGGCAAGCAACACGTCATTAGCCAACAGAGGAGCAACCAGACTGGCGCATTATTCCACGAAGGATGAGAAGACACGACGAACAGTCTCAGATGGAAACTCCTCGTAGCCAAAATAATCACCGCAGTCGTCAGCAGATGGAGGAACAGGAAAATGGCGATAGTTTTAGCAGTTATGGAACTGGCAGTCGTCATCAGGAAAATAGTGTGTGGCAAGCAGACAAAAAACAAGGAACAAAAACAAGGAAAAAGACAAAAATAGAAAAAAGACAAAAAAAAAAGACGCCTGACGTCTTGTCCATGCAAAATTGGCGACGTGGCAAGTAGGTGGACGACTAGGAGTTACGTGGCGGTTAAGCAAGCAGTTACATGGGCGACAGATTTCCTATAAATTGGAAGCGTTGGGCATTCTTTGTTCAATTGCTTTCAGTTTGTGCAGGAGAAAGGAGCGCAGGAGATTTGGAGACGAAGTAGGGTTGATAGCGCACCAAGATTTATTCAAGACGAAGCATAGACGTCATTTCATCTCTGGCAGTCGTACGCTTCATGGGAGATTCTTCTTTTTCAATGCAAGTGCAGTAGCCCTATCTTCAAAAATTCGCAAGCAAAAACAGAGACGTCAATTTTTGACCATTGTTCGCTGAGAGGTATCCAAATCTATCGCAACTTGTCGATAACAACCACCTAGGGCATCCGTATGTATAATTGTCGTTATAGCTACCCAAAAAGAAGACGTCTGGTGAGAGGAGCAGATGTCTTGGAGGGAGCAGCCCAGTCGTCTAGTACGCAGCAACCGTATGAGGGGAGAAACTTCTGATAGATCGAACGACTGAAACCGGAGGCTGTTTAGCCGTCTGGATAAGAGAAGTCGTCTGACGGAAGAGACGTCTGGCAGCTTAGACGTCTAAAGAACAAAGTCGTCTAGCAAACGTCTAGCCGACAAACCCAGATGTCTACCAGGATTCAACGTCTCGCTGGAATATTTAAACGTCTAAGCCATAACGTTCGCCTGAAGCCCTAACGTCTGGCAGGTTTGAGCTATCTGGAGCAATCTGTCGTCTAAGTGCAAGAGACGTCTAGGAGAGAAATCATGAGTCGCCAGAAATCTGGACAACCTCCAACCCAACCCGAAGCAGGACCCGAGTCGATTGTGGCTAAAAGACTCCGTCATCACCAAGAACATAATACGATGCGCGGACAAGTGCCAAGCCCAGACAAGGGGCAGACTCGAGGAAAACGAGAGGCGGTACAAGTAGAAGAATCCGCTCAGACAACCAGGGAAGTCCAACAAAGCAACAAGGATCAGATCCCGATCGATGAAATCACTTGGACTTGCCCTATGGGTGATTTTTGCCGGCAATGGTGGGCAACAACACCAACAAATAACCCGGTAAAGAAGAACATCCAAGCCGCAGGAGTAAATTTTATTTTGCAGATCCCAAGTTTCGACAAGGAATTTTTCAAGAGGTACCTGGTGCAGATGTTGCAAACTTATAACGCACCTTGGAATACCAGCATTGTGTTGGTGATCGGAACTTGGTAGTCGAATTTTCTCCTAACACATTCAGACGAACTTTCAGACTCCCAAGGAAGGGTATACCTGTAATCAATGAACGGGTGGACCCCAAGAAAACTCGGCAGTTGATATTGGGAGTCACTACTCTAACAAAGGAGGATGTGGAGAAAATGTTAGCAATCCACGGCGGTAGGGGAGTAAAACAGCCCCAACTGAGGAATAACGATTTGGAGTGTATTATGAACGTTCTAATGGCCAGACTGTCAGGCAAACAGCGAAGCTCAGATCTTCCTATCTGGCTGATCCCATACTTGCTAGGGATAGAACAGGGAGTGGCATATGATTGGGCAACCCATTTGGCGCTTCGTATCCAGAATTTTCTGATGCGAACCACGAAGAATTTTTCAATGGCATTTCATGCCATTGGATTACTTTTGGATGCAGCTTCCAAGGCAGAAGTGCAGATTCCAGACTTTGACCCACCTCAGCAGTTTCCGGATTTGGCACCAACCATCTTGCGCTGGAAGAATGCCAAACCATAGGTGAAGAAGTCGACACCGGTGAAGAAACAACGCGTGAAACAGATCTCCCACAAGCCATCACGTCAGGAGAAGACGGTGACTGATTCAGAAGGGGAGGATACGACACCACCTTTGGCTGAGGTGAAAGGGCCCAAAAAGCAAGTTGTTGCGCCATCACCAAAAGTGCCCAAGCCAACGAGGAAGAGACGGTGATTTGAATCCCCACCCCCTTCATCTACCCCAGATTCGGTGCAAGGGATTGCAGCGGAGAAGATTGCTCGCAGTCGAGAGATAGCTCGAAGCCTTGAGCAGCAGATGAAAGTGCCCAGGGAAGTTATTAACTTTGAAATCCCCTCAGCTCTGCAGAATACTGCAGCTGGGACGAGTACTGCTGGTTTTGTGGGACCTAAGGAATATTTGGCGGAAGCTCATGTTCGGGCCCGTGCGATGTCACCAGACGTATCCCTCAAGCCCGTATTTACAACTTCCTTTGCAGCTTCCTTGCGGGTTGTTTCCTTTACGGATATTCTTGCAGCTGAAGAGGCCAGAACAACAGTACCCACGAATATTCCAGCTAAACCCATAGTCAGGAGGGTAGAGGAAGTTTTACCACCTCCTAATGTTGAAAATCCAGCACTTGGGACAGAACAACATCCCATTCCAGTAGATGAAACAGTCTCTTTGGAACATGAGACCAATGTAGAGAAGGGAGAGCAGCCTCCACAGACAGAAGTGTCTCAACAAGTTGTTGGGACAGAAGGTGACAACAGTCAGGCTGTAGTAACAGAAGGGAAGGCAGCCAAAAAGCCTATTGACCTCTCCGGGAAGGGGAAGGAGACGTTGCAAGAAGAAGAACAAGAGGAGAAACATGAGGATGCATGGTCCAAATGTTTTCTGGTGCAACTACCCAACCTCATGGATCCATCAGATAATATGGATCAGCAAGCGGTAGAATGTTTCTCCAAGTTAACCAAGATAATGAAAAACTTGCGGTTGCAGTTTGATATAGCTTGCGTTGGCCAATGGAAGAAGTGGCAGTCTATGGCAGAAGAAGAGCTGAACAAATTGGTGAAATGGGCCACACAAGGTCCTTGGCGAGCAGATATTTCCAGTATCTATCAGGCCCAGCCTTGGACGATGCCCACTGCACACTTGTCAACAATGGAGGGAATGGAACAATTGGCTGAGAAAATGCCCACCCTCTACTTGGAATCAGCATAGGTGTATGTTTGTGGCCACAACACTAATCCTTCTTCTCAGCAATCCACAGAACAAGGATCACAGGTGGAGTTAGCACCTGAATTACTACCCATGTACCGACAATATAACTTCTTAGCCCACTTGTTGTGTTGGCTAGCAAAGGAATTAAACACTTGCATTCAGCCAAGCAAATGGTAGACAGTGAATTGCAAGAGGCACAGGAAGATGTTCAACGCAAGGAGCAACTTCTCGAAGAAGGAATTGCTCGTATGAATGAGGTTTCACAACAAATTCGAGGACTGCAACAGGACTTGGAGAGCCTTCATACCCAGTTGGAAGAGCGGGCACAAAAAATTACCAACCTTGAAAATGAAGTATTACAGCAAAAGCAGGCTAAAGAACTGTTGGTCAAGCAAACTGAAACATTAGCAGCTCAAAAGAATCAGAGTGAGCTAGCTTGGCAACAGGAGATGAAACAGCGCGAAGAGACTTGGCAGAAGCAGCTGGCAGCCGTGCAGGAGGAATTGCTACAAGCACAGCAGTGCGAGGCAGCTTTGAAACAAGAATTGGCACCAAAGGCTTCATCTTCGTCCACAGTGTCGGCCCCACGGATGAAGGAGCTTTTCTTACAGCGAGAGGCTGAACTGTTGGCTAGACTCGAGGAAACAGAAAATCGTGCCAATACCCTAGGAGTTGAATGGGGTAAGTACTACAATTATGCCAAGCAACTTAAGGATGAATGCGATGCTCTGCAGATGCAATTGGATGAAGCACTACAAGCTGCAACTCACAAGGATGTTGAGACTCCTCAGAGTGAGCGGAGAAAGTCACTGAGGACATCGACTTCTTCGAAGGGGAGGATAGATGTAGACAGCAGTTCGAAGCAGAAATAACTTTCTGAGTTGTCTGACATAAAGGTCCTATGGAGAATCACAATTTTGACTATGTATAGCAATTTTGGTAATGTATGAACCATGAAAATGACAAGTTTGCAATGTAAAATCAGCCAATCCAATGAATATGGCTTGATTAATTAATATGCACAAAAGGACAAACACAGCCGTCTTTGTGTTAAGACGTCTTGATTAGTTAGACGTCTGGATTAGTTAGACGTCCAGCCTAACTAGTCAGACGTCTGGACTGTTGTGTTAGACGTCTAAACCAGTATGTTATGCAGTAAACGACATGTTAAGCAATAGGTGGTTGGGACGGTTGAGACGGGTTAGTTGCAGTAACTACCCGGGCTTACCTATAAATACCCCCCTATTTCATTTTGTAATCTATCCATACTTGTCTATAATGCAGATCTGTTGTGCAGCAACCATTGTTCTGGAATGCGTGTTGTATGTGATTGCGTCTGTGTTATAGTGTTGTGTTGCAGGTATTGATCGTAACTTGGTATGAGGAGTATTGTTGTGTGTTGTTTTGTTGTTGTAGGAAGCGTTAAGGAGCATTCAAGATTGAAGATGAATACTACAGTTACAAATGTCATACAAGGAGATGTTGTACAAGGTGGTGTCGTACAAGGACTTATCATACAAGGAGGTGACATACAAGAACCTATTGTACAAAGAGGTGCTGCTTAAGGAGGTGTTGTACAAGGAGTGTCGTCAAAGGCTAAGTCAGAGGCCAAGAAGCAATCAATTGGAGCATGAAAGTAGTATATTGGAGTCGATAGGAAGTTGTTTAAGTGGGTCGAGTGAAGGCTACCAAAATGCAAACGAGAAGAAAAATTTAGTTCAAACAATGAAGGTCTCAATGGTTTTGTCGTTGAGGGTACACGCGAAGGGCACTTCGACCCCGCAAGCGGTGCTGCTCCTTGACCCCCGATATAGGTGGCAACAGGCATTGATCATCATGTTGGTCATGATGATCAAGTTGATGATGCAGCTGATTACAGAAAGTGAAGTAAGCAATCAGAAAGCAATGTGTTGCAAGCAGCAATTTGAAGTGATGCTAGTTGCAAAAGATGTATGGAATAGGAGAAAGCGGAAGGAGTGCAACAAGAGATTTCAGTACATTGTTTAGTGCTTCTATCCCTAGTGTTCAGCTCATGTGTCGTTGAGGACGCTGACAAGTTTAAACGAGGGGATAGATGTAGGCAGGCAAATTGACATGTCTATGTTTAGCGAACAAGTTTTGTTTTGTGTTATTTTGTACTTCGTATGGACGAAATGTGCATACTTATAATTAATAATGTTATAAAGTGGCAATGTAATAATGTAATATTTCATGTGATAATGTGTAATGTTAAGTATTAGTCATGTACAAAAGAGTCATAAGCTAGTTTGTCTTGTAGTGGGAAATGAAATGTAAATGTAATTTAAATGCATGTGAAATGTAATTTAGGAAAATGATGACGTGTCTAGTAGTTGGAGGATGCAACTACTTTTTATATGTATTAATAAGACCCTTCTCTCATTCATTCGAGGAATGTAGGGTCAATAGTGTTGATGTTGTAAGAAGGCTGGCCAGTGTTTGGGTGTTTGTGGTTGTGGTTGGTATGGAAAGAGAGGCTAACCAGGTAAGTTGTGTACTGTGTATATAAGAAGATGTTGTATGTAGTTAACTGTAAATGCTACTGGTAATATAAGATCTGCTTATATTCATTTATCATCTGCTAGTATTAATGTATAATTCCTGTATGTATTGTCATTGCTAATTGCTGCAAAAGGTAGATCTGTAGGTTTATTTAAGTAGAAATGGAATTGTGTTGCATTATGTTAAATTTTATTTCTACATTTCCAAAATCAAAGTGTTATGGTAAGGAGTGTTCTCACCCAAAAAGGTACTCCACACAACTGGAAGACTGAACAATATCAAATTATCAACATGCTAGAGGTAAGTATCAAGAGGAACCAAATGAGATGAAACAGAAAGAGTTGGAAGAGAGACAAAGGCCTAGGAGTGAGAACCTCCTCAAGAAACATCTCTTCAATTGACCACATTCCCATTAGTTGGATCAAAGAGTCTATAAGGCTTTTCCTCTTTTTTATACCCTACAAAATCCCATCTATGACTTTTAGACTCGAGCTTGTTTAGGTAAGAGCATGACATTATTGATAAATCTAATAAATATTTATTTCGATTTAGCTATAGTTATTTGAGTTGACTTTTAGAGGGGCGACAACGGGGAAGTTGCTCAGTAGTGGATTTTGTCCACATCCCTCCATGGCATTTGCTCAAATTTTATATCTAGAGTTATGTCTGCAGCTTGAAAGATAACCTACGGTTCTAGATATACTTGAGGCAGCAAGCAAGTGAAAATTGTTCTTTAATTAAATAAAGATACGTATACATATCTAAGCCATTGTCCAACATAACGACCAAGCATTGCTGTTGGTTAACGAAGTGTGTTGGATGGTGCTGAACCAATATGTGGCGTTCATACCATGTTTTTATTAGAAAATTTTGGAAATTAACCTTTTATTGTATAAGCATTTAAATTTATACTTATTGTATATAAGCAGCATAAAAGTTAAATTGGTTTCTTCTTAACAGGGCATGTAAGGGAGATACAACTTAGTGACAGTCTTAACTGTCGGGTTCGCGTTGAATGTTCAGGACCCAAGACTATATGCACATAAATCAACCATTATTTCTCTATTTAGGTGACTCGTGAATTTAGTGAGATGTCTATTTATTATCATAGCATCCTCATGTATATCAATGCTCTACAAGTCTAAAATTAATTATAAACAATTAGAAAGTTAGCAAACAAATTATGGACATAAGATATGCTAGAACACTCAAACAAGTTGTATACAAATTAAATGCCAACACCATAAGTGCTTTAGAGAATATTTGAGATGTGACTAACCTGATCTCGGAAGTTGTTTGCTTGTTTTTGAAAGACTTGACAGCAAGATATAACAAAGAGAAAAATAATAGATTGCTGAAAATAATGTCTATTATTATCTGCATAAGCACCAAAACAATAAAGAGATTAAGAAGAGGTACATTCATGCAACATGGAAATAAACCTTTTCAGAAATGAAAATATTACATAACTTGAAGGATAAGAAATCCCTTTACCCTACTGCAGAAGGAATTTCCATCTAATCTTTTCAAGACATGAAACTAAAGGTTTTATATACCACTTTAAAGTAGTGTTCCATGGGGGCGCGTCCCCTAGGACGGGGGGACGTTTCCCCCTTGGGGGATGGCTGGGAAACGTCCCCAGGACGGCTAAGGCCTGTGGCCTCCCGTCCCCGAGACGTCCCCCTTTTTGGGGCGTCCCGGGACCAAAGGGGAAAACCAAAAAAAAAAAAAAAATTTACTTTTTAAAAAGGTAAGGGGTGGGACCCATTTTGAGTCTCACCCCCCCCCCCAAAACCCTAAACCTAAAAGTATGTTATATAAAGTGAAAACAAAAAAACACTTACACTCATCTTTCATTTTTCAAGAGAGAAGAAGAAAAAGAGAGTTGGAGAGCAAAAGGAAAAAGCAGCAGTAGGCAGCAAGGGCAACAAGGGCAGCATAGCAGCAGCAGTAGGCAGCAAAGGCAGCAAGGGCAGCATAGCAGCAGCAGTAGGCAGCAAGGGCAGCATAGCAGCAGCAGTAGGCAGCAAGCAACAGCAGAAATAACAACAGCAACAGCACTAGGTTTTCAATTTTTTTTTACCTCTTCCAAGCTGTTAGTGTTTTCAAATTGAAATTTTATATTTTAATTTCAACACAAAACATGGCCAGCAGTGCATCAGGTTCTTTTGAGGTTGATTTGGAGGAGGGAAACCAAACTGAAAATCTAAACATAAACATGAATACTGCTGCTGTTAGGGATTCATCCTCTACCATCCAACCCCAAACTTCCAAAGGGGATAGCACTGCTTCTCAACCTAGTTTTGACTGCCCATCTTTGTTACTTAAAGAATATGCCAGGGGTCCATTTAATATAAAAAAACCACTGCTGCAATTTGTAACTAACTGTGACCAAGGGAAAAAAATTTCTGGGGGCTCAAGAACATGGCTGTGTAATTTTTGCAAAACTTCATTTAAGGGCAGCTATACTAGGGTTGAGTCTCATCTCACGGATAAGGCAGGAACAGGGGTTAGGGCTTGCCAAAAAATGACCCGGGCACAAGTTAATGAAGTCCATAAGATTGTGCAAGAGTCTAGATTTAAAAATTCTGGTTTGTCTTTACCTACAGGCAGCCCATCATTTAGAGAGGACATTGGGGCCTCCTCAGAACAGCCACAAGAATTAACCCAAACATCCAGTATGCCACCGCTGCCCTCAAAGAAAAGGGGAACTGTAAATGAAATGTTTAATGTGCAAGGAAGAGAATCAGCAGATGATGCTATAGCAAAATTATTTTTTGCACATGGGCTGCCTTTCCATATTGCACGCTCCCCCTACTTCAAGGACGCAGTAAGAGAAATAGCCAAGGCAAGGACTTCATATCTACCGCCTGGAGAAACTAGGCTGCGTACCTCTCTTTTAGACAAACACTATTCCAAATGCAGTGTGGTTATGGAGCAAATGAGGAACACATGGTTGACTCATGGATGTTCTATCATCATGGATGGGTGGACTGACATTCGTCAACGTCCACTCATCAATATCATTGTCACATGTAAAGCGGGTCCCTATTTTCTCAAAGCCATTGATTGCACGGGAAAAAAAAGGATGTTGAGTTCCAGTTCCTTCAGTTGAAGGAGGCTATTGAGGAGGTTGGAGCCTCCAATGTTGTACAGGTAATCAATTCGATAATTTCTGTTTTACTTTTAAGTTTTAAGTTTTTCAGATTTTTTTATGAAAATCAAAATCTTTAAATTTTAAAATTACAAATCTAGATTCTAAATGGCTGTTAAAAACTTAAATGAGACCATTTTAATTTTTTGTTGTACACTACAAGTAGTTACAGATGCAGCCCCTGTTTGCCAACGTGCAGGCAAAATGATAGAACAAGAATATAAACATATTTTTTGGACCCCGTGTTGTGTTCATGCATTGAACAATGCATTGAAGGACATTGGGAGGATAGATTGGGTGAAGGAGATGGTTGCACAAGCCAGAGATATGCAAATGTTCATTTGCAACCATCACACTTCGTTAGCCCTCTTTCGGTCCTTCTCAAAGAAGGAGTTCATCAAACCGGGAGACACTAGATACGCCACCTACTTCATTTTATTGGAGAGGATGATTGAGGTGCAAGATGCTCTACAATCCATGGTAGTATGCACGGAGTGGAAGAGGTGGCCGGAATCAAGGACAGAGGAGGGCAAAAAAATTAGAGACAAAACATTGGATGATAGTTGGTGGTCTCAAGCCAAGTAAGAAACCAAAATGTCATTTATGATTTTTCAATTTTCATTGTTTGTTTCAAATTGGAGTGCTCATATGACAATGTGACATATAAGTTTCTAAATTTTGTTTTTGATTTCTTGTAGGTATATTGTGTCTTTTGTTGCCCCTATTGTTGTTGTCATCAGATATGCTGACACAGATGCTCCTAGTCTAGGAGAAATATATGAGACTTTTGACAGCATGTTGGGGGAGATTAAAAAAGTCATTTCTGCTAGAGATCCATCCCTATTATTCTATGAGGCCTACATCAGGCCTATTATACAGAGGAGGTGGGATAGGATGAACACCCCCCTTCATATGGCAGCATATTCAGTAAACCCAAAGTGGTATGAGCCTAGGCCTGGGAGAGTGTCTCCCCATGAGGATCCAGAGGTGAGAGAAGGGTTTTTGGAGGCCATTAGAAAGATATATGCGAGGGAGGAGAGCTCAAATATTAGAGATGAGTGGCTCAAATTTGCTAATCTCGAGGGCCCTCGCTTCAGCCACCCAGAGTGTAGGGAGGATAGGGCTACCATTGCCCAAAGAAATCCCATTGGATGGTGGCAGCTATATGGGGACAACACACCTAACTTGAAACATTTTGCAATTAGGGTTCTTTCACAGGTTGCTAGTTCCTCTGCTGCTGAGAGGAATTGGTCTACATACAACTTTATCCACAATGTGAGGAGGAATAGGCTTACCTCTCGCAGAGCGGAGAAGCTAGTTGCAGTGCATAGCTCTCTTCGTCTTCGTGAGAGAGTTAAGCCAGAGTACAAGCAATCTCCAGCTACACGATGGGATGTTGATCCAGAGGATGCAGGACAGATTGATGAGGATGAGAGTCATGAGGGGTTGGTTGGAGTTTCATTGGAGGATCTTCACTTAGATGATGAGGGCAGCTCATCAAATAGTGATACAGATTTTGATAGTGATAGCCCAACAGAAGTTCCATAGGAGTTCTATTACATTGTATACTCTTTTACTATTTTAGTTTTGAGTCTTTTTGTTGTAAATGAGCATTGATACTATGACTATTTCAGATTTCTTATTGCTGTCATATTTGAACAGTTAGTGACTGAAAATTTTTAAACATGACAGTCTTTGTTTGAACATTGGTGGCTGAAAAAATGATGACTGTTATTACTTAAAATGATGACTGTTTGAACATTGTTTGCACTTGATATCCTTGGCTGAACCTTCAAGTTATAGTTGTTGAACTTGAAACAATTAAATGGCTGCAAATTAGTAACTAATATGAACATGAAAATGTTAAATGACTCAATTATGGCTGCACTTATGTGTTAGTAACTAATCTGAATATGAATGGCTGCACTTACATAATTGATTAGTAATATGAAATATCATTTTTGTTGGGTGTAGAATTTTGAATGTGTAGATTATTCTAAATTTCTAAAAAATTTCATTTTTTATAGTATTATACCAGCCGTCCCCCAGCCGTCCCCGAGCCGTCCCCTAAAATCGGCCTGCCGTCCCTCGAAACCCGTCCCCCCAGGCTCGTGGAACCTTGCTTTAAAGAATGCTAAAAAGGAATACATATATACATATGATATATATATATATATATATATATATATATATATATATTTGAAGAACCATTTCTAAGCCTCAAATTTTTTTGATCCAAAAAAAAATATTTCTAGACAACTATAATGTAGAAAATAAAATTGTAAAATAGAAATAACTGATAAATGAAAATGAAGAAGAGCTATATATATATATATATATATATATTTGAAGAACCATTTCTAAGCCTCAAATTTTTTTGATCCAAAAAAAAATATTTCTAGACAACTATAATGTAGAAAATAAAATTGTAAAATAGAAATAACTGATAAATGAAAATGAAGAAGAGCTAATGCTGAGGCTACAGTGTTAGAAGCAACACATATCTCCTCTTTTACCGCAACAGAAATAATCATTACACCTATAGCAAATCTAGAATCCAAACTTGCATAAGTCAATTGTCAATTAAAGCTGCCAAGTTACATTATGGGTCCCTAGTCTTGAAATGTTCAACCACAATGCAATAATCCTCTACAATGTCAGCGGACTTTGATGGTATTTGTTTTTAACTAGCGAAACAATGGTAACCAGAAATCTTCTTCCTATATTGATGATACTCGAATTTTCCTATATCTATTCTCTGCAACAGAATGGCCTGCCCTCATTTCAATCCGGGAGAAAGAATATGATTCTAAAACTGAGTGAACTAACCATGATTAGGTTGGAGACAGCTCCAACAGTTCAAATTCATGATATACAATGGGTCCCTATTCTCATTCACATTCATGGCTCTAGCATAATAATAATGCTTGCTTAAGTAGGCCTTTAACCCCTCAATGGTTATTCTAAACGAATCGTTTCACAGGATTAGAATTCTAAGATATATTTCCATTGTGGAACATTGCCTCTACTTTGCAAGGACTGTATTTCTTTAAAGCTAACAACAAATGCCCTACACATTTTCCAAAATACTTTTAAATACAAAAATGTGAAATCATGCTCGTGTTTAATGTCATCCCTTGTCTGCATAGACGCAAATCCACGCTGCAGTTAATATAAGATTATGAATTGCATTTAACCACAAAATCTACATTTCCAAATAAACATTATCTGGGATTAATCATTTAGACAAAGCAAAATTAGAAATTAATTATCTTTGAATCACTTTCCTTGGTACTTACACAAGTAGCCTTTATTTTAATTGTATATATACTATGTCAATTCTGCCTAAAGATAGACCTTTCCAATCTCTTTTCTATGTCAGAAATGAATCCTTGTAAGCCTATTTAATTTTTATTCTGTAACATACTTTTTTATTAAATGGTCCCAATGAATCCCGAGAAGGTTGAGCTGTCTTCATAGAACTTTTGGAACCTCTAGAAGGTGATATACCTAAATCAGTGGGAGATGACCTACCATAAGTGGATTGAACTTCCTCAACAACACTATCTAGCACATCCTATCTAGCACACCAAGTCTTGAAGTCGGATATATAGCCAGTTTAAGTTTTGAACCATTCCCATGGGATACCTGCAAAAAATATCAAAATAGAAGATAACAATCTTGATTATATTGATACCCCCATAAGTCAATAACTCAAAAATCGATGGGTCTACAAGGACGGATGTCCCTTGACATTCATTTTCAATAAGGAGTCACATATTTAGAAAAGAAAAACATCACCATTTAGCCCAAAATGAACAAAGATCACTACACAACATCATAGCAATCATCAAATCTATCATGAACAACATCATGTCCTTGACCCATAGACATTCAAAGGCATTCAGGAAAAGTTTGCAAACATCTCCTAGGACCAGTCTTAATTTGATAACCTACAAAGCATCCGCCAAATGGGAACAGTTTACATGCACCTTCTAGTAAGCAGTCTTCATGTGATGACATAGCAAACATCCCACCACAAAGGAACAATTTTATAGATAGCACAATTTACAGACATCGTCATCATCTTCTAACATAAACACAGCAAGTTATGGACACCAAAGAATAGAAGAATTGAGAAACACTATGAGTCCCAATATGTATTCTTAAGAGGATGAATTCCAAGACCCCAATAGAACACAAGGATTTGTAGGAGCCTCATTAAGGATTACCACTCAGAAATATACAACCCAAATGATATGAAATTCATTCTCATTCAATGCAATCACTTACCAGTCAGAAGCAGTACAGTTGGTATTCGTAGCAATAATGACAGCCAAGAAGAAAGTGCCATCTATTATTTTCTGCTTCACTCAAAGAAGATAGGTGCAACAACCTTGTGGCCACCAAATTTCTGACTGTGCTGAACAAATGGTCACCATTGCCAAACAAACCTTTGCCCTAAACTTTATTCTAATCACTTTGAAGAAGGCAGCATATGACGCTTTGTTGAATTATTCTTGGTTGAAGATGGTGAAAGGGGATCACAATTCAGAAAAAGATCATCAAACATTCAAGAAGGTACATCATAAATATATCCTCAACCTGAGAAACTAGTTGGTAAATTAGGATTTGACATCCTCGGATGAGTGGGACTCCTCCAAGTCTAACAATGAAGTGTGAACAAAGGACGACATGGAACCTAGCAATGATGGAGTCCTAGAACTTGAGGAATGCACTACTAAGGTAAGATAATTCTATCAATGTCCTCATATGGCCAAATTAGGCCAATGGGACTGATGGCAACTTATGCATTTAAAGGGAATGTGCTCATAATCCAGAGGTTGAGTATGGATCCAGTCCAATACTTTTATTCCAATATTTTCTGGTAATCCCTTTTTCAAATTGACCCTAACACAAATTTGGGCACAAACAGCATTGTTTGCCTTTAAACTTGCCAATAGTGTTTCCTACAATCTCCAAAGTAGGCTTGTTCCAAAGGTGTAAAGGTAGGAAGGGAAGCCTGACCCAGATTGAAATCTCATCAAAGAAAGAGCATGATTAACAACTAAGAGAATGATACAGGCATTTAAGTGAAAAAAGTCAGCAACTGATACATTTTAGCAACTTAACCAGCAATTGGACAAGATGAATCAAAAGCTGGAAGAAGTTGAGACGAGTTTGATTTATTATAGTAGGTATGGCAAGCATACGTAGGCTAAGTACAAGAATGCTTAATAGCATGTTCAACAATTAGAGGCAACCATTGCGTTTGTCCACCCAGCTCTTTGTTCTTGCTGCCCAATTTGTGCCACGGACTAATTATCAATAGTACAAGTGACTCTTTAATATGTTACTACACTACCCTAGGCTGTTGTTGCTATTGTTGTCATTGATACCAAGGCTGTTGTTGTAGTTGCCCTCCCATTTGTTGTCACTACTGCTCCAACTTTCTTTGCCTTTTCTCCTTTCTAACCAATTCCTCAGCATTTGACAATTGCTCCTCAGCTCCATCTAATTCCTTACTTCCTTCAGCTACAACATCTATTTTATCACCTAATGCTTCCTGTGCCTTCCTCTTCTTCAAGGCGCTTTTTTTCTTCTTTCCTAGAGTACTATCCTTCATCAATGGTACCACATGTCCCCGTTTGAAAATTGTTGGTGCTTGCTATGGAACAGTGTGAGGAGGGTTCAATCTTGGAAACTGATACTTCTCCTGTGACACTGCATCCAAAATCCAAGCAATGGCATGGAAAGCCAATGAAAAAATTTTCATTTACCGCATCAGAAAATTTTAAGTGCAATTTGACAAGAATGTAGCCCAGTCATACAAATCTCCGACAATTATTCCTTCCATGTATGGCATGAGCCACGTGGACATCTCTGAGGCTATGATCAACGGATAATATAGACATGATCATGTTCATTGTACATCGTAGCTCATTAGACTTCAAATGCTACATCTTCAATCTGGGCTCCCATGCTTCGTCAACCCGGCCACCTCTTACAAACTGTGATTGGCAATATCCACAAAATTCTTCCACCAATAAGGCTCCACTGCTTCCTTCTTCACTAGTCCAGTGGAATTCAACAATCCGAAATTCTTCGAAATTGTTTGGGGAGAATAACACACGAACCTCCCTGTAGCCAATCATTATTCTACTTTGATTCTTTTCAGCATCATAAGTCTGTAGCACATCCAATAGGTACGGCTTGAAGAATTCCTTGTCAAATCCTAGAACCTACAGAATAAACTACCCCTACATTCCAAAATGCGATCTTTAGTAGGTGATCTGTCAGATGTTCCAACCACCATGTTCTACAAAAGTATCCGACGAGTGTGTTATCCATGTTATCTCCTCCAAGGGGATTTGCATCCTCTCCTTCCCCTTGCTCTTCATCTAAGGTGAAGTTGTTGACTCCTTACCATGACCTTGTTGTTCATCAAGGGTGTCAATCCATGACCTTGACCTAGATTCCATTCTTTGCTACCTCATTCTCCCTTGCTTTGTGTCCCTATTGCGTTCTCTCTCTCTTCCACATCCGAAATCAACTAGGCCTCTCAAGGAGTGTGAGGTCCTGCCTGCAACACAGCCTCAGGTGGAAACCTCTTCTGTAGTTCCACTCATTTGATTCGCTCTAAAACCATGGCCTTCTCTGCATTACTTTTGCAGTCACTCTTCAGTTCCAAATTTCGTCAACTTCCTAAAATATTGGTGAACAGCCTCCTACTGTACAACCTGCCTCTAGATGGGGCAATCTTGGATGGCCTACTGCCAGACGACTAAGTCCCCTTCGGCCCAACTTCAAACCCCCTGTCTTGGATGGCTTGGCTATAGACTGCCTAGTCTCGGACAACTCTGTCCTTGACAACCCGACTCTTGACGGTTTTCTCTATGCAATCTTCCTTTGTTCGTACGATGGCATTTGTATTTTTTTAGATGACCCGTATGCTTGCTTCTGACCATAATCTTTCTCTTCCATCAGCAGTCTGTACGACCTATGCGGTCCATACAACTTGAGAAAAATTGTTTGCAATAGTCTCCACTCTTTCTCCTTTGCACAATCTGAAAACCATATCTTCTTTTGTCCTTTTATATCAATCTCCCACTACAAACTTTATACCTATAAAAGAAAATTATTTGTTGCCACACTGGAAAGAGATTCTCTATAAAAACCCTCTCCGATGCTTCATCCTAGCAGCTTCGAATATCTTTAGTCTGGTTGTTCACTTCTGCAATGCAATGTTCTTCCTCAAGACAGTCTCCTTCCACTCCAAAAATTCCAAGCTGCTACTTCCTCTTGCAATGTCCATCTCTCACTCCCTACAACTTCTCTCTAGTGTTGTATGTTAGGGTGCTTCATGGCAAAATCCCAACACCTATTTATAAGATGGGGGTAGTAGGGGGGGCAGTTGACCTGCATGCGGCAATCTCCTCCTAGCTACCACTTTGCCACCTTTAACTATATTAACTGGACGTTATGTTTTTTCTTTATTTTTTTCTTGGTCTTATCCTCGCCACCTTGTGTGTACGACCCACACATCCATATTGTTCGTCTATCTGTCGACGCCGCCAATCATTCCTCCTTATGGTTCCCCTATCTGAACGGCCTTGAAAATTGTCCCAGACAGCCCTGCCTAGAACCATTTGTCGTCGAGGTTTGATACTCTGCTCCATACAACATACGTGGCTTGGCTGCGTACCACCCCTTTCTGACTACCTTCTCCTTTTTTTCTTCGTGATGACCTTCCAAGCTCAAGTTTAATTCCTTTGTTTTGCTTGTCACTTGGCATTTCCATAGCTCTTCCTTCGAACGGCTCGACATTCCTTCCTTCGCTTTAGTTTATGTCGAACGGCCATATTCCTACTACTGGTCAAACCTGTTCTCGGAACAACCCAATTGCACTTATTCTTTCCTTCCTTGTTCAAGGACTGCCCTCAGCAACTCCTGATGGCCTGGCCCTCAGTTCTAACAGTTTGAGGGTTGTTCAAGGTCTCCTATCTCCTAGACGTCCAGGGGTGGTCCTGACGGCCCACCTTGTTGGTTGTATGGCCTAGGGGTATCTCTCAAACAGCCAGAAGGTGGTCCTGACGACCCACCCTACTGGTTATATGGCCTAAGGGCAGTCTGACAAATTTCTTTCCCTCAGACAATCGAGAAAGAGGCCAAACAACCTCCCCCCTTGGCCAGGCAAATCTAGATGGCTCGAGGACTTGACGGCCCTCCCAGACTGCCTAAATTGCCTAATTTATGAGCATGCCTTAGGCCATTTGGTAGTCTTTGCAAACTACTTCGACTTCCCAAGGAACCGTTCAAATTTACTAGTAGATCATGACTTCTTCATTCATCTACCTTCCTGCCTCAAAGGCATTTCGGTTCTGAGTTGCTTGTTGGTCCTCCCTCACTCTTCTTCCGAGTTCCAAGTCTGGGCTCTCACTATTCCAATCTTCTTCATCACTGCTTGAACTCGTCAAGGATACACCACTTGACAAGGATATTTCTTCTCGACTTGTTCTATTTCTAGGAAAACTTCTTCTACCCAATGCTTGAATATCCTGACACATTCTTAGCAATTCTCTTGCACATTGTCTCCTTAACTTCGCAATTCAACTATTTAGTTCAATTTGCTCAAGCAACTGTTGTGTTTCTTCTCTCATTCGCTGTTGTGCACAACCAATTGTTGCAAGCAAATTCACTCCACACTCACTACCCTCACTCTGAGGCTCCTTTTTAGCGGTTCTCATTGCACTGCCACCATCTGTTGTATGTTTTCTACATTCAATGATCTCAATTTTTCCTTTTCTTCCATGTTCAAAAATCTAACATGCACCCGAATTCCTCTATGCTCCATAGATTGAATCTGCAATTCTTCTTGTTCAATTACGGGTTGCATATTTTCTTCTTCACTTCTTGCGTTCTCTTCTTCATACAACCAAGCTAGCTGCTTTGCAAGTTCATTCTTTGAGTCATTGCTTCCTACTGCACCATCTTCCTCCTTAGTCTAACTCGACTCCCCAACTTCTTGGATCAAGATTCAAAGATTTTTAAGACTGATTTGGTGCCATTGTCAACCTTCCTATACTCATTCCTTCTCCACTTGGTTCAAAATTTACCATATTTACTTATGCTTTCATCTTATATGGTTTGAACTTTGAACCATTGACTGTTTTGGGGTATAATGTCCTATCCAAATTCTTCAATCTCACTGCACCATTACTCATCACCTTGTCTACTTGGAAGGATCCAAGCAAAAAAGTCTTCAGCTTCCATGGCTTGATCTCTCTCTTACCATTATACTTCAAGAGCAAGTCACCTGAGTTCAAATCCATCTTCCTCGGGAGCTTATCATGCCACAATTTCTTATGATGTTGGGCAATCTTCATTGCCCACTGAGCCATCACTTTTTTTTGTCCATTTTGATGAGTGTCCTTAGCCTCCTCTCCAAGCTCTTCTGATCACCTAGACGGTTTTGTACTGCCACTCTCAGACTTGGTACCAAAAACTCCACTTGCACAATTGCTTCCTCACCAGACATCAATTGAAACGGAGTGTGATTTGTCATTGGCTTAAACGTAGTCTTGTACGCCCATAGAACTACTGGCAATTTCTCCTCCCAATCAGCATCTTCAATTCCACATTTTTTTTACATTATTGAAACTAAGACCTTATTCATTGCTTTTGCTTTCCCATTTGCTCTAGGGTATGTTGGAGATATTACATTATTTGGCCCCTTTCTAATATTAGTTTGGTAGATGATTTATATTTGCATAATGTATGTGTCATTATGAGAGAAAGTGCAAAGTGTCAAGAGAGTATGAAGAGTCACATGATATGTGGCAAGTTGAGAGCTTTGTCTTTATGAGAGGAATATGAAAGGTTGCATCTCCCGAATGAAAGAGGAGAGCAATAGTTAGAGAACTGAAAAGTCATGAAAAATGATATATTGGAGGCAAAGCTCCATGCAATGTAATCAATCTGTATCATTAATGTAATCTTTGTATATTGTGTGCATCTGAGTTATGTTCTGTGAGATTTTGTCTCTAATATATTGCTGTAATTTTATTATTTTCTTTGTTAGTAGCATTCATTTGCTTTATCTTTAGATCCTAGATAGAGTATTCTATGAGTTAACCTATTAAGAAAGCTAACAATAGTATCAGAGCTACGGAGAGTCTGAATGAAGGTATTGGGACAATCGTCGCCATTCGACGACAAGCCCAAATTAAAAAGAACTTGATAGTGTTTTACGCAGGACAGCATTTGAAGGAGAAATAACAGCACTTTTGGGCAGCATTAGGAGGAGAAGAGCTGCAATTTTCAGCAGTTTCAGACAGAGAAGGACTGTAAATAAGCAAGTAAAACAACAAGGAAAGAAGCAGAAAAAAGTTGCAAATGAGTGTTTATAATTGTCTTGTTTAAGCATTCAAGGAGAGTGTTTATAACAAGGTTTGTAAGCACCATTATCTTCATTGAAAGGCAGCAAAAGGAGGCATTGAAGTCTTAGTTTTTGAAGCTGCAATCCGGAGCTACATTATCACTATTAAACCTGCACCAAATTGCAGGGAATTACAAAGAGTAAGGAGAAGAGAAAAGCTGAAAATAAGAGCCAAGTATGGAGTAAAACGAAGTGCAGTAAGAGACAAGCAAACCAGGCACAAAGGAACGCAGGAAAGGGAGTCCAATCGCCGTGGAGAATGAGTTGAAGCTGCAAGGAGGAGCGCCACCCGAAGGAGAACATCGAAGAGCCATGGAGGAGAAGGTAGAGCATCGTTGAGAAGATAGAGCACTGTTTGGAGAAGATAGAACGCCGTCAAGAGAAGATAGAATGTTCATGGACAGCATTGGTTGAAGAGTAAGCATTGGAGGAAGCAAGGAGATCATAAGGAAGAAGCCAAACCACCGATGTACCTCCAGAAGCTAGAGCGCCATCAAAGGGGCGTTGAAAGACACAAAGGAGGTGGAAATCCAAGCATTCAACGGAGTTTGTAACAGCAGAATTCATCGCCGGAAGGAGCAAATTCAAGATATTGGAGTATGAAGCAATAACATAACGTCCAGGAGTTCATGTATCACTTAGTAACGCCTCATGAGGGAGTAAGAAGTTTGCCACTTGGTAATGTATCTTGGGCAAGAGAAGAGTCTGGAGGCCATTTGTCATCCCACAGGAGTGCCACCCACCGAAGGGATGTTGAAACATTTTTGGAAGAGCATATTAAATGCATGGAGACCAAATCACCTAAGTGTGTCAGGAGAGATAGAGAGTTGAATGTCAAGGCATCTTCAAAGGGTGGAGGAGTTAAAAATTTGGAGGCCGAAAATCGTGCACACCATTTGGAGGAGGTAAATATTTCAATTCAATTTAATTTTTGCTAAGGTCAAGGAGATATAAGGGTTAATTAATTAATTATTCTAAGGTTAACCATTAATTAATCTAATATAGCATAGATTAATTAATTTAATAGTAAGGTAGCTAATTGCAGAATTAAAACCTTAGAAGCTTTATTAAAGTATTTTGAAGCTTTTTGGAGATTTAATTAAAAGCTTTGGAATTATTTTTAATTCAATTCATATAAAAATATTTACAAATAGTTTAAGTTTGAAGAAATAAGGTTTTCTACATCAATTTGAAATATTAAATTTGCAAATATCATTTTCTAAATTGCTAAATTTCTAATTAGGGAGGCATAAGTAATTCAACATCAAATTGTTTTTGAAATTTAAAATTTGTTATTCAAAAACCTAGGGAGTTATAAGGTTGTCAAATTCGAAAGAACATAGCAAAGAAAAAACAAAATATAAATAATCAAAGAGTAGAAACACAAAAACCTAAAATACATGAGTTGTCAAAAACAATTGAAATAGAAAACTTATGTTTTCAAGAAGAACCAATATACATTGAAGATGACTCACTAGAAAAGACTAAGAAAATGTTGGAAAAGTTAAAAGGTTGTACTCAAAAAATGATAGAAAAAATTGAAAGTCAAAAGAATACATCAATGAAGGAAAAGAAAGTTTTGCAATCAATCATGAGAGAAGCCAAAAATGAAAGTTTTTCAATACTAGAAAATTATCTACATTCAAAACTTGATGAAGCAGTTAAAGACTCTAAAGATGTTTTCACATTACCTAATGATATAGGAAAAATAATATATATGGCATTACTTTTTAATGAATTTCTAAAAGGCAAGAGTAGAAAGAGAGAAGAAATGACTGCAGATTTGGAAAATGAGCTTGTTGATATTATTAGTGAAGCTAAAAAAGGGGAATTTTCAATACTTCAAAAATGCATGCAATGTGTTCTTAATGATGCTAATGATTATTGTGAAAATAGTGTTATTGTACCTGTTAGTCTATGGAAAACAATTTACAAGGGAATAATCACTCTAAATGTTTCTAAGAGAGAAAACAAGAAAAGGTTGAAGAATTAGGAAACAAATCAATGATGAAAGATGTTTGTTGTGATACAAATGATTTAAGGCCCATGATGTTAGATGCATGTTGTGATACTAGTGATCTTTATCAAAAGGAAAAGGATGAGAGTTATAATGAAAAGGAATATTGTGATGCAAGCAATGATACTAGTGATTTAGAATTCATGACAAAGATAGAAGAACCTGTTACAAAAATAGATGCTATATGTGATACAAGTGATTTGAATACAGTTCATGATTGTTTAGAAAAAGCTTATGCTATCAAAATTGATTAAGGCATGGATTCAAATGATGATAGAGGTAGTGATGCTCATAGCTGTGTTGATATTGATAAAGATCAGTCTAATGATTGTATTGGTAATTTTGAAAAACATACTAAAGGATTTGGTTCAAAATTGATGAAGAAAATGGGATATAAAGATACAGGTTTAGGAAATGTTGTCATTTCTGCAACATTGTGTATATTTTGCTGTCCAGTAATTTCTGCTTCCCAAAAACTCTGTCCTTCTTGTTCAAGATGCATTTTTTTCTCTCTCCTGAGTTTTACTGTCAAAATTCTCTTGACTGTTCCTAAAGCAGTGTGCAGTTGTTTCTGTTTACTTACCATGCAGGGCGCACACCTTTTGGAAAGCGAGGGTAGCTTGCTTTGTCCCTAGGCACGAGTTAAGTCGGCAGAGTGAGCAGAGCGCAGGCCAGTTTCGGTCCGGAAGGCAGTAAACCTCAGCTTCGCAAAACAAAAATGCTAAGCGACAGCAAAGCGTTGCGTTTAAATTCCCAGTGCAATGCCTTTGTGATCAGCCTGAGGAGCGCATTGTTGTTTCGCACCAAGTATTAGCGCAAGACAGACTTCATGCAAAGGAGAGCGCAACGCCGTTTGACCGGTCAAAGCGCAGCAACAGCCAGCGCAATGCCTTTGCGCTCTGCCTGAGGAGCACAACCCACTTTGACCGGTCAAAGCGCAGCACCAGGTTTCAAGGAAAAACGGCTAAGTGTTGATGAAGGACGTTGCGCTCATTTCTACAAGCGCTAAGTTGTTGCGCTCCCATTCAGAGCGCTTCCTGCTTTGACTTTTCAAAGTGCAGCGCAGCTCCCAAAGAGAAGACCCCAGGATGTTGCGCTTAGTTTTCGGAGCGCCAAGCAGTGTCGCACTTGATTTGAGCGCAATGCCTTTTGACTGGTCAAAACCCAACACTGTTTCCAAGGCATCAAGGCGTTGCGCTCCATTTCTCCAGTGCAAGGCAAATGCGCAATAAGTTGATGCGCTTCGGCCGTTGACTTTTCAACGCCGACGCGCCTCCCGATGCCCCATACACTTGTGCTCCATTTCTCCTGCGCAAGGCGTTTGCGCTCCATTCTCGTGCGCTTTGGCAGTTGACTTTTCAACGCCAGCACTACTTCCTGTGCGCCAAGGACTTGCGCTCCATTTTCGAGCGCCGGGCAGATGCGCAATGAGTTAGCTGCGCTTCGCCTCTTGACTTTTCAACTCTGGCATTGGTCCCGAGGCAGCAAGGTGCTTTCGCTGCAGTTTTAGAGCACGAAGCAGTTTCAGGCTAGGAAACAGCGAGATATAAGCAGCGCTTGCATCTAGCACCTATTCTTTTCCAGCCCCCTCGCCAAAATTTCTCAGAAGTGCTTCCCATCAGCGAGTCAAGGTGTATCCTTATCCATCCAAGCACAGTCGGTCTGAGAAGTTTCCAGACTGGACGTTCCAGGATTTCAAAATCTTATCTTTCACGAAAGCGGTTCCAGCGAGTGAGGAGGCAACGCCAACAAGCCGAGCCTGTCAGAGCATTGAAGGGGTGCAACTGCATTTCGAGGAGTCATCAGTTTTGGCCATGCCCGATTACTATTTCATAAATGTTTTCCTTGCAAATCTTATCTTGGCTGCCACCGCCACATTTTGTAGGTGCGCATTAAATATTTCAAGCCTGCTCTTTTATTGTAAAATGATGGACGTTTGCTAGAAACTTGATGTAACTCGAATTCTGCTATCAATACAGCTAATGTTTGGCTCTAACTCTAGACTTCTATTATGTGTGTATGTCTTCTATTGCTTATCTTCTATTAAATTCTCTGTTCTATCTGTAGGCTTGAATTCTAATATCTGGATTTAGCTTCTGGTAAAACGTGAACCCTGGAGTAGCCCTGGAGATTACGCATGTTAGATGCCTAGTTTTAATTTTTGTTAGTTGTCTGTATTGAGTGCTATTTGATTCGGCGTACAGTAGAGTTATCGTGTTGTTAGTTCATCACCCCTATTCTATCTGGCCTGTGGCCATATTTCCCATCCCTTTCAGTCATTTCCCATTTCTTTCCAGTTCCTTAATCTTTAAACCCCCCAATTAGAATAGCAAGGGAACCAGTCCATCTCTAGAGATTGGCATGGGAGGCATTTCTTCCTCTCGGCCTTTCAATGTTAGCTGGGTTTAGGGCGCATGAATAGACCATTTCATACCTAATACAGATCTCTGACCAACAAGAAAACATGAACAGGGAATGAAAGAACCAATTGTATCAAAAATAAGACCAAAATATGGTCTTGGATATTCATGACAGATGAGTAGCAAAGAATCAAGAACTAACTTTGTGACAAGAAAAAGTGACATTAAATCGGTGGCAAGGACTAATAGAATCAATATTAATGAATGACAAAATAGCAAAAAGAATTTTGTAACAGAAAACAGATGTAGTCATTGTGGTAGATATGGAAACAAGATAGAGAATTGTTGGAATCTTCATAGTTATAAAATTTGTGGAGGACATAATCATTCACAAATATTTTGTTTACAAAAAGAAAAGAAAGACTACATAGTAAAAGTTGATTGTGGATGGATAAACATAGATGAATGGGATAAGATGAAAGGAATTTTGTATGGTTTCTATAGAAGGAAACCAAGTATAATCAAAGTTTGCTTGCATAAAACTTGAAAGTTGCAAAAGATAAGTATTACCACTAGATTGAAGGAAAACTAGTGAAGATAAGGATTAATACCACTAGGTTGAAGAATAACTAGTGAAGATTAAGTTTCAAAATTTTGAGAAAGAACCAACTCAGGAAAAGTATAAGATAGATTGATTTTACCTATTCCAAGAATATATTCAAAATAGAAGGCAGTCTATAAGAAATTAATAAGCAGATTAAGGAGACCCGTGGAAAGAGGTCCCATAGCAGACAAAGAGAAAGAAGACCCAAGCATAGCTTGGAAGATAGTCTATGATGAAAGCATCTGTAGTGATGATCCTACAAATATGATGATCTTATGAATATTCTAGTGGATGACCCAGAGACAATGATAATCTAGAAGCAACCCAGAGGAAGAGTTCCAGAGGCAGTGACCCAGTGGCAATGACCCAGAGGCAGTGTTCCAGTGGCAGTGACCCAGAGGCAATGATCCAAAGACAGAGACCCAGAGGAAACTCGGATACATTAATCCAAAGGCATACACTGATAATAGTATCCAGCCATGACAGAGTCAGAGTTGAAGAAAAAAGATTAAAGAAGAATCAGAGAATAAAGGCACAAGGCCTTCCTACCAAATAATGCAGTACGGGGGATGTTGGAGATATTACATTATTTGGCCCCTTTGTAATATTAGTTTGGTAGATGATTTATATTTGCATAATGTATGTGTCATTATGAGAGAAAGTGCAAAGTGTCAAGAGAGTATGAAGAGTCACATGATATGTAACAAGTTGAGAACTTTGTCTTTATGAGAGGAATATGAAAGGTTGCATCTCCCGGATGAAAGAGGAGAGCAACAGTTAGAGAACTAAAAAAGTCATGCAAAATGATATATTGGAGGCAAAGCTCCATGCAATGTAATCAATCTGTATCATTAATGTAATCTTTGTATATTGTGTGCATCTGAGTTATATTTTGTGAGATATTATCTGTAATATATTGTTGTAATTTTATTATTGAGTTTCATTGTTAGTAGCATTCATTTGATTTATCTTTAGATCCTGGATAGAGTATTCTCTGAGTTAACCTATTCAAAAAGCTAACAGGGTAATATGGATTAGACAACGAATGCAAGATCTTCAATTTTGTGGTCAGCTTCTAAATGATTTCATTGACAAAGTGTCCTCCACGATCAGTTGTCAACTAAAGAGGTATGTCCAATCTTGTAATCACTTACTCGTACAAGAAGCGTGTAGTGCTCTTTGCAAAATTGTCAGGCAACGCCCTTGCCTTGATCCACTTCGTCAAATATTTTTTAGCTACGATGTATCTACTTCTTCATCAGCAGCTTCTCAACAACCCCACAAAATCCAAACCCCATCTTTCAAACAACTCTTGCGATTGTGATGGGTGTAATGGCATGAAGTCCCTCTTCAGCGACCTAGCTCTCTAGCTTGTATCACATGTAGTCACGAACTCCTTTGCATCGCAATAGAGGGTGGGCCACCACAACCCTGCCAGAAGCACCTTGCAATCGCATTTGATCCCATATGCCCTCCTACAAACCCTTTGTGAGCTTCCTTCACCATTCAATTCACTTCTTTGTCCATCACACATCTCCGCAATACTCCATTAAGTCCGATCTTGTAAACCAGCTATCAACTAAAATGGTGCTAATTTTTTGATGATCTTCTTAGATGCCATCAACTCCTATGGTAACTTCCTTGTCACCAAGTATTCACCCACGTACTTGTACCGTAATAGTAGCACAGTAATTGGGAAAAATAAGCATCGGAAATTCATCCAACACTCCTATAGGCTGTCTTGAGCAAATCCTTGACAATTGATCCACTACAACATGTTTCTTCCCAAATTTGACTACCACTCAAAACACAAATTTTTGCAACGTGACAAGTCACCTGCTAACTCGGCCATGAATAATTGGCTTGTTGATTAAATACAACACCTGATGATCTACATAGAAAGCAAAGGGATTGGCAAGTAGGTAATGTTTGAACATTTGTACCGCACATACCATTCCAAGGTTTTCCACTCCATAGGGTTGTAATTTTCTCTCCACGAGATAACCACCAACTAGAAAAATATATAGGCTGATCCAACCCAAATTGCCCCTCTTGGGCCAACCCACATCCAATAATACCCGAATCTTAAAGCACCAAAATGGGTGCGCAAAACAACTTTGCCTTCAACTCCTTAAAGGCCTTTTGATGCTCCTTCGTCCATCGAAAAGGAACATTCTTGTGCGTCAACACATCTAGAGGGTGAAAGACTTGTGCAAAATTTTTGATGAAGTAATGATAATACCCGACATGTCCCAAAAAGGAATTCAACGAACTCACATCGTATGGCTCCTCCATTCTCATCAAGACTCATATTTTGTCATGGTCAATCTTCAAATCCTCTTTACACACAACATGTCCAAGCAACTTCCCATATGATACTAGCAATTTGCACTTTTTGGGTTCAATGACAACCTTGCATTCATACACAATGTCATGCATTCCTCCAATGCCCTCAAATGTTCAGGTTTTTTCTTATACACTGACCAATTGTCCAAGAATACTTTGAATTTGACTATGGACATTTGCTCAAAAATGTACAAAATTATCCTTCGAAAAGTGGCAGAGGCATTGCATAAACCGAAAGGCATTCAATTATATGCATAGATGCCATTCTCTACTACAAAAGTACTCTTCAAACTATCCTCCTCGGCTATACTGATTTGATTAAAACCCGAGAATCCATCCAAAAATGAATAGATCTCGTGAACTGCAAACTCTTTCAAAATCGAAACAGTGAAACGAATCTAAAAGGAATCCTTAATACTTATGGCATTCAAACTCTTAAAAATCAACACAAAGGCAAATCTAATTACTCTCCTTCAATCTGATCACAATTGGTGACACCCACTCAGTCACAATCACCTTGAAAATGATTTCAGCCATAGTAGAAAAAATCAGAATTGGACTGGAAAAAAAAATCAGGAAAAATCGGCCAAAAAAAAAACCGAAGAAACGCAATTTTTCATTGAAAAAAAACATTTTTCATTCATATCACAATGAATTAACATTATGCAAATCAAAAATTAATAGTGTAAGTGATACAAGCTTAAACTACACATGAAAGTGACAAAACACATCTTAAATAAAGAAATTTTAATGCGTCCAAAATTCAAATATTCTTGTATTGCTTATAATATAAAAAAGGTACAAGTTACAAAATGTGTCATCAGTCATGACAAATACAATGTGTCATAAGTCACGACAAATACAAAGTCTCAAGATCTTTGAAAGCCTTTGCCCTAGCAGAAGCTCTAGTATATCTTTGTTGTTGTGCCCGTGCCTCTTCTTGTTCCTTGGCTACTAACATCTATTGCCACCTATGTCAGGGGTCAAGGGGACGAGATCCCCCTTGCAGGGTCAAGGGGCAGCGCCCTTTGCAGGATCGAGGCAATCTGAACTGAATTTTTCTCCTTGTTTGCATTTTTGTGGAAAAAGTGTTAGGAAATTCTTTAGATTTTATACTTGCAAGTAGAAACACAATGATAGAGAACAAAAAACAACAACACAATAAACACAGAAATTTACGTGGAAACCTGCAATGTGCAGGAAAACCACGGGGCAATGGCAACTTCTCCTTTTTATTATTTTCAACAGAACATTACATTCACGTTACAACATTACATCATATGCAAGGGATCAAATCCCTTTTATAGAACAGAAGAAGGAAGACCCCGAACTGTTCGTTTCCTCTCCCAAAGGAAGCCTCCGCAAAACTATTCGTTTCCACGCGCAACTAAAACGGTTCGTCTTCCGCATCCTGACGTCTGGCCTAGACATCTAACAACCTTGACGTCTGGTCTAACGTTTGCTACCTAGAGGTTTGGCCTAGACGTCTGTCCGAGACATTTAGTAGCCCAAACGTCTGGCCTAGACGTCTAGCAGCCCAGACGTCTGCTACCTGGACATCTGGCCTAGACGTCTAGCAACCCAGACGTCTGCTGCCTAGACGTCTAGCAGCCCAAACATCTAGTCAAGATGTCTGCTGCCTAGACGTCTGACCATGACGTCTAGCGGCCGTATAGCCATCTGCTACAACCTAACTTTTGTTGACAGTAAAACTGTATAGTGACTTCACTTCCTAACTGTTGGCAATTTTTCCACATTAAATTTTTTGATAAACTTTGGCCTAAGTATGGAGCTTTAAAGCGGCGAAGAGCATGCGGAGGTGTTCAGGTTTTCGCGGGCCATAAACGGGGGCGATAAAAGGGATGAAATAAGCTTTGGATATTTTATCATTGCAGATCTTCTCGCTAGCTTTCCGACGATATATTATAATAGGCGATCGGGTCAGCGGATCAAAAGTTATGGCCCCGGGAAGCAGGACCAGGAAGCTCAATTTCGGGCCAGAAAATTGACTAAGTGTCGGGCCCCGCCCGATTGCGCTCATCCTCCCGACTGCGCTCAGCCTCCCAACTGCGCTCATACAAAGGCCCAAAAATTTTCTAAGTGTTGGGTGCGCAACCCGACTTCGCAGCGAAGTCGGGTTGCGCCCTTAATTTTGTGCGCACTTGGGGAGCCGAAGTGCGGAGAGCTGAACAGAAATTTCGCTAAGTATGAGAGCGCAACCCGACTTCGCTGCGAAGTCGGGGTGCGCTCTCTTTCCTGCGCGCACCTGGGAAGTAGTGGATCATGAAAATTGACTAAGTGCCAGAGCGCAACCCGACTTCGCAGCGAAGTCGGGTTGCGCCCTGATTCCTGTGCGCAGTCTGAACAGCTGCCAAATTGGCTAAGTGTTGGAGTGCGCAACCCGACTTCGCAGCGAAGTCGGGCTGCGCCCTCTAGCTTGTGCGCAGTTGGGCAATATCTTCCAAGCAGCCCAAAAACAGACTAAGGCACGGAGGCCTCCCCAACTTCGTTGTTCCCCGCTTGCGCTACCCGGTTGCGCTCCTTTTCCAGGCAAAGTAGGACACAAGAGAGAGACTGCCTTTCAAGGCAGATGTGCCCCCGTCAGAAGTTGACAAGTGTCCAGCCTCGGGATCCGAGCCGAGATGTGACGGGAAAAAGGACAAGCATGGGCCAAAACCACCTCTTCCAGCTGCCCTCATTTAAGCTGACGCCAAGTTCCATCTACCACAGCTACCCGCATTCATGCTGACTCGAAGTTTCATCAACCGCACTGCCACGTAGCTGCCAAGTCTTCAGGAGGACCTTGTTGCCAGTACAACCCCTGTCTGCAGGAGTCAACATCAGCAGCTCTTTCGCCGCTTTTGTCAGCTTTTGTCAGCTCTGGGATTTCGTGCCCAGGATTGTAATTGGGGGGAAACTGCGCTATAAATAGCCGCACCACATCATTGTAAAAGGGGGGGGACATATTGCTAGAGGACTCTGCTGTGACGGACCACCTTCTAATTAATTCAAAGCATCCTTGGCTCTGCTTACTGTCATCATCTTGTATGCTGCCTCTCCTTGTCATTTCTGCCTCATGTTTCTTATTTCATTGCTTACTGTTGTACTGAACTCTGGACTCCGGTATTTGATGATTAAGTATTCCTGGAATGCATAGATAGAGGATACATAGGATAGAATCGCAGTCACCTTTTATGCTGCCTTCCGCTAGTATTTCTGCTTCATGTCCATTTATATTTCTGTCTGTCTGAATTCTGAATTCTGGATTTGGGCATTGGTGATTATTTGGATCTGGAATACTAAACAGAAGGATACATAGGGTAGAATAGCAGCTGCAGTTTCTGTTACATGCTTTGTTTTAATTGTTGTTGGTTCGGATGCAAATTTGCGATCGTGCTGCTTGTTCTCCCCCCACCCGAAACGCATGATATTTACATCTCTTTCCTGTTCCCTTATCTTTTTCAATCTCTTTCCAGTTCCCTTTACCCCCTTTTTTTAATCTCTTTCCTGCACCCTTATCTAAACCCCCCAAGTAGGTTAGGAAAGGAGCCGGCCTTCTCCGGAGATCGGCACGGGGGGCATCCCTTCCTCCCGGCCTTTCAATGTTGGTCTGCGGGTCTAGGGCGCATTGACACACCAAGTCCTTCCCAGGTGGCGGATCCGTGGCCAACAGTTTTTGGCACGCCCGGTGGGACCAACAGTCTCCATATTTTCAGGAAGCCCGAGTTGGTGAATCTCTGGCTTGCCTTCATCTGGCAAAATCACCTGGCGACTCTGACTGAGTCGAAGATCCAGATTTCTTGATCGCAGCGCCTTTTTTTTTAAGCTAATAGAAGACACCCCGGAGGAATCAAGGTTTGGTGAGCAGCCTTGACCTCACAAGCGGAGAAATGAATGTTCACCTACAGTCTCCATATTTTCAGGAAGCCCGAGTTTGGTGAATCTCTCGCTTGCCTTCATCTGGCAAAATCACCCGGCGACTCTGACTGAGCTAATATATGGAAGCCCGAGTTCGGTGAATCTCTGGCTTGCCTTCATCTGGAAAAATCACCAAGGCAAATCCCTCATACTATTCAAAGCCCTAGAATGCAGCTGTGTGGAGCTCGAGAGGCAAATCTCGTCCAAAGTCACCAGTGGGAATATGCAAACACCGCCCAAATGATGAATAATATGGTTGCTTGCAGTTTCCATCGAGAGACGAGCCAAGAGGAGGAACAAAATCCAGTGGCAAATTCTGAACACAAAGAGGGCACATTTTTGCACCCTTTTTGTGTCCCAGGGCATAGCACGCAAGCATTCAGCCAAAGCCCAATAAGCATGCCTCACCAGGAGGCTGATCCTGAGGAGACCCCGGCTAAAGGCCTATCGCCGGAAAGCTCCTGCTATCGCATCAAGGAGTTGGAAGAACTCGTGCTCGAGAGCCCACAGGTGGTGGACTCTCTAGAGTGGTGGTATTGGCTCCAACCATCACCGCAACCGGTACCCGAAGAGGGCTCCCGTCTGACAAATCTCCTTGCCACATGGTTCATCAATTGTATGGGTACCGGCATGAATGATAACCTGCCACGTTGCACCATGTTCGCAACCTGGCAAACTTTGGGAGGCCAGCCGGACTTCAAAGATCAACTGAAGTACAATCAGATCTGGTCCGGACACTGCAGGTTCACCGGATAGGCAACCAAAGCTAGATTTGTGTTGGCGGCATGCCAATCATGCCGCAAAATTTTGTGTAAATGATATAAATAAGTCGGCTAGTATGCAAAGTTTTAGTTGTTTTCTTAGTTTAGTTTGTGCAGTGTTTTTGTTTTAGTGTTCTAAGAGGGCCATGGGTGCCAAGGGTTTGAGAAAGAGGTTGCTGCCGGCAGTGAGTATCAAGAGGACGGCGAGGGTGACTCTGTTGCCCAATGGATAAAGGCCTGGGTCCTCACATTGAGGCGAGCTCAATGCCCCGCGAGCCGCCAGGAATGTTGGCAATTTTGCCACATTAAATTTTTTGATAAACTTTGGCCTAAGTATGGAGCTTTAAAGCGGCGAAGAGCATGCGGAGGTGTTCAGGTTTTCGCGGGCCATAAACGGGGGCGATAAAAGGGATGAAATAAGCTTTGGATATTTTATCATTGCAGATCTTCTCGCTAGCTTTCCGACGATATATTATAATAGGCGATCGGGTCGGCGGATCAAAAGTTATGGCCCCGGGAAGCAGGACCAGGAAGCTCAATTTCGGGCCAGAAAATTGACTAAGTGTCGGGCCCCGCCCGACTGCGCTCATCCTCCCGACTGCGCTCAGCCTCCCAACTGCGCTCATACAAAGGCCCAAAAATTTTCTAAGTGTTGGGTGCGCAACCCGACTTCGCAGCGAAGTCGGGTTGCGCCCTTAATTTTGTGCGCACTTGGGGAGCCGAAGTGCGGAGAGCTGAACAGAAATTTCGCTAAGTATGAGAGCGCAACCCGACTTCGCAGCGAAGTCGGGGTGCGCTCTCTTTCCTGCGCGCACCTGGGAAGTAGTGGATCATGAAAATTGACTAAGTGCCGAGCGCAACCCGACTTCGCAACGAAGTCGGGTTGCGCCCGATTCCCGTGCGCAGCTCGAACTACAGCCAAATTGGCTAAGTGTTGGAGTGCGCAACCCGACTTCGCAGCGAAGTCGGGCTGCGCCCTCTAGCTTGTGCGCAGTTGGGCAATATCTTCCAAGCAGCCCAAAAACAGACTAAGGCACGGAGGCCTCCCCAACTTCGTTGTTCCCCGCTTGCGCTACCCGGTTGCGCTCCTTTTCCAGGCAAAGTAGGACACAAGAGAGAGACTGCCTTTCAAGGCAGATGTGCCCCCCGTCAGAAGTTGACAAGTGTCCAGCCTCGGGATCCGAGCCGAGATGTGACGGGAAAAAGGACAAGCATGGGCCAAAACCACCTCTTCCAGCTGCCCTCATTTAAGCTGACGCCAAGTTCCATCTACCACAGCTACCCGCATTCATGCTGACTCGAAGTTTCATCAACCGCACCGCCACGTAGCTGCCAAGTCTTCAGGAGGACTTTGTTGCCAATACAACCCTTGTTTGCAAGAGTCAACATCAGCAGCTCTTTCGCCGCTTTTGTCAGCTTTGGGATTTCGTGCCCAGGATTGTAATTGGGGGGAAATTGCGCTATAAATAGCCGCACCACATCATTGTAAAAGGGGGGGAACATATTGCTAGAGGACTCTGCTGTGACGGACCACCTTCTAATTAATTCAAAGCATCCTTGGCTCTGCTTCTTGTCATCATCTTTTATGCTGCCTCTCCTTGTCATTTCTGCCTCATGTTTCTTATTTCATTGCTTACTGTTGTACTGAACTCTGGACTCCGGTATTTGATGATTAAGTATTCCTGGAATGCATAGATAGAGGATACATAGGATAGAATCGCAGTCACCTTTTATGCTGCCTTCCGCTAGTATTTCTGCTTCATGTCCATTTATATTTCTGTCTGTCTGAATTCTGAATTCTGGATTTGGGCATTGGTGATTATTTGGATCTGGAATACTAAACGAAAGGATACATAGGGTAGAATAGCAGCTGCAGTTTCTGTTACATGCTTTGTTTTAATTGTTGTTGGTTCGGATGCAAATTTGCGATCGTGTTGCTTGTTCTCCCCCCACCCGAAACGCATGATATTTACATCTCTTTCCTGTTCCCTTATCTTTTTCAATCTCTTTCCAGTTCCCTTTACCCCCTTTTTTAATCTCTTTCCTGCACCCTTATCTAAACCCCCCAAGTAGGTTAGGAAAGGAGCCGGCCTTCTCCGGAGATCGGCACGGGGGCATCCCTTCCTCCCGGCCTTTCAATGTTGGTCTGCGGGTCTAGGGCGCATTGACACACCAAGTCCTTCCCAGGTGGCGGATCCGTGTCCAACACTAACATTCTCCCACTTGAAGTCAGTATTCAGGAATTCTTCTGCCAAAGATTTTCATCCAGTGCCAATTGCCCAATGCTGCCCTTGTTACGTTTTTAGCAAGCCCAGAGAAGTTTTGCACCACTCAAACTTCTCTACCTTGATCGGCTTTGTAAGCATATCTGCAGGATTCACTTCAGTGTCAATTTTTTGCAACAAGGTCCTACCTTCTTCCACCACATCTTATAAAGTGGTACTTGACATCAATGTGTTTCATGCGATCATGGAATGTTGGATTCTTCACTAGCTGAACAGATTCTTCACTAGCTGAACAGCACTTTGGCTATCACAATGCAACATAATTTTTCCTGCATTACCTTGAAGTCACCCAACAGTCGCTCTAGCCAAATTGCCTCTTTGTTGGCATGAGTGGCTGCAATATATTCTGTTACTTGCTCCCCACCCCCAGAAGCCCAACTCCCCGCTCCACCACCAAGAGTAAAGGTATATCCTGTAGTGGATTTTCTCCCATCTCTATCTCCACCATAATCAGAATCCACAAAACCTTTAACTTGCAAATCTATCGATCCAAAGTAAATGGCAACATCTGAAGTGGCTCTTAAGTATCTGAATATCCACTTCACCGCATTCCAATGCTCCTTACCAGGATTTGCCATGTACCGGCTGACTACTCCCACTGCTTGGGCAATATCCGGTCTGGTGCTCACCATGGCATACATGAGGCTTCCTACTGTTGATGAATAAGGTACACGAGACATGCTTGCCTTCTCTGCTTTTGTTCTAGGACACTAATTGAAAGACAATTTTAAGTGTGAAAGAAGTGGGGTACTAACTGGTTTTGCATTCTGCATATTGAAGCGTTGCAGAATCTTTTTCACATATGACTTTTGACTTAACCAGATCTTTCTTCCTTTTCTGTCCCTATGTATCTTCATCCCTAAAATTTGGTTTGCTGCTCCTAAATCCTTCATTTCAAATGTCCTAGCCAACTGAATGGGGACTGGTCCAAATATATGCGAATGTATAAGTTGCAGAAAATCAGAACTCTCACCAGGACTTGCAGTAAACCGAACCCTCTTTTGTTTACCAAAATACAGTGCTCACACAAGTCTAAATTGCAAGACTTAATCCCAGAAAGCATACCTCTGTCATGCAGAATTTTTCAGACCTTTTTCACTCATATGGCCTAGGCGTTGATGCCATAGCATTACTACATCCTGAACAGAAGTTGTTGTTGCTGCATGGTTGGTCACCATATCACCGCATAAACGATATAGGGTCCCATAAGATTCTCCCTTTGCTACTACAAGAGTTCCTCTGGTAATTTTGCAGTAGTTGTTACTGAAAGTGACAGAATACCCTAGCTTATCCATCATCTTGATTGAAAGCAAATTCTTCCGCAAATTAGGCACCATGTCGTACATCACATAACATCCTTTCTCTACCATCGTCCAACTTGATCCTTGTATCCCGTCTTCCCACAATTTCTAAAGGGTGATCATCACCCAAATAGACCTTTCCACCACAATATGGTTGATATTTATCAAACCAGTCTCTGTGGGGAGACATGTGGAAAGATGCACCTGAGTCCAAAACCCAAGTATATAAAACAAATTTGTTGTTACTGATAAAGAAGGCTTCACATGTTGCCGTCTCTCCTGAATCTATTGCATTGGCCTCAGCTGATGGCTGATTTTGCTTTTCACCATTTTTTTAATTGCCAACAGTCCTTCTTTGAGTGTCCTGGCTTCCCACAATGCCAACACTTCCCTTTCTGCTTATGTCCTTTAGACTTAGATTTGGACTTCTTTCTACCTTGTTTACTCCTCTCGAAAGATCGACCTCTCACAGATAGGGCTTCATTGGTTGAGGATTCCAGAGACGTTTTTCGCCTCAACTCTTCTGCCAACAAAGCGGCTACCACATCATCAAATTATAGAGTTCCTGATGATGAATTATTGATGGTCATCACCATATGATCCCAAGTGTCCGGGAGGGAACAAAGTAGGGTGATAGCTCTATCTTCATCCTCCATCTTCACATTAACTGAAACCAGTTTACTGATAAGAGTATAAAACTCATTCAAATGATCTACCACGGATGAATTTTCCTTCATCCTCAAGCTATAAAGCTGTTTTTTCTAAAAAACCTTATTTGTTGTTGATTTTGTTTCATACAACATTTTAAGCTTTTGCCAAAGGGCTTCCGCGGTCTTCTCTTTAGCTACATTGAACACAAAGTCTGCTAGGCAGAGACGGATTGTAGAAACCGCCTTCCTGTCCAGCGTTGCCCACTCCTCATATTTCATGCTGTTGGGTTTACTCGCAACCCCTTTCAAGGCTTGAGCTTGGTCATTCTGAACTAGCAAATCCTCCTTCATCTTCTATAGAGCGAAGTTCCTACCATCAAATTTCTCAATCTCGAATTTGGTTACACCTCCTGTCATTGTTGCAGCTCCCAATCGCACAAAACCTTGAGCTCTGATACAAGATGTTAGGAAATTCTTTAGATTTTATACCTACAAATAGAAACACAATGCCAGAGAACAAAAAACAGCAACACAAGTAACACAGAGATTTACATGGAAACCTGCAATGTGCAGGAAAACCACGGGGCAATGGCAACTTCTCCTTTTTATTATTTTCAGCAAAACTTTACATTCACGTTACAACATTACATCATATGCAAGGGATCAAATCCCTTTTATAGAACACAAGAAGGAAGACCCCGAACTATTTGTTTCCTCTCCCAAAGGAAGCCTGCGCAAAACTGTTCGTTTCCACCCGCAATTGGGACGGTTCGTCTTCCACATCTTGACATTTGGCCTAGACATCTAACAACCTTGACATCTGGTCTGGACGTCTGCTGCCTAGATGTCTAGCCTAGATGTCTGCTGCCTAGACATCTGACGTCTGGCCTAGACGTCTAGCAACCCAGGCATCTGGCCTAGACGTTTGACGTTTGGCCTAGACGTCTAGCAGCCCAGATGTCTGGCCTAGACTATGCCGCCTAGACGTCTAGCAGCCCAAATGTCTGGTCAAGACGTCTGCTGCCTAGACGTCTAGCAACCCAAATGTCTGGTCAAGACGTCTGCTGCCTAGACGTCTGACCATGACGTCTAGCAGCCGTATAGCCATCTGCTACAACCTAGCTTCTGCTGACAGTAAAACTGTATAGTGATTTCACTTCCTAACAAAAAGGATGTTGCAGTTACCAATAAATAAGGACTTCAACACAGGCTGAATAAAACACCAACAAATTAACTTAAATGATGATTGTGATTGGTTTTAACTTTTTACTATCTCTTAAGACCCATGTGGTCTAATGAACCTACAAAACAAATAATCACTTGTGCTTTTAAATATTACTTCTATATACAAGCATATTGAGCAATAAGTTTGGATTTATAGTTCAACATATTTTTATGGAGAATTTCATTAGTTAATAATGTATAGCGTTGCTTTTGGTGGTTTTCGGTGGCTGTTAGATTCCTTCAAAATGCAAGAAATTGATTGTTAGGATGCCCTAGTGTGTTTGTTTGGTATGGTAGCACGTAGGCAGACCCCTTTCTCCAATTTGTAACAAGTAAAATGAAGCAAAATGAAAAAAAAAATTATAGAGTTTTCTCTACCCGTGCAACTATGGCCAATTTTTTTTCCTCAAGACAATTTTTTTGGAAAAATTTGCAAAAATCACCGATATTTCCAAAAAATCAATTTTCTTTGCGATTCAAATCGAAATTGGAAAAAATTGGAAAATTTTCATTTTAATCATGATTTCAATTTCTGCATTGACTAAGGCCAGGTACTTTGGATTCATTCTACACAACCTTCTTCACACAAGATGTGCACCCGAAACCAATGGAATCCAATGCACACACAATTCAAGTGGAAACTCCTTCAAATCTTTATAGGTCCATGCGAAGACCTTATATTGCATGAATATTTTGGAAGTTGCTGCTTTCAAGACTAGATCCCAATCCTCCCTACAATGGATCATCTTTTCTTCATCTTTTTCATTGAGATTTACTTGCATCATCTTTGGTCCTTCAAACTATATGGTGTCAGGTTCTTTTGCTACTTTCTCCATGTGCTGGCATTTCATCAATCAACGCATTGCCATCGCCATCGCCAACATTATACTCTACAAAATTCTATGGAAAGGTCCCCTTCTCCTCATCAACCTTGGCTGCAGCCTTCGTACTCGAGCTAGATTCGTCGATCTCATTTGCACTCTGTACCGGTTCATCTCAATATTCTTATGTATTAATACACACAATTTGGTTGGAAGACTTTATAATCCTCCATTTGCCAATAAAGAAGTCCATTGTCAGAGCACTAGTCATGCTCGGTGCATTCTTCCAACTCTAGCACACCTCCCTTGGTTTACGTTCATTTTCGTCCTCTGATGATGAACTCCCAGACTCATCGGATATTGTCAATTCTTCTAGCAGCCGTATAGCCATCTACTGCAACCTAACTTCTGCTGATAGTAAAACTATATGGTGTCAGGTTCTTTTGCTACTTTCTCCATGTGCTGGCATTTCATCAATCAACGCATTGCCATCGCCATCGCCAACATTATACTCTACAAAATTCTATGGAAAGGTCCCCTTCTCCTCATCAACCTTGGCTGCAGCCTTCGTACTCGAGCTACATTCGTCGATCTCATTTGCACTTCGTACCGGTTCATCTCAATATTCTTATGTATTAATACACACAATTTGGTTGGAAGACTTTATAATCCTCCATTTGCCAATAAAGAAGTCCGTTGTCAGAGCACTACTCATGCTCGGTGCATTCTTCCAACTCTAGCACACCTCCCTTGGTTTACGTTCATTTTCGTCCTCTGATGATGAACTCCTAGACTCATCGGATATTGCCAATTCTTCACTAACGAACTGATTCTTCAAGTTAATCATATACTTATGCTAGCCTTTCTTGAATGTCAACCAGTCCTTCTCCCTCTCTTCCACGTCCATGTCTCCCACATCCTCGTGATAAGTTATCTATCATCCACCTCTCCAAGTTTCACGTAGTGCTAGTTCGAACTTCAAACAACAATGGCGCCAAATGTAGCACAGTGGTGGTATTCCACCCTTGGAGGAACAATTTGGATTGATAGATTCAATATTCAAGTGTGTAATGATGAGGTTGTATGGCCTACATCATTTCCTCGCCTTTGACTGCCTTGTTCACTGCTTTAGACAGCCCAGTCTACTAATAGGGCAGCCTGTCCTTTTCCAGACGACATGCCTTCAATCTAGACAGCCTAGGCTCTTCACTGTATGGCCCAGGAACTCACTATAATTGCCTTGTTCGGCTTAGCACTAGGGTAGATGGCCTATCAATAACCTAAACGGCCTTGCATGACAGAACTTGGAAAGAATACAAATAACAAATTGAATCTAATCTACTGCAGCAATCATCAGTAACAATACATGCAAAGAACACACAATGGCAATAACAGATGATGAATGAGTATGAACAGATCTTGCACACAATGGCAATAACAGATGATGAATGATTATGAATAGATCTTGCACACAATAGCAATAACAGATGATGAATGAATATGAACAGATTTTTGCATTAATGACACCTGTACATTGAAATATGTATGACATTCTCTTACATACATAGTATCCAATCTTGTGCAATGCAATGTCTGTGCAAATGTATCTACTCTCCATGTCTACAATGTACTCCCTCTAGCATGTACAAAGTCTACCCAATATATGTGTCGATATGGTACCCACTCGAATGAATGAGGGGGTCTATTTAATCTATGGGGTCAGTAGTTACAAGTAACTACCACCCCGACACCTCATCTCCTAACTGGGTGATAACTACCCTTGCATGACTACATTCGCACATAACTCAACTCATTATTACATGCATTATTACAACGTACAACTTTATTCAAATTACAAAACTTATTATATCAAAACTATTACATCAAAACTACATTGTGCACATTCTTGATTTCCAACACATTTATTTCCAACTAGTCAATTTTCTCTGCTGAGGTAGTACATCAACACTAGGCCTACACACCAAGAATTAATTATCAATAGTACAAGTGACTCTTCAATATGGCACTACACTATTCACAAGGAGTTGGAGCTTCCCTTGAGGCAGCTCAACTATCTTGCATACCAAACTCGATGATCCATGGTGAGTCTTCAAGTGCAAATTGATTAGTGCAAGAGACAACACGAGCTAGCCAACTTCATGAGATGTCATTCTCAGCATCTCAAAGAGGAGTTGACTCTTCAAAGAGTGAATAAAGATGGAGGTGACTATGTGCTAGGCAAAAATAGACTTATCCCCAAAATGAGGAGCAGGCACAACATCTCGTCACCTTGCAGTCTTAGTTGAGAGAGTATGATTAACAACTAAGAGAGGGGTACAGGCATTTAAGTGAGAAAAGGCCGCAACTGATGGATACATCTTAGCAACTTAACCAGTAACTGGATAAGATGAAGCAAAAGCTGGAAGAAGTTGAAGAATTGTATTCATTATTGTAGGTATGGCAAGCATATGTAGGCAAAGAACAAGAATGTCTAATAGCATGTTCAGCAGTTAGAGGCAACCATTGCTAGTTCATCCATCTAGCTCTTTGTTCTTGCTGCCTAGTCTGCTCTAGGGATTAATTTAGTGACACAGCTGATAGAGACACCACCAGTCTAAAGGAGGAAGATATAGGCAGACAACTTGACGACGTGGCACCAGCTCAAGCACCACCACATTAGTAAGTTATATTGAGTTTTTTGTCATGTACATAGCACGTAGTTGCTTTGTCATATATGTACGTGTCACAAGTTGTCATAAGTCTGTGCTTGACAATCCATAAGTTTGTCAAATTGTATGTCATCTATATTTTGAGTACTTTCATATTCAGGTTTGAGGTAGTTTGGGCAATTAAATGGTTGCCAACCACTTCTTAATAGCCTCTTCTTGGATATACTTACCCCACACCAGCCTTGTCAGATATTATATCACCATAGAAGGAGAGAATACATCATAGGAGGAGAGAATATTTTCATCAATGTTTGTATGATCCTGTGTCAACGCACATGTTGTGCAAAGTATTATTCAATTGCAAAGATAATGACATACTTCCATGGTATTATGTTTCCTATTGATATTGTTGTGTACTGCAGAGATAATGACATACTTATCTTTCCTATTGATTGTTGTGTAATCGTTTCTAATGCGTATTTATTTTTGTTTCTAATGTTTCCTATTGTATGCCAATGACAGCTCACTACTGTTTAAAATCTACAAATGTTCTTCTTGGTGTTAGTTGTCCATTTATCCCACACTCCTTTCTTTCCTAATAGGTTCAGGTTAAGTCTTCAACCCTTCATTTTACATTTTGGTCTCCCTTTCTTTGTGAGTGGTCTTGCCTACAAATAAAAATACTTTCACTCTAGTTCATTTGGTTTACCGCCCTAAAAGGAATAAGCCCCCGTCAGACCCATTTTGGATCCAAGTTTGCTTCCGAAAAAAATTCCGTTGATTTGTGAGAAAGTCCCTCTAGGACAGCCCTTGCCAATTCCTTGCAAATTCAAGCCTTGGGGCTAAAGATTCTTTTTCTTATAAAAAGAAAGAATATATGCATATGTTCTGACAAGGGTAAACAAACGAAAATGAATGGAAAGGCCAAGGCTATATGAGCCGGCTTTATATGTCTGCCCACGTATATGTGTGTGTGCACACGTGTGTTCCATGAACTTTCTAGGAGGGGCACAAAGTCATATTGTAGGACAAGTTTCTATGATAACAAGGGCTTGGCTTGTTATTTGGGAAAACAAGAGGACAAGGACACGAATAAAATTTTTTATCCAAATATATAAACAAATATAGATTAGGTGTACATATACATATTTATTAAAAAATGAATACCCAAAAAGTTGGACATTCTTCGATACACCCAGGCATTTCCCAGACTGTTTGGAAGTTTCAACATCCCTAAAGTGTTTTGAGGACTCCTAGTTGTCCTGAGAACAGCATCTCAAATTGCATTTGTCTTAGGGAAAACTCCCAAAGCTTCAGGATGTCTCACATACAATTGGCCTCAGGGCCCCAATAAATAAGGGTACATCTCATTTCGGTCAGTGGGCCCCCAAAATATCAAGTATAGTGGGGCAAGGCCACTGGGGCCTGTAGTGTTGAGAAATGTAGCTCGGACAAGAACTTCTTGCACAAGCTTCAGTATGAACGTGCTAGAAGTGGTTCGAGACATTTCTAATTCTATTTTGAAATTCACTTAAGTGATTTTCTATTTTTAAGTTCACTTAAGTGATTCTATTTTGTAATTCACTTAAGTGATTCTATTTTGAAATTCACTTAAGTGATTTTCTATTTTTAAGTTCACTTAAGTGATTCTATTTTGTAATTCACTTAAGTGATTCTATTTTGAATATTCACTTAAGTGATTTTCTATTTTTAACCTTACATCTCAAGATGAGATGAGATCTAATCTTAGGGTTAGAGAGATTAGGGTTACCTTTTTCAAGGATAAAAGGAGAAGGTCAAGAGTGTTTTAGATACACAGAAAAGAAGAGAAGGAGAACAGATTGTTGAAGGAAAACTACAAGCTTAGGAGGAGAAGAACAGTGAAATTGCTGGCTAGAAAAGCAGCAAGAGAGCAGAAGTGTTCTGCTGTAGCTGTAGCCTCCTTTATTTGTAATATTTCAGGTTCAGAAATATATTTAACTTCTGCTGTTCACGCTGTTTATTTTTCCAGCCATCTGTGTGACTATTGCATGTTTGAATAAATTATTCTCAGATCTGATTTATTTTAAAATAACATAGGACAGCAGTTATCTAGGGCTGGAAAATTTACATGGTATCAGAGCTAGGTTCTGTGATTGAGATCCTCAAGGGTTTACAGCAGTAGATCACTGCTGGATATTAAAAAAAAAAAAAGGGTTTCATATTTTTTTTGCTTGAAGGACTAAGCTTATTTGCAGGACTTTTTTTTTAGTCATTAATATCAGATATAAATTTTTTTCAGCAGATCTCAGAGATGGCAGCAGCTAGCCTCAGATTTGAGGATAGATTGGAAGGTGCCTCCAATTTCTTGCCCTGGAAAGTTAGGGTAATGTTCTTATTGGAAGAGAATGATCTCTGGGATATTGTCAAGGATGATGTGACTTTGCCTACAGATCCGCAACAATTGGCAGCTCACAAAAAGAAGGAAGTGAAGGCCAAGCGGATGATCTTGGATGCAGTGAAGGATCACCTGATTCCTCACATATCCGAGAAGACTAAGGCAAAGGAGATGTTCGATGCCCTGGTTAGCCTCTACCAGAGCGAGAACATAAACAGGAAGATGATATTGCGGAACAAACTCAGATCTATGGAGATGACCAGATCTGACACCGTTACCAGTTACCTGATGAAGATCACGCAGATTCGTGATCAACTGGCAGCAGTTGGGGAGAAGGTTGAAGACACAGAGTTGGTGAACGTGGCACTTAATGGTTTCTCAGCTTCATGGGAACCATTTGTCAAAGGCATTTGTGCTCGTGAGAACCTTCCCAAATTTGAGAAACTATGGGATGATTTCATCCAGGAGGAGACTCGGATGGAGTCAAAGGCCAGCAAGAAAGGTGGTGACGATAACCTAGCTCTTTTTGGGCAAACCAAGAAGGGCAAAGGTAAAGGACCCAACAAGGGTAAGGTAAAGAATGAGGAGTCAACCTCACAAGGGAAGAAGGACTTGAGCAAGATCAAGTGCTTCATTTGTCATAAGCACGACCATTATGCATCACAATGTCCAGACAAGAAGGGCAAAGGGAAGCAGAAGCAGATGCAAGTAGCAGCCTCTGCAAAAACTCAGATGAGTGAGTTTGCTGCCAAATTCGAGAAGGATTTCTCATTGGTCTCTTGCCTTTCTACCAACACGGTTCCAAGAAATGCTTGGTATGTGGATAGTGGGGCATCTCGGCACATGACATCAGCCCGACAATGTTTTACCAGTCTACAAGAGCAGGACTCAGGGGTTCAGGTTGAGCTTGGTGATGATACCAAATATCCAGTTGTAGGAATTGGTACCATTCCTTTTCGACTCCAATCAGGGAACTCTTTAGACTTTGATGATGTTTTGTTTGTTCCAGGTCTCAGGAAGAACTTGCTTTCAGTTTCGGTTATGGAGGATAAGGGTTATGCAGTGGAGTTCAAGAACCAACATGTCCTTATTAGACCAAAAGAATCTAGCCCGGAAACAACACAAGTAATAGGGGTTAGAGAAGGCAATCTATACAGGTTGTAGGGTGAACCTGTTCGAGCCCTAGTTCATAGCAGTAACAACTTGTGTGAGTTGTGGCACAAGAGGATGGGGCACCTGCATCATAGAGCGTTGCCTATTCTGAGGGAGATAGTCACAGGTCTTCCAGAGTTCAGCATTGAGCAACAGGGAGTATGCAGAGGGTGCACGCTTGGCAAGCATGCCAAGGTTGTTTTCCCAAACAACGAGCATAGGTCTAAGAAGATACTAGATCTAGTACATTCGGATGTTTGTGGACCGATGTCAGTAGCATCAATTTCAGGTAGCATGTACTATGTTTCCTTTATTGATGATTTCTCTCGCAAGACATGGATCTACTTCTTAAAGACCAAGGATGAAGTCTTTAGCAGGTTTCAGGAGTTCAAAGCTCTAGTTGAGAACCAGACAGAGAAGAAGATCAAGGTCTTGAGATCGGACAATGGGGGTGAATATACCTCCAAGGAGTTCGATGGTTTCTGCAAGTAGGAGGAATCAAGAGGGAGTTGATTGTTCCATACAACCCACAACAGAATGGGGTTGCAGAGCGAAAGAATCGATCCATCATAGGGGCTGCTAGGGCCATGATTCATGACCAGGGCTTGCCGATGTTTCTTTGGGCAGAAGCATGCAACACAACAGTCTACATCCAGAACAGGTGTCCTCACAGGATCTTGGAGGACAAGACACCAGAGGAGGCATTCACTGGTGTGAAACCAGAGGTGAGTCATTTCCGCATCTTTGGATGTCCAGTTTATATCCATGTTCCGGTAGAGAAGAGGACCAAGTTGGAGCCCTCCAGTAGGAAGGGTTTATTTGTAGGATACAATGAGACTTCAAAAGCTTACAGGGTTTATATTCCAGAGAAGAGGAAGACAGTAGTGAGCAAGGATGTAAAGTTTGAGGAGGACGTTGCATCCAGGAAGTCCCATGAGCCTATTCCAGTGATAGAGAATGAGGAGCAAGAAGCTCCGAAGGTTGAGCCAGGGTCACCAAAGACACCAGTGGTTTCCAGTTCAGAACAACAACCTTCAGGTGAGGAGGTGGAGACATTAGCCCCTTCCAGTTCTATCAGGAGACCTCAATGGCTTACACAGACATTGAGGGATGCTGAGGAGTATGTTGAGGCTCCTAGCAGCATGATTAGGGAGAGCAGACCTCCAAGGAAGTTTTCAAGCTACATGGCATTGATGAGTAACATCATAAATTCAGAGCCTACCAGTTTTCAGGAGGCAACAGACCAACAGGTTTGGCGGGATGCCATGGTGGAGGAGTACACCTCCATCATGAAGAATGATGTTTGGGACATAGTGCCAAGACCGGAGGGGAAGTCAGTTGTGAGTTCCAAGTGGCTCTACAAAATTAAGCATGTTGCAGATGGCAGCATCGAGAAGTTCAAGGCAAGGTTTGTGGCGAGAGGGTTCTCCCAGAAAGAGGGAGTGGACTATGAGGAGACTTTTGCTCCAGTCGTCAGATACACTTCCATTAGAGCAGTTATGTCTTTAGCTTCATCTATGGGATGGCGGATTCATCAAATGGATGTGAAGACAACTTTCCTTAATGGGATCATTGAGGAAGAAGTGTACATAGAGCAGCCTCAGGGCTTTGAGGTAAATGGGAAGGAGTCCCATGTTTGTAGGCTGAAGAAAGCCTTATATGGACTCAAACAAGCACCGAGAGCATGGTATTCCAGGATAGATGGATACTTGCAGAGTGTGGGCTTCGCCAAAAGTGATGCAGATCCTAATCTATATTACATATTTGTTGGGACTGATCTACTCATTTTGGTGCTATATGTAGATGACTTGTTTCTTACAAGTGCAGAGAAGCTCATTGCAAGGTGCAAAGCAGATATGGCAGCTGAGTTTGAGATGAAGGACATTGGCATGATGCATTACTTCTTGGGTTTGGAGGTTTGGCAGAGACCAGGGGAGATATTCCTTGGGCAGGGTAAGTATGCAGTTGAGATCCTGAAGAGGTTTCGGATGGAGGACTGCAAACCTATGGCCACACCCATGATCACTAATCTGAAGAAGGTGACAACTTCAGATTCAGAATTGGTGGACCCTACGTTGTACAAGCAGCTGATAGGATCCTTGATGTATTTGGTCAACACTCGACCAGATATATGTTTTGAAGTGAACACCTTGAGTCAGTTCATGGTGGAGCCAAGGCAGGAGCATTGGGTAGCAACAAAACATGTGCTCAGATACTTGAGGGGCACGGTGGAGTATGGTCTAAGATATCTTGGAGATGGTGAAGTGAGGTTGCAGGGGTATACAGACTCAGATTGGGCAGGCAATGTAGCAGACAGGAAGAGCACCTCAGGGTGCTGCTTTAGCTTGGGATCAGGCATGATATCCTGGTTCAGCAGGAAGCAGACTTCTGTGGCACTTAGCTCAACAGAGGCCGAATACATGGCAGCCAGTATTGCTAGTTGTGAGGCCATCTGGCTTCGCAAGTTGCTTACAGTATTGATTGATCAGGAGTTGGATCCCACGGTGATATACTATGATAATCAGAGTTGTATCAAACTCTCTGAGAATCCAATATTTCATGACAAGTCCAAACACATAGACATCAAATATCACTTCATACGAGACAAGATTCAGAAGGGAGCCGTAAAGCTCCAATATATTCCCACATATCAGCAGGTAGCTGATATTCTGACCAAGCCCTTAGTGAAAGGGAAGTTTGAAGCATTCAGAGACAAACTTGGATTGGTGCAGAATTCCTTCCTCGCTAAGAGGGAGTGTTGAGAAATGTAGCTCGGACAGGAACTTCTTGCACAAGCTTCAGTATGAACGTGCTAGAAGTGGTTCGAGACATTTCTAATTCTATTTTGAAATTCACTTAAGTGATTTTCTATTTTTAAGTTCACTTAAGTGATTCTATTTTGTAATTCACTTAAGTGATTCTATTTTGAAATTCACTTAAGTGATTTTCTATTTTTAAGTTCACTTAAGTGATTCTATTTTGTAATTCACTTAAGTGATTCTATTTTGAAATTCACTTAAGTGATTTTCTATTTTTAACCTTACATCTCAAGATGAGATGAGATCTAATCTTAGGGTTAGAGAGATTAGGGTTACCTTTTTCAAGGATAAAAGGAGAAGGTCAAGAGTGTTTTAGATACACAGAAAAGAAGAGGAGGAGAACAGATTGTTGAAGGAAAACTACAAGCTTAGGAGGAGAAGAACAGTGAAATTGCTGGCTAGAAAAGCAGCAAGAGAGCAGAAGTGTTCTGCTGTAGCTGTAGCCTCTTTTATTTGTAATATTTCAGGTTCAGAAATATATTTAACTTCTGCTGTTCACGCTGTTTATTTTTCCAGCCATCTGTGTGACTGTTGCATGTTTGAATAAATTATTCTCAGATCTGATTTATTTTAAAATAACATAGGACAGCAGTTATCTAGGGCTGGAAAATTTACATGTAGGAGCTACTTATGGAAAGCAGCCGGAGTAGACTTTGTACATAGGACATTAAGTGCAAAATGTGCACAAGTTTTATAATGTAAACAAAATGTAAATGAAAGGCAAATGAAATGTAATGTCAACAAAATGAAATTAAGATGTCATTTTGATTAGATGACGTTAGCAAGGATGAGATCATGAGATTAATATATTGGATTTGTAATATGTACAGCTAATGTTGTAGACGCATAATGGGATGTGGGTAGTTATGTTGTGAGGTGTCCAGGGAGGCAGTTGCTTCCAACTGCATACCCCCAAGCATAAAAGGACCCCCTCATTCATTGTTTTGGTATGCATAGATAATCATTGGGAGTCATTGGTAAGCAAGTGGTAAGAAAGAGAGCATAGTACATGGATTCCAGGATTGTCCTATGCGTGAGAGCATCCTGTGTACTGCATGTGCAGACGTACTTGTAATATCAGTGTCATACAGGCAATGATAATGCAATGAAATTCCATTGCCATCTCTGTGTGTATATGTTTGTATGATAATATTGCTACAGTAAGTTAGGTTGTGTGTGCCAAGTTCTATGTGTGCAGGTTTCAAACAGGAGTTGCAGTCTAGAATAACTGTATGAGAGTTGCCATACAGGTGTTGCAGTAGGAGTGTCGTATGAGGGACGTCACAAGTGTCGTACGAAGAAGGTGACAAAGTTGTTGCCGTACAAAGACATTGCCGACAGGTGTGAAGGCGTGGGAAGATTACTGTTAGATTGGATTGTAACTGTGCCGTACAAGAGATTGTTGTACAAGTGTTGATAATGTTAAGAGTTGGACCAGCAATGACTGCAGTCTCAGTTGGCTCCTAGAATCTGTTATTCCAATTGCTCCTCCAACCATTGGAATACTCACCGCCGTGCTATAGGGCCTCCAGAAAAGTACCTATGTAGTTACACCTGCCTTGACCAGAGTTTTGGAAGAGCTATAGAAAGCTTAACTCAGGATCATCATATTGGTTAACCACTATCTAAGCAGAGAAACACCCCTTGTACATTGTGTTGGAAGTTGTAGCCTGTTGCTTAAAAAATTCTTCTACTTCATATATTTTTCTTTGGCTTTGGCCTAGCCTGGCGATACAAGTCATGTGCTCATAAGGGCTTACCTGAATCAATCTAATAGCAGGAAAGCATTTGTCAAATAATAATGATGTTGAGGAATCAAGGGAAAAGAGTCTGAAAAGGTGGACTTTTAGATCAAGGTTTCATCCATCAATCAAATAAATCTTTCAACTGGTAAATAGCAAAAGAACATGCAAACAATGTAAAAACGAACTAAGAAATGGCATAAAAAGCAATCTCATGTGCTGCTTTGAACCTCACCAACAAAAAGGGAGATTCATAATTGGTGAGCAGGGATTCAGGTCAAACAAAAGTGAATAATCAATCCTTTCTTGTTGTTTGATTCTGTTTTGGGGGATCTCTTTTGGATTGGCCAAGACAGCCAAGTGAGAGTTGGCAAGTTTCACTCTAACTTGCAAGTCTCAGCAATGCTCGTATATTCTGCCAAGTGACTCTTGTTTGGCACAACAATAGGGATTAACTTGGATCTTGACTCTTCTAGATTTGCCATTATCATAAAACCCTGAAGATTTTTACAGAATGACACAATTATCCTTTGAGATTAATTGCTACATCTAAGGAATATCTGTACCTCGTTCCTACAAATTAGAATTGACAAACCTGAAAAGTAAGAATTGGCTCACCTCTTGGCAAAAACCTGACTCAAAAGAGAATTGACTGGATGTTGACTCAAATCACCTATCTTAGACTACTTGTAAAATGTAATAATTAGTTTTGATTTCAATTTCATAATTAGTTTTCACATCAATCACATAATTAGTCTTGATTCTGCTAGTTGCCCCACAGAATAGAGGGAAACATAGGATTACTAAGCCACTTGAGCAGGGTGTCATGACTTTGATATATTCTGCCAATATTACACCTGGCCCAGTCCCTTTTATTCACAATGTTTCAGGTAGAGCACAACTCAATTGAAACAGTAACTCCATCAAACTCACTAATAAACTACAAACCCCATTAATGCTCCCATGGCAATCTTGATTATGAATCTTCTCTCATCATACTATTGATCACGTTTTTACCCTCAGGAATATTATTGAGGAGGCTCGTCAACAGTTTTCTAAAGCATTTTCTTGCTTTATGGACATTCGAAAGGCCTTTCACACTGTTCCCAGGCATCTTTTATTTCAAATATTACATGACATTGGCATCTATGAGCTCTTTATCACTGCCATCAAGAGACTATACAAGGTAGTTGCTGGCCATTTTTGGACAGCTTTTCGCTTTTAGATGATGTCCAAAGCACCATTGTAGTCAAATAAGGTTGTCCTCTTTCTCCTTCACTCTGGGGTCTACATTGACGAGCGTGAAGAATTTATTTGTCAAAAAATACATGTTGACAATGGTTTCCTTCTACATCATTGATAGCTATATTGCTTTTTGCGGATAATGTCGTTCTTCTTTCTAATACTCTTGAGGGCTTGCAAAGACAGTTGGATACTCTTGCTTGCTTCTGTGACTTGGAACAGCTAGCAGTCAATGTTAGCAAGATTAAGGTGATGATCTTCAACACATCAAATAGTGCCATATATAAGTTTCAGTTCTCCTATAAGGATGAGACAATTGAGATCACTAGTGCTTATACGGTTACACCTACTTGGGGTTCAGTTTAGAGGTCATTCCCTTAAACTTAACTAGCTTCACCATCGTGGCTTCACAAGGGATACACATCTCTCTCAGTCTTGGAACACCAATGTTTCCAACAGCATTTCCAAGACATACCTACAAAGATGTGCCTCTTTGATTGCATCATCAAACCCACAGTCCTTTATGGATCTGAGATTTGGGGTCCAAGTCTAGGGTGTGTTGATTGGGATTGCATTGAGAGGGTCCAAACTATTTTGCTTCCGAAAATGTAAAAGAACAGTTCCCCAATGTATTGTTCAGGCTGAATTTGAGGTTCATCCTCTTCACCATGACAGCATCTTCAGATTTATTTTTTCAGCTTCGTCACCTTAGATCCATGGGTGACCACACCTCAAGCAGAGAAAGAGAGAGGCCCATATTTAACGTTGTGCTCCTTAGAATGTATTACCTCTAGGAACAGGTCTAGTCGTCATTGTGGATAGTACTCAAAAGTTATTTCTCTTCGTCAATCAGTTGGCATCTCTGTAGATCAATTACCTCCATTCAAATGCTCCCCCCCACCTTCTTCCTTACAAGAGGGTGATTAATCAAGCAGTCAAAGATGATGTTTATCAATAATATATTAGATCACTTAGGTTGCTCCATCTCGGCCTCTTAGTTCTAAATTGGCCTTCTTTACTATATATTTCATGACATTTGAGAATGGCATTATTAATTATCCTGATTATTTCCAATGGCATTGGATGTACAGCCTTAGGATTCCTCTCAATCAGCTTAGAGTGTGCTCACATCAGTTGCACGTAGAGACGAACCACCATATTCCTTGAGAAGATAGGTTATGTTGTCTTTGCTCTCTTCGGGAGGTGAAGACTAAAGAACATTTCATCTTCAAGTGTTCTATTTATTATGAGATTCGAGGGAGGTACTATTGTTATTTGCTTGTATAGAGGCTGAGTTGGATTGCTTGCCACTTTTTTGAGCTATCATGATCAAATATGCTTGGCTCTATACCTTAGGGAAGCTATCACTCTTCAACGTCAGTTATTACATGGGATAACAGCTACTACTTAACTAATCACTGTTGCCACATTTTGCACGAGGTGCAATGTTTTCAATTTTGTAGCAGTGCTGCCCTTCCTTTTCCCTCTACCTCTATTTTCCTTTCTTCTTCTCTCCCTTTCTCTCTCTTCCCTACATTCTCTTTCTTCCCCCCTTTCTTGGAGCCCCTCAGTTGGATCTCAAATTTGACAGCAGTTGCCCTGAAAAATGGCTAAGTGTTGGTGCGAAGTTCGCACTTCGCCCAGTTTTGGTGCGAAGTTCGCACTTCGCCCAGTTTTGGTGCGAAGTCCGCACTTCGCCCAGTTTTGGTGCGAAGTCCAACTTCGCCCCTCTTTCTGGGCGCACCTTGTAGCAGGCTGGCAGGTTGGCAGAAAAATGACTAAGTTCTGGGGCGAGGTCCGTACGGCGGTAGGAATCAGCTTTCACCTGTGCGCAGTCCGACTTCGCAGCGAAGTCGGAGTGCGCCCTTCACAGGTGCGCAGTAGGGAAACAAACTCAGAAATACACCCAAGGCACGAAGGCCTTCCCGACTGCGCTATTTTCTGCCTGCGCAACTCTGATCCCAGGCGAAGTTGGATAAACTGCCTTTCAAGGCAGACACGTGTCAAATAGCATCATCCATCATCTGACAAGTGTCCAGCTTCGGGATTTGAGCCAAGACGTGCCGAGCAAAAGGACGAGCATGGGTTGTACTACCTATGCCAGTGGCCTCATTTAAAGCTGATTGGAGGTTCTGCCTGCTCCAGCTACCCGCATTCCTGCCGAGAAGAAGTTCTACCCAACACACCGCCACGTAGCTGTCCAGCTTCCAGGAAGACCATGCTGCGGGTACAGTCCGGTCCGACAAAGGTTAGCATTTGCAGCTCCTTCGCCGCTTTTGTCAGCTAGTGTTTGACTGGGACTTTGTGCCCATTAATGTAACGGGAGGGACTCGGGCTATAAAAACCCACCATGTTTTCATTGTAAGTGGTGGAAGGGGAATGTCTGTTAGGGAACCATTGTAACCGTGCTTCTGCTTATAAATATAAATTGTATGCCTGGTTCTGTTCTGCTGCTTTTATTTCTTTATGCTGCCTCTCTTTTATATTTATGCTTTACGCTTTCCTGTGTCACGGCTCGTTGATTCATTTCAGCATTTGGTGGTCAGGTGCCTTTAGCATTGCTTGTGCCATGGCTTGTTGATTCACTTCAGCATTTGGTGGTCAAGTACTTTTGAACTTCATAGATTAGAGGATACATAGAATAGATGTGGTAGCAGTTCCATCAATTGTGTGTTACGTTGCTGTCCGTAGTGGTGATTGATGCGTTGTCGTGCTGTTAGTTCTCCTTGTAGGCAGAATGTTTGCTAGGGGACCATTGTAGCTGTGCGTATAAATTCTCTGCATAACACATATACCTAGCTCTGACATCTCTCGGTTACTTTTTATATTTATGTTGTTGTACGTAGTGGTGATTGATGCATTGTCGTGCTGTTAGTTCTCCTTGTAGGGAGAATGTTTGCTAGGGGACCATTGTAGCTGTGCGTACAGGTCTTTATATAAAAAGTATACTTAGGTTTTGCAGTTCTCAGTCATGCTTTGTATTTATGATGCAGTAAGTAGTGGTGATTGATGTGTTTCCGTACTGTTAGTTCCCCCCACCAAACTCCAATACATTTGTAAATTCTTTCCGTTCCTTTATCTCTTTTCTGCACTCTTAGCTTAAACCATAAAACCCCCCCAAGGAGTCGGCCTTCTCCGAAGATTGGCACGGAAGGCATCCCTTCCTTTCGGCATTTCTAGCTGGTGGGCGAATCTGGGCGCATTAACCCAAAATCCTTTCCTCATGGCAGATTCGTAACCAACAGTTTCTCTGGCACGCCCGATGGGACCAGGGTCCCACATTTGAAGAGAGATTTTCTGATCAGTCTCCACCTGGCGCTGACAGTGGTTTCTGAGCACTTGGTGAGACAAGGAAGTTTCTCACCCCCAACAGAATCGAAGCACCGGTGTTCACTTCATTGCTGTTCGAAATCTGAGCACCTGGCGACTCTGCACGAACAAATCCTCTGAGTCTGAAAGACCGGTCCTAGCACCTTCATGCAAACAAGAAGGTGGCGAACAAGGGATCCGAGAAGCCCGCCTGACTTTTACGAACTGGACATCAACGCTCGAGGCGAAATTGCCAGGCTGGCTGATCCGCAAGCTCGTGTCGACGAAGCCGAGGCTGAAATTCAAGAAGAATCCGAAGCCGAGGTCGGTGGAGCTGAGTACGAAATAGAAGAGGCCGAGGAAGAAGAGGCATCTGCATCCTCGGAAAGTACCGACACTGAGTACACAACCGACGGCGGAGAAGAAGAGGAAATGGCTGCTCAACAGCAGAATGATGATGATATCTTCCCGGTGGTGGACTCTACAGGGCCCTTGGCCCTGGTCGGACAGCAAGCTGTGCCCCCTGCTGCTTTAAAGTCTATCCCTACATACGACGGCTATGGCAAGACGGCATACGAGCACATCCAGGACATCCTTGCCCTAGCCGCATTGCATTCCATTACTGATGAGAGTGTGAAGACCCGTCTGCTGGCCATTTCCCTGAGGGGAAATCTTCTCTACTGGTGGAGATCGTTGCCAGAGGGATCCATCACAGGGTGGCCCCAGCTTGCCAGAAGGCTCGTAAAAGGATGCAACGAGTTTGCTGACCCTACTTCTTTGCTGCATCAGTTCCAAAGTATCCAGAGACACCCTCAAGAGGAGGTGTCTGATTTCAACATCAGGTTTGCGAGATCCTAGAAACGGGTACCTCGCGAACTTCGGCCTTCAGCTGGCATGGCTGCTCACTACTATCTGAGATCCTTCAACTCAGACATATGCCTGCTGCTGAAGATTGCCAGAATAGACGAGTTTCCTGCTCTATACGAGGCTGCCCAGCAAGCTGAAGCTAACATTATTTCTATCGGCAGACTCCCGTCCAGGGTGCAGGAACCCATTCATCCTGACTTCCCCAGATCCCAGTATCCTCCTGCTTCTGGTGGTGCGCCGTCCACATCAGGGCAGCAACCCCAACGACGAGTGGAATCCGGCGCCGGTCGTAACTCCTTACGGCCCGCCTCAATTGCATTATCCTCACCCGCCTCCTCCTGCTCCGCATTTTCCAGCACTTCCTGCTCCTCCGCAGTACGCACCTTATTCCAACCCTCCTCCATTAGCCGCATTGCCTCCACCGGCACAGTTGCCGCCTCTTGACAGTAGCATTCAGAATACAATCCTCCAGGAGGTGCGGGCTTTGGCCTCGGGATATCATGCCATGTCCAATGACATGACCGCTTCGAAGAAGAAGCGAGCCCGGATGGACCTCGCTCCTAGGAGGCCATATGCGCCCCGACGCCGACAAAAGACAAGCCCCCGAACACCGGTCTGCGGAGGCGTCCGCCTCCGAGAAATGCTGCTATAGAAGACCCGCTTGGTCCTTCCGACCAGGTTAACTGGTGCACTACGTGCAATGACCCGCATTCGGAGGAAGACTGCACATTGCACCAGCACTACATCCAGACCTTGGCCGGCAGCGCCATAGAGGACGATGAACTCTACATGATCCTGGACGGCGAAGCCAACTTTGCCCTCCCAGAGGAGAATTTAGTGCCGCCCGCCAAGGAAGAAAAGAAAACCGCAGATGCGGCCAAGCCTTTGCAAGTTTATGCAAGAAGAGAAAAACCGCAGCCCGGTGGACTGCCACCTGTACAAACGGTTGTGGCCCTACACAGCCCAGGAGAAGGCATCCAAAGATAAAGCTCCAGCCAAGCCTCCTCCGACAAAGGCTGCCCCTGTTCCAGCCAAGCCTCCTATAGCAAAAGCTCCAGTTCCGGCTAAAGCTCCCGTACCTCAGCCTCCAGCTGAAACCAAAGAACAAGCCCAGGAGAAGCTGAAGTACCCGTCTCTGACCAAGAGACGACGAGTTGAGGCTACCCAGCAGTACCGGACGAAGTATGAGCCGGCAAAAGAAGCAGAAGGAGCTAGTACCTCGGGCTACAGCATAGTAGACGAGTTGAAAAGAACACCTGTTAGAATCAGCATGTATGATGCTCTTCTGCTCCCAGGCCAGGTGGATCTGCTACAGGAATCTCTGAAGAACATGAAGAGCGGCAAGCAGATACAGCCCGCTGTCCTGGTTCAACCTTTGACAGTCTCAGCCACTGGGAAGAACAGACCGCCTCCCTTTTATTTGTCTTTACGGATGCAAGGGCACATAGTTCACAACTGCATGGTGGATTCTGGTGCTTCCACGACTGTGATGCCGAAGGCCGTCTGCGATGAGATCGGGATGGAGTACACACGGAGCAGCCAAGGCGTGCTGCAATTAGACGACACCCCTGTCAAGACAGTTGGTGTCATAAAGGACATCCCTATCCGGCTGCACAAGGCTCTCGACATCGTGGTCATCCAAGAGGTCGTGGTTGTTGACTTGGCTCCCTACTTCGGCATGTGTCTCTCCCGGGAGTTCACCGCGAAGTTGGGCGGGTACCTGTCTCTAGACTACTCACACATGGAAGTGCCCTTCAAAGGAAGGAGACTGAAAATTTTCAATGAGAAGCCTTCCACCTTCCTAGTAGAGAAGATACCCGGAGGAGAGTTGAACTGCATGGTCCAGCTGTCGGAGGAAGAGCTGGTGACAGTAGAGCTGACTGAGCAAGCCTTCGAGTGCTACAGCTTGAAGATGAGTTCTCTTTGCGGGACTTCAACGCCGTAATTGAGACAGAGCAGGGCTGTTACTCCATCGTACAGCCCGAGAGACTTGACAAGTCAGCAGCAAAAGAAGTAGGACCTGCACCTGAGAAGCTGTGGAAGCTTTTCTTTGACGACGCGCGATGCAAAAATGGCGTCGGTGCAGGGGTGCTTCTGGTTTCTCCGACCGGAATCCAGGACTATACCTACAGGTTGGCCTGGAGCTGCACTAACAACTCGGCGGAATACGAAGCCCTGTGCTTGGGTTTGCGAAAGGCGGAGAGGCTGGGGATTAAACACCTGCAGATCTTTGGAGATTCAGAGCCGGTGTATCACCAGGTTACGAACAAGTGCGCCTCCAAACAGCACTATCTTAGGGCGTACCGCAACCGGGTGTGGGACCTGATGGAGTCGTTCGACTCGTTGAATGTCAAGGTGATATCGCGTGAGAAAAACAAACACGCTGACATTCTAGCGTCTGTTGGAGCCAGGTACGTTTCGACTGACGACGTTGTCCAGAAACCGAAGCCGATTCGCACCATTTACAGGCCTTCTGTGCCTGATAAGGACACCCACTGGCAGGTGTTCAGTTATGACGAGGAGATCGTCACATTTTTGGTTAACGAAGTTGGTTCAATCGAAGGTAGAGACCCTAATGACGAGCAATATGAGGGGTTGATACAGTTAAAAAATAATCATGTCCCAAAAGGACTGATTACATTGGAGAGTCTCGTTTGATCAGAATGACAGAGCAATATCTCACAGGATCAAAGTAGACCCGAAGCAGTATGCCGACCTGGAACTTGAACCTGGTAAAACTATCAAGGTTGGAACAGACTGCACGTCGGAGGAACTTGAGCAGATCAGATCACTGTGCCAAGAGTTCCCCGACATCGTGGCCTGGTGCTACGAGGATTTGAGGGGTATGATGAAATGTCATCCAGCATACCATTGAGCTAGAGGATGGCGCCAAGCCATTCCGACAGAAGCAGAGGGCCGTAAATCCGAAGATTGAGGCCATGATGAAAGCAGAGCTCTTGAAGATGCTGGAGGCCAAAATCATCTACCCCATCAAACATTCATCCTGGGTCGCGAATTTGGTGCCCGTGAGGAAAAAGAATGGCGACATTCGTCTCTCGTGTCGACCTCGAAACCTGAATCGAGGCTTCCCTCAAGGACCACTATCCGCTTCCCCAAATCGACCAGATTCTACATATCGTTGCTGGAGCCCAGAGATTCTCACTTTTAGATGGATTTTCCGGCTACAACCAGATTTGGGTCAAATATGAGGACCAGCATAATACGGCGTTCACCACCAAGCGGGGGACGTTCACCTATCAGCGCATGCCTTTTGGCTTATCCAATGCTGGTGCCACATTCCAAAGGGCCATGGACCTGGCCTTCCGAGAGCTGCTCAATAAGATCATTGTTATCTACCTTGATGACATGACTGTTTTCTCTCACCAAAGAGGAGATCATGTTTCACACCTACGGCAAATATTTGAGAGGTGTCGAGAATTCGGCATTTCTATAAACCCGAAGAAGTCTGTCTTCGCGGTAAAAGAAGGAAAGTTCTTGGGACATGTCATCTCCGAGAAAGGCCTCGCCATTGACCCTGACAGAGCAGAAGCCCTCCTTCGCTTGCCAGCCCCCATCGATAAAAAAGGGCTGCAGTCCTTCTTCGGTCAGATTAACTTCGTGCGGAAGTTCATTCCGGACTTCGCACAGGTGATCAAGCCTATGGCCGAATTGCTGAAAAAAGATACAATTTACGAATGGACTGATGAGAGAGAGCAAGCCTTCGAGGAAATCAAGGCTCGAATTGCGCAAGCTCCGGTGTTGATAAACCCGGACTACTCCAAGGACTTCATCCTTTATGCAGTGGGAGAACCCAAAAGTTACGCTGCAGTCCTAACTCAGAAGGGAGACGATGGCGAGGAGCGCCCCATAGCGTTCCTGAGCCAAGTGATTCAGCCACATGAGGAAAAGTACAACTTTATAGAGCGGCAGGTTCACGCTGTTATGAAATCCCTCCGAAAGTTCAGGCATTTTGTCTCCCAGAGCAAAACCACTGTCTTTGTGATTCACCCGGACATTCGAAGCTTCATCATACAAGGAGAACCGGGTCACAAGAGAGCAGGATGGATTGCAAAAATCCAAGAGTTCGACATCGAAGTGCGGCCCACCAAGCTTATCAGGGGCCGAGCCTTGTGTCAGGAATTGGCCCGAAGCGCTGTAGCCGGCATCTCCGCCTGTAAGTGGGAGGACACAGCGACACGCATCTACCTAGCCAACTCCTTATCGGAGGGGAGTGATTGGACAAATGAACTGGTGAGATATTTCTGCACCGGAAGATGTCCAGATCACCTGAACGCCTCACAACGAAGGAGATTTCGGCTAGGTGCACTTAAGTACATTCTTCGGCCCGAGGGGCTTTACTTCAAAAACATTGACGGCATCCTGTTGCGGTGCGTCAGAAAATCAGACCAGCCCAGGGTCCTCGGAGATTTTCATTCCGGGATGCCTGGAGGTCATCATTCTGCAAGGCCTACGGCCTTAAAAATAATTAGAGTTGGGTACTATTGGCCCACTCTATTTACAGATGCTTATGCGGTCTGTTCCAAGTGTGATCAATGCCAGAGGTTTGTCGGCGTAAACGGAAAAGCACCCCTGCCCCTTCAACTGATTCAGGCCGAGACTCCGTTCCAGCAATGGGGTCTCGACTTCATTGGGGTGATTTCGCCTAGTTCCTCTGCTGGACACAAGTTTATTCTTACAGCCACCGACTACTTCACACGGTGGGCAGAAGCAATCCCGACCAAGAACACAGAACAAGAAACGGTCATCAGGTTCCTTGAGAGCCTAATTACCCGCTTCGGGGTTCCAGAGTCAATGGTGACAGACAATGGTCCGGGATTCACAGGCGCTGTACTCACGGAGTACACTGGCAAACTTGGCATCTATCACAAGATGTCTTCTAATTACTACCCGCAGGGGAATGGCCTTGCCGAGTCTACTAACAAGAACCTCCTGAAAATCATCCGGAGGACCATTGATAGAAACAAGCGGACTTGGCATTTACTCCTGAACCGGGCGTTGTGGGCGGACAGAGTTTCATTCAAGAAATCCATCAGAACGTCCCCCTATGCGCTCGTCTATGGCAAAGAGGCTGTCATGCCATCCCACATTGAAATCCCTGCCCTATGGATGTTGGACGAAGACAGGAGTAGTGGAGACCCGGTGGACGACAGACTGTGCCAACTCCTACAGTTGGAAGAAGACAGAGAAAAAGCATACCAGGCCTTCACTAATCATATTGCAGCCACTCAAGGCTGGTTTGCAAAAGGCACCACTGCTCGAGTTTTTAAAATCGGGGACCTGGTGCTGAAGTGGGACTCATATAAGGCAAAGCCGGGCAACCACGGGAAGTTTGATGCTCTCTGGGAGGGCCCTTATCAGATTGCCCGGGTGAACCAGTTCAATGCCTATGTACTTCGGGATATGGAGGGTCAGCTCCTACCTATCCCTGTTAACGGGTTCCACTTAAAAATTTACCGCTGCTGAAGGTGCCCGAGTGGCCCTTCTTTGTAAAAATTTCCCTTATGCATTTTTGTTTTCCAGCATGTACAGTTTCCAGCTTTCAGTTTTTTATTTTGTTTGAGCCGAACTGCGACATGGGAGAGAATACAGACTTCGCAGCGAAGTCTGTTGTCGCCCCTCAGAAGGGGCGAAGTTCGTGAAGGGGCTGCTTGAGTGAAGAAGAAAAAAAAAAAAAAACGTCTAAGTGTTGGCCGCTGCCCGACTTCGCAGCGAAGTCGGGCTGCGCGCCAGCAAAAGAGCGAAGTTTGAAGGGAGAAAAACTGCAAGGGCACAAGTGATCGGACTGCGCTCAGTTTTGAGCGAAGTCCGACTTCGGCCGGCTTGCGCGCAAAGTACGAACTGCGCGCAGCTCGCGCGCGAAGTTCGAACTTCGCGCGAAGTTCGGGCGAAGTCCGAACGCGCTCTATTTCCTTAGCGCAGCTCGTGCACCCGGTCCCAAGAGGCAATCAAACTCTACTCGCCAATTCTTCCGAAGTTTGTAAAGGGCCAGACTGCGCTCAATCCTTGGGCGCGGTAAGAAAAAAAAAAAAAAAAAGAAACAGTCTCAATGCAAGTCGCAGTTCGGACTGCGCCCGATTTTTGGGCGAAGTCCGACTGCGCTGGCGAAGTCGGATCGCGCCCAACTTTGGGCGAAGTCCGATTGCGCCTTGTTTTCTGGGCCAGCTTGGACAGTTGTTTAAAAAAAAAAAAAAAATGAATAAAATATTCTAAAAGCTCCAAGCTAGGCCCAAGGCGCATTGCGACCGTTTTGAGATGGGTTTCCGCACCAAGGGGTTTTTTCTTGAGCAGTGTGCCCAGATTGCGGCAGTGACGTCAGCCATGGCGCAGCGTTCAAGATAAATTTAATGATTGCACAGTCCTCAATGAAAAGTGCAATCAAAAAAGCATGGCACGGCAGCCGGGATACCTTTTTCAAAACATTCTCCTGCGCAGCCACCCAAGAAACATAACTCCTTCACTTGCCAGCCGACCTACCCCCTCCTGCGCGACATTAATGACGCTGTCATTATCTAGAAAAGGGGGTCAGATGCATCCAGACATGCCAAACTGTGCAGATTATTTCTGTGACTACGAAATCTGCTGCAGACGCCCTGAATTTGTAATTATTGTTGTTTCGGAGAGATGGACAGAGGAAAGATGCCAATGCCAGCGCAATCCAGCGAAGGGTGCGAACCCGAAGATTTACCGCGGCCAGGTGTTTTCAAAAGTGAAACACCGCCGGAGCGAAAGTCAAAATCCCGGCCAAAGTACAGCGTGGGCAAGCCCCACCACCTCCGGTAAATTACCTGGCGGGATACAAGGACGGCTCGTTTTCTATGAGCCTGACTAAGCTGCGGACAAATGTGGAGAGTTGGGCTGACAAGGTTTCGCCCTCTCACCATTTCGGAGCGGCGTACAAGTCAAACCTTTTCCGGTTCTTGTGCCCTCCCGTCCATCAATGCCCGGAGCTGGTAGACCTGATTGTCAGACATTACAGACCAGCTACCCGGAAAATTTGCAGCTCCAGTGGTAAACCCTTGTTCGCGCTGCGCAAGGAGACTGTCCAGCCAGCTTTCCCCCCAGGGTTGGAGTATGACTCCAGCACAATCGTCAGAAAGATAAATCTGGGCGAGCAAGCGGGACGCTTCATGCATACAAAAAGGATGAGGGATTTCCTCAATTCAGAGCTAAACGCCCCGCTTGCAGCTGGACAGTGGCCAACCGGCCCCATGCCCTTGGCGAGGTTTCAGAGCAAATATTTATACACCATTCTGGCATGGATCCTCGGCTGCGACTTTGATGAGCTGGTACAGCTGTACTAGCTAGCGCTGGCAGAATGTCTCCTGTGTGGAGAATCCTACGAACCAGCAGCGCAGAGAAGTGGAAAGCGCCCCATATTTTTCGACTGGGCGGATTGGCTTGCATACGCCATCCACTCCAGCCTGGTGAAGCTCCAGAAGAAGCAGTCCACTGAATTTCGGTTCAGTTCTGTCCTAGCTTGGCTATGTTTGTATCATTTGCACTCCCGGATGCCGATCCCGAACCTGAAGAAGGTCAACGAGAAGGGAGAGCCACAGCCCGTCTATGACTGGACGGATGACCTATACCGGAAAGGGTCTTACTACAAGTTTAACTTCAACTTTCTCGGGATTGGTCATGTCGATCTTCGGCGATGGCGAGATCCCTCGCCCCCCGCGGGAAATGACGAACTCTTTGCTGAGTCAGAAGCTCGGGGACGTTTTTAGACTGACGCAGGGGATTGTGGTCAGAATCTACGGATTCAAGGGCAAACCTCATCTGCTGCCCTACTGGTGCACGGATCATCAGTTTGGGATGGAGGTTGCCCGTCAGATGGATTATGTTGAGGAGGAGTTCGGCCTAGGAAAGAAAAGAGGCCAGATCTTTCAATATCCTCTTTCCTGGGCGAACGTTGAGATTTCCGAGGTAGGACAGCATGTCTATCTCGAGCGGGAGCTTTTTGACATTGGTCTGATTCTGCTGCCGCAGCGCTGGAAGTACGACCCGTATGGGATAAGGGGAAAGTTCACCCATCTCTGCCCCCGGGCGGATATAATCGAAGACAGATGCGATGTGGTCCATGTTGACCTTGACTGGGAAATTGACTTGATGGAAGGTTCGCCTCCATGGCAGGATTTTTACTGCGAGGAGGTAGCATATGACCCCAAGCGAAACCCGGACCACAAGTTCTCTTCTCCGGGGTTTAAAAAGTTCATCTCCAAGATAGCAGGCCTTAACTGGCCAAAAGAAAAGATTATTGAATGTTGGAAGATGAGGTGCCGCACGCAACACGACAAATCCACCAAGAGAAATCTGGCCGTTGATGACGACTTTTCGGCTCTATATGACCAGCACCATGACAGCTGGCGGCCATTCGCATATCAAGATTACGTTCCCCGAGGTCCCTTTGAGGGTCATAAAGGAGGGTCTTCCTCCCAACAGTTGTACACTTCGGCAACTGCCAACGCGGGCCCAGCAGACATCCAAGTAGACCCAATGCAGCCCGTGGCTTCCAAGGCAGCGCCTGAAAAGGCGGAGAAATTAATCAAGGTAACGCCCGAGGTGATTCCTCAGGCACAAAAGACGCCAACGCCGCCAGAGAGCAAACCGGTTGCGGCAGACCTTCTGCAAGTCAAACCCCGGTACAAGTTTACCATGGGAACATCGGCGCCTGCTGCACCTGCTTCATCTCCTTCCCCCGATCCAGCCATCACTCCGGAAAATAAAAAGAGGAAGAGAGTTAAAAAAATCAGGCGACCTAGTCTGACAGTGCAGCAGCCAGTCGCAGAGCCGCAGCCGCGTTCAGCCGCTCCAGAGATTGTTTCTCTGGGCAGTCCCGAGCTAGCCGCCGGAACCAGAATCGCAGACATCCATCCAGCATCGGCTCAGGCGGAGCCCGCAGGTACGTTTGCTGCCCCACTCTCTCTGGTCTCATCTAGCCCTACTCCTACTCCATCTCCCGCTCAATCCGAGCAAGTCATGGCCGCATCTTCCCATATCCACATCCTTCTAGCGGCCCCCATTCTTTCGACCAGTTTGCTCAGAACCCCAACGTTTCCCTATCTCTGAGTCAAACCCCAAACCCTTCGCCTGAGGTTAGTGTTGAAGCCGTGCATTCACCGTTACATCCACCGCCTCAGCCGCTTGAAACCCTTGCAACATCAGCCGCTCCCATCTCCACTTCCCGGTCGCCCCTAGAAGCGGCCGATCCTTCCAAAGTCCGTCCGCTTCCTCCTGATTCCATTCCCGCAGGAGAGACGTCTCAGCAGAACCCTAGGCTGGGGGAACCAGACTTCATGGACGACCTCCAGAATACGGACGATTTGCCTCTGGCAACAAGAGCTGTAGAGTACCCTATCTCTTTCCTCCAAAACCTGAAGCGGAGGAGACCTGAAGAGATAGCTGCCCCGGTAAAGCGCACCAAGTTTAACTTCGAGAGGAGAGTGCTTACAACAGAGAAGATAATCCCAAAGAAGCCTCTCCGGGAAATGACCAGGGCGGACTACGAGCTCCAAACAAAGGAGAAGAGCTTTGACGATATCAACAAGCAATACAAGATTCAGGGAATCATTCGTAAAGCGGATAATCTCCTTGTCGAGAGTCTGGAGGAACAGGAAGAGCTTTTCGGGTTGCAGGATAAGACAAGACAGCTTGAAGAGGACCTGTCTAGGTCCACTGAGCAGCTGGAAGCGGCGCAACGAGAAATAGATGAACTAAAAGCCCAGCTGGCCGCTTCTCAGCAACAAGCCACAACGGAAAAGCAGGCAGCCTTGGAGCAGATTTCTCAGCTCCAGGAGTCTTTGAAATAGGCGCAGTCGCAATTTGCAGAGAGAGCATCTCAGGCGACGGTCTTTTCGAAGAGCAAAGTTAAGGGGATGCGGGCTGATCTGCTGCGGGGATGCAAGCCCCACACGTATAAGGCTATGTCAGTTCTGGATTTCGCATCCAAAATTCAAGAAGTTTCTGCCCAGGGAAAGCCTGTTGTATTGGAGGCCGAACGCCAGGCGAAGCAATGGCTAGACCTGGCAATAAATCTTCAAGAACGCGAGCGCGATGGCCTCCAATTCTCCCCCATGTCCTCATTCGCTGCAGAATGGGCAGATGCAAGGGTAACCTTGCATAAATATTTTAAGAAAGTAGAAGAGGTGAGAGTTGCCAGACGAATGTTGGACGCATTTGAACATGAAAGAGACATTTGTATGGCTCCCTTTCACGCTCTTTCCGAACTAGGGTGCCCGGGATTTGTTGAGAATGGTGAGTTTCTCACCCTTGAACAAGTGAAAAAGAATTGGCGGTCCTTTGAGGTAGATACAGCTGAGATTGATAGCTGGACTGAGCCAATTCAAGAAAGTCAGGTCACCCAGATGGTGTCCAAATGCTGCAAGATCAGCTCCTACTTCCAGGAGCTAGGAAAAAGATACTTCACCATCGACCTGCACGCGGTCGCTGCTTTCCACGCAGCATTAGAAGAAGTTGCTAACCGCCGGCCATTCAAAGCAGAAGCCTGGGGCCAAGCCCAGGCCGCATACAACCGCATCTGCGAGGCAGAAACAAAAGCTGGAGAGCCTTCGGAAGATGGTTCTGAGGAGGCAACTGACAAAAGTGAATCTGAAGAACAGTTGCCGCGAGGAGAACAGCTAGAGCAGTAAAAGGCAGGGGAAGCAAGTTCCTCCGCACCCAATGGATGAAGGCATGGATTCTTTGCGCCGAGGCGAGCTCGACACCCCGCGAGCCGCCAGAAATGTTGCCACATTTTGCACGGGGTGCAATGTTTTCAATTTTGTAGCAGTGCTGCTCTTCCTTTTCCCTCTTCCTCTATTTTCCTTTCTTCTTCTCTCCCTTTCTCTCTCTTTCCTACATTCTCTTTCTTCCCCCCTTTCTTGGAGCCCCTCAGTTGGATCTCAAATTTGACAGCAGTTGCCCTGAAAAATGGCTAAGTGTTGGTGCGAAGTTCGCACTTCGCCCAGTTTTGGTGCGAAGTCCGACTTCGCCCCTCTTTCTGGGCGCACCTTGTAGCAGGCTGGCAGGTTGGCAGAAAAATGACTAAGTGCTGGGGCGAGGTCCGTACGACGGCAGGAATCAGCTTTCACCTGTGCGCAGTCCGACTTCGCAACGAAGTCGGAGTGCGCCCTTCACAGGTGCGCAATAGGGAAACAAACTCAGAAATACACCCAAGGCACGAAGGCCTTCCCGACTGCGCTGTTTTCTGCCTGCGCAACACAATGGCGCTCTGATCCCAGGCGAAGTTGGATAAACTGCCTTTCAAGGCAAACACGTGTCAAACAGCATCATCCATCATCTGACAAGTGTCCAGCTTCGGGATTTGAGCCAAGACGTGCCGAGCAAAAGGACGAGCATGGGCTGCACTACCTATGCCAATGGCCTCATTTAAAGCTGATTGGAGGTTCTGCCTGCTCCAGCTACCCGCATTCCTGCCGAGAAGAAGTTCTACCCAACACACCGCCACGTAGCTGTCCAGCTTCCAGGAAGACCATGCTGCGGGTACAGTCCGGTCCGACAAAGGTTAGCATTTGCAGCTCCTTCGCCGCTTTTGTCAGCTAGTGTTTGACTGGGACTTTGTGCCCGTTAATGTAACGGGAGGGACTCGGGCTATAAAAACCCACCATGTTTTCATTGTAAGTGGTGGAAGGGGAATGTCTGTTAGGGAACCATTGTAACCGTGCTTCTGCTTATAAATATAAATTGTATGCCTGGTTCTGTTCTGCTGCTTTTATTTCTTTATGCTGCCTCTCCTTTATATTTATGCTTTACGCTTTCCTGTGTCACGGCTCGTTGATTCATTTCAGCATTTGGTGGTCAGGTGCCTTTAGCATTGCTTGTGCCATGGCTTGTTGATTCATTTCAGCATTTGGTGGTCAAGTACTTTTGAACTTCATAGATTAGAGGATACATAGAATAGATGTGGTAGCAGTTCCATCAGTTGTGTGTTACGTTGCTGTCCGTAGTGGTGATTGATGCGTTGTCGTGCTGTTAGTTCTCCTTGTAGGGAGAATGTTTGCTAGGGGACCATTGTAGCTGTGCGTATAAATTCTCTGCATAACACATATACCTGGCTCTGACATCTCTCGGTTACTTTTTATATTTATGTTGTTGTACGTAGTGGTGATTGATGCATTGTCGTGCTGTTAGTTCTCCTTGTAGGGAGAATGTTTGCTAGGGGACCATTGTAGCTGTGCGTACAGGTCTTTATATAAAAAGTATACTTAGGTTTTGCAGTTCCTCGTCATGCTTTGTATTTATGATGCAAGAAGTAGTGGTGATTGATGTGTTGTCGTACTGTTAGTTCCCCCCACCAAACTCCAATACATTTGTAAATTCTTTCCGTTCCTTTATCTCTTTCCTGCACTCTTAGCTTAAACCATAAAACCCCCCCAAGGAGTCGGCCTTCTCCGGAGATTGGCACGGAAGGCATCCCTTCCTTCCGGCCTTTCTAGCTGGTGGGCGAATCTGGGCGCATTAACCCAAAATCCTTTCCTCATGGCAGATTCGTAACCAACAATCACCTCATTCTTTCACTCTATCTCTGCAATCGAGAATAGTAAGTGTTCATTTAAAGTTGTAGTTCTCCATAATGTTAATGACAAATCTATGCATACTTGTCTACATACAAGAGTGGCTACTAGGGCTTCGGTTCTTTCTTTTTCATGCATGCGGCAAGACAGTGTTAGTTCTCCGACATCGGGTTACAGCCACCCCTCATGTAAAGAGGAGTTGTAGACAGATGTAACTTACCAGTTTCCTATCTTCTTCTACTGGTTCCAAGGGCATGGATGCTAGAAGAGTCTTAAGGGTTAGAACAACATGTCCTCCCAGGATTATCCAACTAAGCCCCCTTCGTCCTGGCCATTCTCCTGGCAGCATCAGTAGATCCTATGTGGATAATTGGTGATGATGACGACTTTGTCTCTACTTTACATCTCACTACAGATAAGTGTTGGCACTTGGATCCACTGGAGCTCCTTTCTACCTCTCTTACCTTGACTCCTAACTCTTTCTTCATAATTACTTATAATATGTTAGGGTTTATCCATTTTGGGTAACCCTCAAGGCTGTAATTTTATGCCATACAACTTTAGTGTTGTACAACTACACACTACATTCTTTACTCTAGTATAGCTTATTTTCATAGTACTTTCCGCTTACTAGAGCGCATTGTAACAACTCTTTTCAACGAGTTTCACTAGCCTACTTTGGTCAACCGTGGACATTAATAGAATTATCTTATCTCAGCCATATACAACAAACTTTTTAATTAAAAGGGTAATTTCCTTGAGACAATTCAAACCAACTTAGGAAATGCAAATGATTTTGACATAAATACTACACACATACATTAAATGATCATATAATTCTAGCTTTCCAAAAGCCCAAAAAAATAGGGATAAGTGGACTAAATGAGAATTTTCACACCATAAGCAAGAGATCAAATGCCACAGGCTCTTGGATATCTTTAAGTAGCCATGGTGGATCCTAAAGCCAGGTCAAACTCAATGTTTGCAGAGACCACATAACCATATTACAGATATAATCACACATCTTTTCTGTTCAAGCTCTACCCTAAGGTTTACCCTAAGCCTTTATTATGGTTCTAATTCTAAACTCAACTCTAATGCAGAGGTAAAGTATTACCAACAGAAGGTTAAGTCTAACAGCACAACACATTTGATAAGGGCCCTCACTTTTGGTAGCAAACCTACAAGGTATTCATTTTGTACCCAAGGGGAAAAAAAGTTCCAAAAGTTAGTCTGTTTACAGTTCCAATTTGGCCTTGATGTATAGTCCTGTCACAATGGCTGTGAATTGTAGTTTATATACCTGATACATAATAACATTACCACCTCTGGTACCTAATTTGTAAAATAAACAAATAAAGTAACTTTATAAAGAATGGGAACATTGAAGAAAAATTAAAATGGAAAGTTAAAAGATAAGTAGCCTTTTATGAAAAAGTGAAAACAAGTAAAACTACTTCACAAAAGAGAAAAACCAAGATTCATGAGGTAGAATGAAAATAAACATTGATTTTCTGTGCATTATATACTAAGAATTGTGGTGGAATAAAGTACCTTCCCAACTGCTATCAAGCACGAAACATGGCTCCTACATAATTTTGGGTGTAATTTGTTTGGATTCAACACCAACTGCCTGCCTTAAAAACGTTAAGGCTTAATTATTATAAACAAAGCTAGCCTTTGTAAGACAATAACCATATAATTTTAAAACAAGTAAAATTTTTGGATACAAGCATCCAATAGTAAGAAAATTAATGCTGCCTTCCAGACTAGACCCTGCAAAAGCACTTAGAAATGAAGCCATTCACCAAAATTCCAGAAAATATTTATGAACTCAAAGATATGTACTTTATTTGAATTCAAAATCATTAGTGCTCACACGATTCATGTGTCAGCCTGTAAAAATCATTTCATAATAATTTATGGCTATGAAATAAAGGGTCATAAAATTTTATTATTTTAATTAAAAAAAAAATAGAAATAGCTTAAACAATGAAAATGAGGTCCAACAAAACCAAATATATGTACCTTCTAAGAGGAAGAAAATGATTTTGGCTGCAAAAATGACTTTTATTACAATAGCTAGCGTTTTTTTGCCTCAATTAAGTCATGAGCCTTTTCTTTGTATAAGCATTGTACTTAGACATTGAGTTTCTTCTCCTTTGAACTCTGCTGAATTTCAGGATAGAGAAAGGGGGTGAGAAGATATACGATATGGCTGTCATCAGCAAGGATCATAGTAATATGAACAGGACTGTTTTAACTCGTATTGGCCCCCAAAGACAGAAATTTTTACTGCATTGATGAAAAGGACAGCTGTTTGACTGAGTACTAATGCATTTACCTAGAAAAACTGCTGTGTGGGTCCTTCTCGCTGCTGCACTTTGTTGTATTGATCCAGTATGACAGTTAAAGTAAATGTATTTGGCTAGAAATTCCTCCATTGACTGACCAAAGTGACAACAAAAATCTAAGTTATGTGGACTATTTACCCAATCTAAATCATGAATTGTATTTATGATAAGTATTAGTCGTTGTACTTGCCTATTACGATGAACTGTACTGCCATGAATAATTTGTTATGCCTAAAGTGGATGGATTGGAAGAATATGAAATTACGGATATTAAAGCAGCATGTGGGCCAAAGGTCACTCAGTATCATGCTGGCAGTGACTTGGCCTGCCAGACAAGCTCCTTTACATATAAAAGATGTGATACGCATCATTCCCAAAAGGGACCAAAAGAGAATGTATATTGGGTACTGGATTATAGCTGGCAGAGTAGCCACCATTCAAAAGAAAAAAATTAATGCAACATGCATCAAAACACACACACACACACAAACACATTCTTGTTTTAAATAGAATTATTGCAGATGGGAAGCTCATATATAGAAGCTTGCATGTTTTATTGTGGATTTAACTCTCTAGGGAAATGTGGTTGAGGACGATGACACGACTTCAGCAAGCCTTAAGAGTATATAAATTGAAATCAGGACAATATTAATATGCATAGCAGTTTACTTCTGGTGTTACTCCAAATTCATTTATTGAGGGTGGGGAATATCTTCATCCATGCCTTCAACTTGCTCAAAACAAATCTCAAAAGGGAATAAGTATACCCCAAGTTGACAAGATTATCAGCTCAAGAAAGGACAACCAAAATAAAGCCAAAGGTCATACAAAGATTGTAGCACGGTGGTGAGTACTCCAACACTTGGAGGAACAATTTGATATGACAGATTCAATAGTCAACCGAGAATGCAATCAGCAACATCTCCTATGTGTACGACAATGATTGACAATCTCACTTGAACGGCAAGTGCTTTGACACTCCACTTGTATGGCAAGCACTTGAACGATAGTCTCTGTTGTACTGAACTCTGGACTCCAGTATTTGGTGATTAAGTATTCCTGGAATGCATAGATAGAGGATACATAGGATGAATGATAGCTGTAGTTTCTATGGTGTGTTTTGTGTTTAATTGTTGTTAGTAGTGGTGATTGATCGTTGTCATGCTGCTTATTCCCCCCACCCAACTCCAATCACATTTGGATTCTCTTTCCGCATTTGTATCTCTTTCCCTGCACTCTTAGCTTAAAACACTAAAACCCCACAGGAAGCCGACCTTCTCCGGAGATTGGCACGGAAGGCATTCCTTCCTTCCGGCCTTTCAATCTGGTGGGCGAATCTGGGCGCATCATACCAAATCCTTTCCTCATGGCAGATTCGTAACCAACAGTCTCTAGACTTGTACAACACTCCTCGTCGACACTTCCTCATATAACAACTCCTCTTGTACGGCACTCCTCAATGGCACTTCCTCGTACAACACTCTTGGACTACAACTTAGATCAAACCTGCACACAAAACTTAGGAAGAACACATACAGATCGAAGGTAGTTGGATAGTTGCCAACTGCCTACTGAACCCGTTATGTCTATAAGTATGCATCTATGTGAGAGATGCAAGAGGTATGTGTAGAGAGAGTGCATGTTGTAGTTGGCTGAAGTGTATTGTGGTAGATTGTTTGTCAAAGCATGATGTATTGCAGATAGTGCAAGATACATGTGTGCAAAGTGTATCCATTTGCATTTGTAAGTATATTCCTATTGTGTATTTTGTTTATATTAGTTGTAATTGAACTGTATTGTAGTGTGTTGTATTCCATTTATACATTCTAGAGTCTTTGCTTGTTTGAAGTAGGGTTGAGTTTGGTGACATTGAGTTATGACGCTCAAGAAGGTATGCAACAACAACAATGGAATGATTACAAGGCAAGCAACAAACGATGGAGTTTCCCTTGGGAGAAGGAAATATCGGAGGTTGCAATAGAAAAAGACAAACTTGTTTATTGACACTAATGAAGGACCTTCACACGAAGGAGACACGCAATTGGACGTACATGAAGGAGATGCACAAGTGTTGGTGTACAAATGAGATATACGAGTGCTCGCACACAAGGATGAGGTGCAAGTTTTTGAGCATGAAGCAGACGTGCACACCAACGAAAACAGTTTGTGCACGTGAAGATGTGCATGTTGACAAAGGTGTGCATGCCGACAAAGAAGCTTGCACAATTGAAGACGTGCGTGCTAATGTGGAAGTGCACGTTGACGAAGACGGACAAGTGCACAATAACATACTCGGAGGTGATGAAGATACCTACACAAACAAACAAGTTTGCACAAGCGAGATGTACATGCAGACGGATGAACTCGCACAAGCAAAGACATGCACATAAATATGGAAGTTCATGTTCACGCAAATGAAGTCATGTGTGACAAAGTTGACAGCAAGATTGATGGAGAAGAACACTTGGTTTGGCAAGAAAGGCTAGGAGTGGTTGGAGCAGGTGGTGCGATAGATAGTACGCATGACATATTTGGCACCAAAGCAATTGCAAGTTGGTCTGTCCAATGGTGAGCGGGATGGGAGTACAACACTGAAGTAAATGGAAGATGACATATTCGATAGTGCACATGCTCCACTAGAGCAACTACAGGTTGGTGTGTTAGATGGTGACTAGGGCAGGAGTCCAACATCGAAGCAACTGGAGGTTGGCACGTTTCACGATACAAGAGACGAGAGTCCAACATGAGAGCAATTGTGATGAGGTGCATATAACAATACATGTGAAGAGGGTGAGACATGCGAACAATCACTAGCAATGTCGAACCAAACTCTCACAACAACAATCAATTTTGGCATATTGCACAGCTGTCCCATGTTTCATGGTGGTGAAACAAAGGACCAAATCAGGCATTGGAGAGTCAGCTTCATGACGTGGAAGGCCAACGGACAGAAGACTGAAGCAAATTAGAGGAGGTTATTCTCTCCGACATTTCATGGAATGGCAATGGATTGATACATGATATTGCTAGAGGGCCAAAGTATAGGTTATGGCATGAAGGCCAGACTCGTCAAACGCCATAGGAAGAAACTAAGATGGGTAAGGAGATGGTGGACAAAATTGATAAGATTGTTGATGCAGAAGGGGAAAATATTCAAGATATTCAGGACGGCAAGGCAGCCAAACAAAAGATCAACTTGATATGTCACGGTGGGAAAGATGTTGAGGAGACAACCACCGAGGATAATACGGATATGGAAATCAAAGATGAACAAACAAGTGAGCATTTCATCATATAAGTGACAAATTTGAGGAGACAACCAATCCATGGTGAAAACATCAATGAGCAGGTTGATACATTCTTTGAGAAGGTAAGCAGGTTGTCCTATAGTTTGGAGTGAGTTTCGAGTAGGGTGTGCTAGGGATTGGTGGCTTATGCAATTGAGAATGGATGGAGAGTTGAGCAAAATGGTGCATTGGGCTTGTGATGATGAGTGCATGAAGAAGTTTGCAGAAACATATCAAGTGCAGCCATGGAAGCTAGGAGCTAGCAGTAGCAGTGTCAATTTGATGCTAGAGATCAGGAAACTGCTAGAAATAACTCAAGTACTCTATCAGTATCCACTGCAAGTTTATGTTGATGAGGGAAATACAACACCCTATCCTGAACTTCCAAGTGTCAAGTATATGAAGTTGGCACCTGAGTTGGTAAAACTTTATGCCAAAATGAACTTTTTAGCATATCTTATTCAGTCGTTAGTAGAAAGATTAGAGACCTTTCAGTAGATGGTTTGTAGCCTGAAGCTGAACGAGGAAGAGCAGGCTAACCAAGACCAGATGGTGGAAGGACAACTTCAGTAAGTGCAGCAGGCTGTCAAAGCCAAACTAATAGAGTTGAGGAAGGAAATTGAGGCTGAGGCAAAAACAGGAACAGCAAGATCAATTGATACAACAGTTGAAGTCTGAATGAGCAGTGAGGAAAGTCAAGATGAAGGAGCTTGCTCATAAAGATCAACTGATTGCAAAACAGGATAAGCAGTTGGCAATAGCTACAAGGAAGGAAGCCAAAGCAATGAAGAGGGAGATTGAGTTAAAGGCTAGGCTGGCAGAAGTCAAGCAGAAGTTGCATCATTATGGCTTCCAATGGGCTCGTTACCAGGCTATGCCAAGAGGCTCAAGGGAGAGAATGAAGCCTTGAAGCTGCAAATCCAAGAGCTTGGAGGAGTACATGTACCATTGCCTCAACCTCAAAAAAGCCAGAGTCCCTAGGAGCAACAACAGTCGTCGACGAGGATGTTGACCAATCTAGAGGGGAGGGCAAATGTAGGTGCTAGTGACTTTCCACCTTAGCACAAGAAATAAAGTCAAAATAAAATCTGCACAAAAGTCAAATACACATATAATAAAGTTTTGTTATAAGTTTGAATAATATTGTAACATTGTAATATTGCATGAAATAATGTAATGATGAGATAAGTAGTAGTCATGTGCAAATGAGTTAGTTGTCACATAGTTTGTCTTGTAGTTAGGAGGGAAATGAAATGAAATTCAAGACAAATGTAATGAGAAAAAGGTGAGGTGTCAGGTACCTTCCCCCTAGTTTAAACAGACCCCCTTCATTCAAATGAGCGGGTACATACACATACATTGGGTAGATTCTATGCACGCCAAGGAGAGAGTTCATTGGAGATATTGTACGCACATGATAGTTCTGCATAGGAGCAGATATTGTATATGCTAAAGGTAGTATGTTGGGAGAAGTTGTATGCTGTGTGACCATACAGGCTCATATGTAATGCAATATCTTGTTAATATCTATTCATCATTCAGCCATTATTCTATGTGTGGTATTTGTACGTGTCTACATTGATTGATTACTGCAGTAGATATAAAATTCAAACCCTATTATCTTGTATCCTGTCATCGTATTTTGTTCATACAAGGTCGTCTGGGTTGTTTCCAGGCCATCCCACGCAAGCATGGATTGTTAGTCTTGAAGGCAAGCCGTCTAGGCAAGTGCCAAGCCATCTGAGCTATAGTACCAAGTTGTCTGAGGAACATTGCCAGGTCATCTGAACTTCAGTCTAGGTCGCCTACACTGTGTTGTGCAGAGCCATCAAAGGGAGGTTGATGCGAGCCATCTGGCTGCATCCTAAGAGTTGCTGAGCAATTAACTTGTCATTCATCCAAGTGTGGAGTACCATCATCGCGCTACAAGGTGTATAAATACACTTGTATGCACCCATTCTGAATGTTAAGTCTTTGTACTCTTTTGATCTAGACTATTGATTCAATTGTATTACTTGGTGTCTCTTGACACCGTTTCATATGTTTGTGTACTTTGTGATCCTTTGCTTGCTTTGTTTTAGAGTTCACTTTTAATCCATATTCAGAGTATGTTAAAATTAAAAAATCTAGAAAAGAATATTATTGTCACTTTGACATGCTAAAAGGTAGAAAAATAAGCTCCTCAATACCCTTCACAATTTCTCAAGTAAATAGATTGTTCATATCAGATCTTCCAAAAGCAATTCAACTTTAACCATTGACTTTATGAATTTAAGGATTATTTATTATTTTCTCATTTTAAAATCCACAATATAATATTTTATGAACTCAACACACTAACGTCTACTATGAACTATTCTGATTACATTTTGAGGAGAGGTATCAAGAGAAAACTCACCATATATTTATTTTCTAATGGGAATGAAAGAGCAATAACCTCTTTTGTTATTTATTTATTTTTATTTTTTTTAAATGCAAATCCATAAAAAACACTTTACTTTTAATGTAATTTGCATATATCAATCAATCTTATAAATGCACAATGTAAAATCGGATATTTAGGCCATTACCTGCATGTCAAATTTACTCAGATGTGGCAAGTTGAAGAACAAATGTCGGTATACCTTAGGCTTGTGTAAAATCAAATCAATCAAAACTATCTACAAAATCAAAATACATTCAAAATGTTAAACAAGCATACTATAGACAAAAGAAACAAGAATCATAAATGTGAAAATGCCACCTCCATAAATGCCAATATAATATCCTTTGTATTGGCTTTATGTATCATTCAAGTGGATTATAAAAGCAACATATGTTTTAGGCGGTCTTTCCTGCATGTAGTGAACAGAAAAAAGTGATGTCTGAAGTTCTATAAGTTTCTAACATGGACAGAAATAGAAATTACAGAATCTACTAAAAACATAGAACTAAAATCCAAGATTTCCTAGTTCATTCACAAAATCATCATCATCCTAGCAGTTTACATTAAAAATAAATTGAGATCTTGAAGACAAACTACTAATTGTTTGAATATTAGCAACCATTAGACTTGTAGAATCAAATAGAACCTATCAAATAGAAATGGGGAAAATATATATTGTGTATATGTTGAGTTCCATAGTGTATGCATAGTGATTGAATAAGGCTTGTTATGTGTAACATGAAATAAATGAACAAATATAATGCATAGCGTTACAACTCTTTTTCTTTTTTTCAACTGGTTATATGGGATTGAAACAGGTCCCACCTGTATTACATCATGACCACATAGTGGTATCACAACAGCTTGGCTATTATGCATGTATCTGTTGGCAAGATTTGAAAATGGGTCTCTTCCTTGAAAGTCGAAGAATTTAACCAATTGGGCTAATGCTATTTGATAGCGTTACAACTATGTTAGGACACAACTTAGCACGTGTAATGACTCCTTCCTTCTTTTAGAACTGCTGATTACATAAAAATGTGGATGTTTCCCTTTGGCAATATCCAACATTCTCCCATCTCTATGCTTTTATTCTGACATGCATAAAGGAAGCTCTCTCATATTCTCCTTAAGTTGTATTATCGATGACACTATAGAATCTACGCACACAGCAAGCGAAGGGAATGATTCAAGCATTGACTCTGCCTTCTCAGATCAGTATAGGGATGCATTAGCACAATGTGAACCACAAAGACACTTTGAAGAAGCAAGGTGGTGTAGACAATTGTTGTGGGCAGATCGGAGGTTGAGAATCCTAAGGCAATTGTCACCAGGAACCCAAAATCGCAAAAGACAACCTACAAGAATATAATCAATTGATCAAGCACGAAACAAACGTAACTTGAGGATTTAGGAAGTTCGATAGGACTTCTGGGTAACCCAAGCATGCCTGACCAAGGGGGGAGTTTGGTTGGTCTCCTTCCCAATAGCTCGAGGGGAAGAAATTCTCCTCCTGCTACCCGTAGATCTACTAGTCAGCAAAATAGGCCGCAAGGACTATTTGTAGATGCAGTACAAAACAAACAACCAAGACTTCCTTCAATTCATTATCAAAGCATGTATGAGTGTATGTTGAGAGAGATAGCCATAGTATTATAAGTTTGGTTGTATGCGAGTGGGAGAGATTACAAAGAGCCATTATGGTAGATTGCATTGATACTCATGTTTTGTGTAGCCTTCAGACATATTGGCAATACAAATGATACTTTGTTACCTATTTGTTTTGTGTATACTTGAATGGTGAATTCATTTGGGACTGTATGTTGTAGATTATATAGGTTATTGTGTGCAGGAGTGAAGGAGACAACGACGTGCATTTGTAGTTCAGGCAGAATAAAGTGACGTTCAAGTTATAGACCAGTTAGATGTTGATCCAACCGGTTTACAGTGTAATTGTAATGGATTGTCGTTCAAGTGTTGTAGTTGACATTTTGTTGATCATTTATACATTGTTGTTTTAGTCAATTATCCGATTAGCAATTGACCGTGCAAGTGTATGATGTTGTGAATATGATTTTTGTTGCCATTCAATGCAATTAACGTTCACTTGAAAACATGTTGTTCAAGAGCGTGCCATACAATTGATCCTTGTCATTTAGTTGACCATTGCCATTCAATTGGAGATTGTTGTCGTTCAACACCTAAATGATGTTGTACAAGCATGTGATGCTTATTGACTACAACCTTGGTGGCCTTGAAACAATGTCATGCTTACCTCTATTGTTGGCAGAACTCACCACTAGGCCATCCAAATTTGGGTCGTCCGAATCCGGGCCATCTAACCCAAGAGATGGGTCGTTTGACCCGGGATTTGGCTCATCTGAGCCAAGAAGCGGGGTATCTGGGCCAAGGTCGTCTGGCCCAAGAGGTTGGCCATCTGACTCAAGAGGAGGGTTGTCTGAAGCCAATGGATGTTTGTCAAAGGCTAAGGCAGGGTCCTCTAAGGCCAAGACGAGGTTGTCAGGAGACAAGGAGAGGTCGTCTGGAGCTAGGAAGAGGCCATTCGGAGCTAAAGAGAAGTTGTTTGAGTGGGTCGAGTGAAGGCTACCAAAATGCAAACGAGAAAAATTCAGTTCAGATAGTGAAGGTTTCAATGGTTTTGCTATTGAGGTTTCAATGGTTTTGCTATTGACGTTTCAAGGTGCTATCACGTGAAGGGTGTTGCCCTGTGACCCCCGACACGAGTGGCGACAGGCATTGCCCTTCATGTAGGTGATTCAGCCGATTTCAGTAAGTGGAGTGAAGCAATAGGCAAATAATGTTTTGTTGGCACTAGTTTGAAGTGAAGCTGGTTGTAGAAGATGTATGGAAAAGACAAAAGCGAAAGGAGCATGACAAGAGATTCCAGTATAGTGTTCAATGATTCTATCCCCAATGTTCGTACGCAAAGTGTTTGATAAAATGCCATACATGTAATTACTAAGTTCATGAAATGCAAATGGAAGATAAATGAACTTAGAATATAAATCAAGAAGTCATGAGGTGTCAAGGTAGTTAGTTGAAGGAAGTTGGGAATGCAACTACCTCCTGGTTCGTAGGAAAATTGTATAAATAGATTCCCCCACCTCATTCAAATGTAGGGGGAGTTGGGTGTAATCAAACATGTATTCTTGAGGTGGAAGTGCAAATAATAACAATACTTCCATTCAGCCATTGTTGTGTGCAGACTTATGCTAATATTGTGCATGTGCCTATGAATAGTTCTTGTTATTAAACATTGTTGTGCAAAGAGATCTAACTATTGTGCAAGGTTGTCTGAACTGCTATGCAAAGCTATCTAAATTGTTGTGCAAGGTCGTTTGATTGTTGGACCAGTAAGTTGCATTCCATTTCTACAATCTTGGTGGTGTGCTCAATGGCTCAATCTATTTGTCGAACAGTACTTCTAACGTGTCTCCAAAAGTTAGTCATCTATCAATATCCATGATATTGCTCTACAACCTCCTCTATGCATACACAAACACTGGCTCTATGACACACTTCTCTCTAGTTGTCTATATGTTGGACTCTTTTGTTCCTCACACCTCCACACACTCTCCCCTGCACTTGTGTCACTCCTTGAGTTTTTACTCACACACCTTATTTGTCTATGCTAGCCTCTCTGTCACATTCAACTCCATATGCATGAACTTCACACTTGCACATATATCTTCCTTTCTGCGAACATCTTTGTTGACAAGCACATCCTCAAATGAGCAAGCAAACAACTTCGTTTGCACGCACGTCTTCTTTACTACATTGGACATCCCCTTTTTGCTCCTCTTATGCCAACAACAATAAATTTTCCCACCAATTCTACTGTTCACTACTCTCCTCTTTGAAAACCGCCCTTTTCGTTTGAAGACTTCCCTCCTCTTGAGAGGCACACACACGTTCAAGTTCTAGCGACAAAGCTCTTCCCACCTCCCAAATGATATCATAGTTGGTGTCCACATGTCTTTGTTCTAATCGAACGGACACAAGTGCCTGCACACCGTGTCTTCCTTTCATCCTTGGCTGCGTCATAACTTGCACATTGCTGCGTACATCCTTGTGCAGGTCCTCGCACACGTCTTCTTCACCATGATCTGTTGTTTGTCACATTGTTCGTTATGCAATCCTTTCAGACCTTCATGTCAGTTCTATCATTCATCCATGTACACCTTGTGGTAGTCACTCATTAAATTTTTTGCATCACTTCAAATGTCACCGCAGCCCTAGGTCTAGACATGTTGCGGCAATGGCACCAAGTGTAGCATGGTAACTTGGTATTCCATGTAATAGAAGGTACAAGAATTATCACAAAAGCAAAGCAACATTAACAAGAACAATCCATGTATACGGAAATATAGTTTGCACAAAGAGAATTCATATTACCAAAATGTGTAATACAATTTCTGTGATGAAATGGCAACACATGTACACAACAACACGAGATTATGTGCTGATACAAATAACGAAGTAGGATTTTCATATATAGCATTGGATTGAAAGGAGATAGTTGCACAATGGCTTCACTTCCCAATCAGACTCGTACATACAAAACCAAAAATTAACCCCATACTTATACATCTATTAACATCGAACATTCTCATGATATCTATGTACAAACTCATATACTATGTACAAAGCAAAGCTTTTTGCATACGTGTTATACATGTGTACATTACAATTTGGGTAGAGTTAGTGCTAGCGCCATGTCAAAATTGTCACCTACATGTAGCTTTGTCTTCAATGCTTCACAATGGAAAAGTCCTTTGTGTAAATTCTAGTGTTGGTTGGTGATACAAGGCATTGGCACCATATGTCTATCTGTGCGGATGCATTGGCACCAAGGTAGGGATGACACCACAGTAGGCATGACACCAAAGCTATTATTGAGGCCATGAGCAAGCATAGTGCCATAAGCTGTTATGGTGTTAATTTGCCTGGTCAACAGTTCATATGCACGCCAAGGTCTGGTGGCTAGCACCATTTCGGTGTCAACAATCCTTGAGGACTTGAGCAACCCCTGCTTTGCTCAGATTATCTCTTGCCTAATTCTTTACCAGCCTGTGTAACTTTGAAAATCATGATGAAGCTATATTTAGAATGCAGATCATTGTGGTGATTTAGAGATGTACTAGATCCAGACAACAACACCTATATATAAAGGATAAGGAATTGAATCATGTAGCAAGTTTAAGACGTATGAATTCTCATTTCAGAGCATAAAGGCTCTAGATCCTAGACTACGAAAACTTGAAGCAATGTTGATCTCTAAACATAGTGATAATATCAAAATATGAATTCATGAGAACATAGGTCATTAAAATACATCTTATAGACATTTTTCATATTTTATGTGTGTGATTATGCATAATATTATATGTTACGTGGTTGCAAATATTTTTCCTATCCTATTTTTTTTTTTTTTTTTTTTTTTTTTTAAAGCGAAAACCCCTTGCAGGGCCGCCTTAATCTGAGAGACCACGAACAGGGGGTTCTACACCGTCAAAGTCACCCGGGAGTCGCAACCGACCCTGCCCGCACCAACATTATCAATTGGATTTTTGATACACAATTCAGCTTTTTGGTAGGGTGGAGATTTGAACCTGGGACCTCCCTTGGAGGATTGCCCTCTCCTCTCCAACTCACCTACAACACTTGGGTCCCTATCCTATTTTAAATCTGAATTCAGAAAACTTTTTTCCCTTCTATAGCATACCAAGCTTTTTGAACCTTGTGACAATGGTTCTCACTAGGTTAGCAAAGGCCCAAATAATTTCATAGTTAGCATGGTTGACATTCAGCCACAAGACTGGTCCAAGTATTAAAAAGTCAGTTGCATAAGCAAGGCAGAGTAAGTTCAAATCTCATTGGTATATGCTCAAACCCATTACAAAGGAGACCTAGAAAGTGAACACCTTCACCAGGTTTAAGAAGGCTCAAAACAAAGGAATGACATCTGACATGTGCCCCCAAAGGTTCGTCCAAATGATGAAGATGAAGTGTTGTTACTGGGTTGGCAAAAGGTCAAATCTCAACAAGGGCTTGTTCAACTTACGTACCATATTAATTTAGCCTTACACTTCATCCATCAGACTGTAGTCTAATGGTAAGATGGGACACATATCACAGCAAAGGTCCAGCTTCAAATATGGTGAGCATGCTCCCACATTAAGTGGTTCCTACATAAGATAAAGGTAAAAGTCGATGGTGTTTTTTCATTCACAAAGAAGCTAGCGTGCCTCTTTTGCATGCAAAGAACAGTTTTTAAATTACCTTATATTATTAGTTACCTCTTTGAATTGCGATTCCATGACCAAGATTATGGCAATAATAAGGCTTGGTCGATGTGTTGAAGGATTCAGCTTTCAATATATCTCTGACCAGTGTACGACGAAGGAAATGTCTTCTCATTTAAAAGCGGAACTGTGTGCTCTGACAAAACTGAATGTGACAGGAGTGTTAAAAAACTCTAAATAATTTATTGGCCAATTTACCTAAGGAAAATAGCAAATATAACCTCATAGAAATACCTGTTCAACTGACACCCACAGTGACGCAGACAAACCACCCGTATTAAGTCATGACATGAAAATATTATCACAGTATTACAATGGTGTTAATATTTGATAATTATGCATATCAAGATTTAAACCTGGGTTTCTAGGCTTTTGTTTTTTTTAAATACTTGATCTTAACTAAGTGTATCCAGAGAATTTAAACGGTAAAAGTGGCTATATTCTATACAGCAATTACTTGCAGTTGCAGTCATTCAAATCTGATAGAAAACAGTTTACTTCAGTGAACCATTACTTGCAGCATGAAATTGAAATGTCAATTTATAAAAGGAATTTTGGGGGGAATCGGGATCGGGACATTCAGGAATTGGGACTTCATAGCGAGTACAATAATTTTAAAAATGATTTTTAAAAATTAAGTAATTTATACCATCATCTCGCACTCAATGTACTCGTCTGCCACAGCGTTGCATTTAGGCTGCAAGCACAAGCATCGTATAGAACAATGAGCCAATATGGACATATCTTCATTGTGTATACACACGGAAATCAACTTATGTGGAACGGACTGTACTTACACATTTGGTGAGACGGATATTACCCGGCGAATATTGGATGAAGAGGGCGTTCACGGTCGAGCTGCAATTGATACAGAGCAGACCCATGACTGCTTTTCCCTGCTGAGATCACACCATTGTTTACAGGAGGAGACTTCTTACAAAAATATGTGATGATGATGTAATAAGGGTGGGTAGTTTCAATCCCATATAATTTAGTGTTAGATAATTATGTGATGATGACGTAAAAAGGGTGAGGTAGTTTCTATAACCTGGACAATTACTTTCTTGATATATAACTAAGTGTTATATTCAAAGTAATGTAAGGGTTTGCTATAATATTTTAATTGATTTAATTTAAAATAAGATTAAAAAAATTTAAATAAGGTTTAATAGTTTTTTAAAAAAGAAAGTTAAGTATACAATTCATTTGTAAATTTCTTGAGGAAAAGTATCTCAATAAAAGAATCCAATTTTATGGGAAAAATAAACTTTTGAGGTTTATGAATATTATGTATATCAAACTACCTTATATTTTTTTAGGTTTATATAGTAAAAGAAAGTACTAGTATTCTATTATCTACTTAAGGGTGTATATAATCTATCCTGTGGATTTAAATGCTAGATCTTCTATATCAAGAACTCAAGCCTTCGTTGTCAAGTAAAACTAAAAATATATGCTCAATGATGTTTTTGATAAAGATTATTAAGCAATAAGATTGACAAGGATTTTAAGAAATAAAACCATCAAGTATAACATTGAAGGGATTGTCCTTATGGGGCACCATAGTGGTTTAGTCTTTGGGCTCTCTTTTAGAAGATCTAGGTTCAAACCACGATGGGGTTTGTAAGGTTTAATAGCTTTTTTAAAAAGAAAGTTAAGTATACAATTCATTTTGTAAGTCTCTTTAGGAAAAAGCCTTCGTTGTCAAGTAAAACTAAAAATATATGCTCAATGATGTTTTTGATAAAGATTATTTAGCAATAAGATTGACAAGGATTTTAAGAAATAAAACCATCAAGTATAACATGGATGGGATTGTCCTTATGGGACACCATAATGGTTTAGTCTTTGGGCTCTCTTTTAAAAGATTTAGGTTCAAACCATGATGGGGTTTGTAAGGTTTAATAGCTTTTTAAAAAAGAAAGTTAAGTATACAATTCATTTTGTAAGTCTCTTTAGGAAAAGTATCTCAATAAAAGAATCCAATTTTATGGGAAAAAAAACATTTGAGGTTTAAGAATATTATGCATATCAAACTACCTTATATTTTTTTAAGTCCACTAAATGTAAAAGAAAGTACTAATATTTTATTGTCTACTTGGGGGTGTATATAGTATATCCTATGGATTTGAATGTTAGATATTCTATATCAAGAACTCGAGCATTAATTGTCAAGTAAAACTAAAAATATATGCTCAATGATGTCTTTGATCAAGATTATTTGGCAATAATATTGACAAAGATTTTAAGAAATAAAAGCATTCTAATCATAAATCACATCAAGTATAACATTGATGGGATTGTCCTTATGGGACACCATAGTGGTTTAGGCTTTGGGCTCTCTTTTAGAAGACCCAGGTTCAAACCACGACAGGATGTGTGTGCATGTGTGTGAGCGTGTTAAAAAAAACATTGATGGGATTGGGACATTCAATAATCTTTTGCAAGTTAGAGGTAGTAAGTCATCTTCTATGAACTGATATTCTCACAACGACACTGAGAGGGGGGGGGGTGAATCAGTGTAACTATTTAAAAATTAAATCTGCTACTCTTAAAATTTAATACTGCAAGCTTAAAAACAAATACAAAAAACAAAGAACAAGAGCATCACACAACACAAGATTTAACGAGGTTCACCAATGTGGCTACTCCTCAAAAATGACCGTTTGGACTACGATCCAAATCCAGTCTTTGCAAGGATTCAATCTTTACAAAAGGTTTACCAACACCCACTGGAAGGAGCACCAACCCCTGATTTATCTGCTGCAATAGATATGAGCACCAACTCCTTTTACCAAGCACCCACTTGGATTTTAATTTGTAAGCACAAAAATGACATATAAAATGCCTTCTCTTTTATAAGACCCTCACCGGTCTACAAGACATACAAACATCCCACGTAAGCATAGAAAGAATTGTTAGAGACTCAATAGCTTCTTTTCAAATCTGAAACCTCTCTGTTTTTTTTACAAAAAAATGTGTAGGTTTCAAAAATCTTGATGTTGTTCATCCAACTCTTTTACCACACTACGCCTTTTGATGTATTCAATAATGCACAAGTGCAAGAACCTTCTAACCGTGCCGCTCGATCCTTATATCCTTGATTTCCTCGAATGGCTCTTTTTGAAACGGCTCAAATTTTTCCCTCCAACTTTCTCATGCATTCTCGATCGTAATTGATCGTGTCAAAATCTCTCTCGACACGTTCCGCCTTTTAGCCGCTTTCTTCTCGACTCATTCTACTCACTGTATCGACACCCTTTTTTGTGCATATCGACAAGCCTTTTCTCGACGCGTTTCGATGCTCTCTCGACTCGTTCTCCTAAACTCTACGTAATTGCCCTTCTAGAACCTTTTCACTTTCTTGTGACACTTCTTTTATATTTGCGTCGATCTTTCTACGTTCGACTCAGCTACGCCTTTTGACATACGCAACTCGATAACGCATCTCCGTAAATGGTTCTCGGTATAATCACTCCCGTAACAACTGTTTTGCATTCAATGCTTTGTTCCGTTATCGTCGCCACTGCCAGCCATGTTCCCGCATTACGGCCCCGCAACAACTCGTTCATTCTCTTAAATGTGTTGTCTTGATGACTATCACTTGTTACTCCAGCTTAATCGTCGTAGTTTTTCTTCTAATCTTTTGCCAACACCTGTCACTGGGAACTACACATTTGACTCCAGTTAACTTTACTATAATCTGCAAGCATGCTTGGTCGACACCTGTCACTGTGCATGCATATTTAACTTTTTCCCGCCAAAACCATTACCTGTCGCGATATCGCGACGTTTTCTGCTTTCTCGCACTTTCCTTCGCTTACCTCCGCGAAATTGATACATGTCGCGAAATCGCGACACATTTCGCTTTTGCTGACGTCATCCTCCATGTTGTCGCGAAATCGCGACATTTCTGGCTTGCTGAGGCTTCTCTGGAAACTTGTCGCGATATCGTGACATTTTTAGACTTGCTGACGTCATCTTCAAAGATGTCGTGAAATCGTGACGCTTTCGACTTGCAACGGCTTTTCTGGTAACTTGTCGCGATATCGCGACATTTTTAGACTTGCTGACATCATCTTCAAAGATGTCGCAAAATCGCGACGCTTCCGACTTGCAACGGCTTTTCGACTTGTCACGATATCACGACATTTTTAAACTTGCTGACGTCATCTTCAAAGTTGTCGCGAAATCGCGACACTTCTGGCATCCTGCGGCTTTTCTTTCAACTTGTCGTGAAATCGCGGACGCTCTGCCTCCGTACAATTCTTTCTTCATGCACCCGAAACCTTACATGTAGCGAAATCGCTACACCTTTCTGACTTAACATTTTTCTTTGTTGCATCTTCCGAAAATCTAACTTTGTTGGCTTGGTGTTTCCTCTTGCTTCGACTTGTTGATCTCAAGACTTGTAGCGAAATCGCTACCCCATTGTGTTTTGAGTTTTGCACTTGTAGCGAAATCGCTACACCTATGCCCCTTGCTTTTCAAACTTGTGTCAAAGTCGCCGCCCCCTTGCACCTTTTATTTCGAACTCGTAGCGAAATCGCTACACTTTTCGCCTTGCATTTCAAGCGACGAAATCGCTACACTTCTCCACCTTCACTTTTGAACCTGTAGCGAAATCGCTACACTTTGTTGCCTTGCATTTTGAACCTGTAGCGAAATCGCTACACTTGCATTTTGTATTTCGGACTTGTAGCGAAATCGCTATGCTTTCTTCACTTTGCTGCTTTGCCTCCAACATGTCGCGAAATCGTGATCGCTTTTATGAACTTTCTCTCTCCTCCTTTTGTCGCGATGTCGCGACACTTTGCGCGCCTTAGTGCTTTTCTTCGAAACTGTCGCGATATCGCGACACTTTCTCATGCACTTTCTCTCTCATCCTTTTTGTCGTGAAATCCGTGACAATTTTGTCCTTCTCTCTCATTGCGAAATCGCGACAATTTTGCATGCATTTTCTCTCTCCTCCGTTATGTCGCGAAATCGCGACAGAAAACATGTCGCGATATCGCGACAATTTTCTTCCTTGTATTTTTTTGCAAATTTCTGGATCTGGGTCCCCTCTGTTTTTCTTGAAATTTTCTGCACTTGATCCTGACTGACCTCTGAACCGCATCAATCGCATCAATCTGTCTGTGTTGACAACAATTACAATACTTATGCATCGCTTTGTTGCACCTTGCTCAACAATCTCCCCCTTTGGAATTGTTGGCAACACACTCGTAACCTTGCTCAAATTCTTCTCCCCCTTTGCCAATAATGCCAAAGGGCTGCCGCAGACTCCCCCGAGTCTATGCACAACATTCTCAGGCATAAATAACTTGAATGCTCCCCCTGAGAATGTATTTCCCATAGCTAGTCAGTGCTTGGGAAGTGTGACTACTCCCAACTTCTTTCGAAGGTATTCAAATACTTCCTTTGGTAAAGGTTTGGTGAATATGTCTGCTACTTGCTCTGTAGTGGGAACAAACTCCAATCTGACCTCTCCTTCTCCAACCTTATCCTTCAAGAAGTGATACCGTATTGCAATATGTTTGGTGCGGGAATGCATTACCGGATTCTTTGAAATGTTGATTGCACTAGTGTTGTCACATTTGATTGAAATGGGCTCATTGAAGTGAATACCTAGATCTTTCAATGTTTGTCTCATCCATAGTATTTGTGTGCAGCATGTTGTTGCTGCAATGTATTCTGCCTCGACTGTGGATAGAGAGACTGATTCTTGCTTCTTACTGTGCCATGCTACCAATTTATCTCCAAGAAAAAATGCTCCTCCACTTGTACTTTTTCTCGTCATCAATGCATCCTCGCCCAATCTGCATCGAATATGCAAAGAGAGTGAAGTCTTTTCCTTTTGGATACCACAGCCCATACTCCATAGTACCCTTGAGGTACCTAAAGATCCTTTTCACAACTGTTACATGAGTCTCTTTTGGACTAGCCTCGAAATCTTGCAACCATGCAAACAACTTGTAAGATATCCGGTCCGGTTGTCGTCAAATACAAGCAAGCTCCCAATCATTGATCTGTACATTGTTTGATCAACATTTGGAGATTTATCATCCTTGCTCAACTTGCAGCTTGTTGTCATGGGGGTGCTCACTGGCTTACTATCTTCCATAGTGAACTTTTTCAGCATTTCTTTCACATATTTAATTTGAGAAATAAAAATCCCTTTTTCGGTTTGATTAACTTGCAATCCAAGGAAATATGAAAGTTCACCTATCATAGACATTTCAAACTCTTTCTGCATTTTGTTTGCTATGTCTTTGCATGATTCATCATTGCTGCTCCCAAAAATTATATCATCTACATAAACAACAAGGACAATGAAATTGCCATTTTCAGTTTTCACATATAGATTGCTATCTACCATACCTTTCTTGAATCCTTGCTTAGTGAGATAGCTGTCCAATCTTGCATACCAAGCTCTAGGTGCTTGTTTCAAACCATACAATGCTTTCTTCAGCTTGCAAACAAAGTTAGGATTGTCACAAAGTTGAAAACCATCAGGCTGTTCAATATATACTTCTTCTTGAAGATTTCCATTCGTAAATGCTGATTTTACATCCATCTGATAAACCTTGAAATTCTTATGAACAGCTAAAGCCAAAAATAGTCTTATTGCTTCAAGTCTGGCCACTGGTGCAAAAGTCTCTTCAAAATCAATCCCCTCAACTTGGGCATATCCCTTACAGACTAATCTTGCTTTATTCCTTACAACCTGTCCATCTTCATTCAGTTTGTTTCTAAATATCCATTTAGTACCAATTATGTTTTTATTTTCAGGCCTTGGTACTAATTCCCAAGTTTTGTTTTTCTCAATTTGATCTAGTTCTTCATTTATCGCCTCCATCCAACTTTCATCCGTGCTTGCTTCAATAATATTCTTGGGCTCAATACTGGATAACAGAGAATAGTTATTTACTACTCTTCTTCTTGTCTGAATGCCAACTGTAGGGTCCCCAATAATCTGCTCTTTGGGATGATTTTTCTGCCAGCTGCCTGTTCTGAATTTCCTATTTTCTTCTCTTTCCAAATCATCTGAATCTGATTTCTATCTCTCTTCCTTTTCTTGATCTTCATCTTCTTCAATAAATTCTTCATAGGTTGGGTAGTTTTCATTATTGCTGATTTCTTGTTTCCTCGCCTTCATCAACCTTCACATCCGCACTCTCCACAATTTTCTTTAGTCTTTTGTTGTAGCATGTGTAAGCTTTACTTTTTGTTGAGTAACCAAGAAAGATACCTTCATCAGCTCTATCTTCGAATTTGCCAAGATTGGCTTCAGTCCGTTTAATGTAACACTTGTTGCCGAACACTTTGAAGTATTTTGCTGTAGCCTTTTTGCCAAACCATAGTTCATAAGGTGTTTTGCTTTCATGTGGCCTCAACATACATCTATTCTGAATGTAGACTGCAGTATGAACTGCCTCTTTCCAAAATCTGTCAGCAATTTTGCTCTCTGTTAACATGGTTCTTGCCATCTCCTGCACAGTTCTATTCTTTCTTTCAACTACTCCATTCTGCTGAGGTGTTCTTGCTGCTGAAAACTGTCTTCTTATTCCATGGTTCTCACAGAATTCTGCAAACTCATCTGAAATAAACTCTCCTCCTCTATCTGATCTCAAACATTTAATTCTTTTTCCAGATTGATTCTCAACAAGATTTTTGAAAGTTTTAAACATCTCAAAGGCTTCTGATTTCTGTTTCAGAAAGAGTACCCATGTCATTCTGGAAAAATCATCTATACACAAGCATAAAATATTTGTATCCATTTATGCTTTCTGTCCTCATGGGTCCACACAAATCAGTGTGAATTAGTTCTAATGGCTTGCTAGTGAAATATTCTTTTGCTTTGAAAGTAGATCTGGTTTGCTTCCCCTTTTGGCATGACTCACAAATGTTGTTTGATGGTTTACCAATAGTGGGTATATCTCTTACTGCTCTTTTCGAGCTGATTTTTACCAGATTATCAAAGCTTATGTGACCGAGTCTTTTATGCCACAACCAATTTTCTTCTTCCTGTCCAACCAAGCAAGCTCCATCTGAAGTCTCCGAGAGAGTATACAAATTTCCGAAGTTCTCATCCAATGGCTATTAACTTTCCATTTCTTGTCTTCCTTACTTCACAGCCCTCCTTCTTGAAAATTACTTCATGACCTCTGTCACAAATCTGACTTACACTCAGTAAGTTGTGCTTCAGTCCTACCACAAAAAGAACTTCCTTAGAGTTGATTTTACCGTCACTTAACTTAACAGATCCTTTACCCACTATTTTTGCTCCATCATTGTTTTCGAATTTTACAGAACCACCTTCGTATGTCTGCAGCTTGTCAAACTTCTGTTTGTCTCCTGTCATATGACTGGAGCATCCACTGTCCAGAATCCAAGGTGCAGATTTATTCTGGGCTTTGAGGGCTGTTTGAACAATTAGAGATTCCTTGTCTTTCTTTGGTTGTTCCTTTTCTTTCCACTGAGATTTAACAGCAGATCTGGTCACTTGTTTTACCTTCTCCCTTTCATTGGCTTGTGACAGTTTTTCGAGAAATTTTCTGTACTGTTTTGATCCAACTGAGTGATATTTTCTTTCCTGGTATTTATTTCCTGCAAACGAGCTACGACAATTTCTTGCAATATGGCCGAAGTTATGACAGTTATAACATTCTACAACATAATCTATCAAAGGAGAAAAAATATTTCTACTAGTAAAATTTCTTTGTTCTACATTATATCTACAACTTGAGATTTTATGACCATATGCATTGCACTTAAAACAATAACCAGAAAAGGAACGAGTGTACCTGGGAAATGGTTGTTGCCATGTGGAAGTGGGAGCCATGGGTCTTCTTCTTCTTTGATATGAGACTTTGGTGAATCCATCATTTGCAGCACTCCTTTCGAGCTTGGACTTGTTGATCTCTTTTGCAAGATATGGTTTATCTTGATCAACCCTGATCTTGTCTTTATTCTTTGTTGGTTCTACAGTTACTGCCTTTGAGTCTTTTGAGGATTCTCCTTCATCAAAGCCTAAGCCAAATTTGATACCCGTAGGCCTTTGATTATTCAACATTTTATTCAGCTTCGCAGAACTGTCTTCAAATTTATGATGACAACTCAGTTTTCGGTTCATCTCTTCTAGCTGCAGCCTTAATCCAACTATGTCTTCTTCTAGTTTATTGCACTCATTTATTTTCACGGTTAGCTGAGCTTCAAAATCTTCAGTCCTTTTCTTATGTTCTTCAGTTTGTACTTTCAAACTGATTATTAAATTGCTGGCATCCTCAAATTTTCTTGCCATATTTTTATTTCTTTTCCTTTCTGCACTTAACTCTTCAAGTGCAGCAACCAGCTCACCTTCCAGATCTACCTCAGCCTCATCGTCTAATTTTTCTTCACATTCCTGGGTTTCTTCTGTTCTTTGTTCTTCAACAGCCATGAACAAGGCTTCACCAGTTTCTTCTTCTGAGTCTTCACTGGAACTGTCTTCAGAAGAGTCAATATTCTTGGAAATGAAACTTTTCTTCTTGAAGTTCCTTTTTCTAAAATGTGGTTTCTTTTTCCAGACATTTCTTTCTTGGTGTGTCCCTTCATCACTTCTGTTTTTCTCATTCATTGGGCATTTTGCTGCAAAGTGCCCGATGCCTCCACAGTTAAAGCACTTGAACGGTAGCTTACCTCTGTACTTTCCTTTTCCCTTTACTAACTTCCTAACAAAGTTTGCTTCAGTCTCATCTGCAGATTCTTCTTCCTCAGATTCCTGTTTAGATTTTATATTTTTCTGTGCTTGGAAAGCTGCTTCTCTATCTGAGGGCTTAGTTTGACCAATCCTCATTTCATATGCTGTTAGAGAACCATGCATTTCATCCATACTAAAAAAATTTAAATCTTTTGCTTCTTCTATGGCAGAAACCTTTGCATCAAACCTTTTATTGAGGGTTCTTAGTACCTTCTTTACAACAACTGCATCTTCCATTTCTTCCCCGAGTCCTCTTATTGCATTGATGATTCCATTTACTCTCAGCAGATAGGCTTCAATGTTCTCATCATCGGTCATCTTTAATGCTTCGAACTGGGCACGATGTGTTTGCAGCTTAGCTTCCTTGATTTTGCTATCTCCTTCATGAATGCTTTGCAGTTTGTCCCATATATCTTTAGCAGATTTGCAGTTCATGATGCGTATCAACTCACTATCTACTAATCCACACATAATAGCATTCTTGGCTTTTGAGTTGTTCTCAAACTTTTTCTTCTCAGCCGCATCCGTTGGAGGAACAGTGGGTATGGTGTATCCATTTTCAACCGATTCCCAAATGTCATAACCCAATGCACATAGATAAGTCTCGCATCCCGAGCCTCCAGAAAGAATAATTTGTTCCATCAAACAGAGGAGCTTTGTTAGAAGAAAAACCTTCACCACCGGCCATTGTGTATCTTCCAAGATCACCTTAGCTGATTAAGCTTGTACAGGTGCCTGGCTCTGATACCAATTGATATTCTCACAATGACACTGAGAGGGGGGGGTGAATCAGTGTAACTATTTAAAAAATTAAATCTGCTACTCTTAAAATTTAATACTGCAAGCTTAAAAACAAATACAGCAAACAAAGCACAAGAGCATCACACAACACAGGATTTAACGAGGTTCACCAATGTGGCTACTCCTCAAAAATGACCGTTTGGACTACGATCCAAATCCAGTCTTTGCAAGGATTCAATCTTTACAAAAGGTTTACCAAAGCACCCACTGGAAGGAGCACCAACCCTTGATTTATCTGCTGCAACAGATATGAGCACCAACTCCTTTTACCAAGCACCCACTTGGATTTTAATTTTTAATAAAAATAATGACATATAAAATGCCTTCTCTTTTTCAAGACCCTCACTGGTCTACAGCACATACAAACATCCCACATAAGCATAGAAAGAATTGTTAGAGACTCAATAGCTTCTATTCAAATCTGAAACCTCTTTGTTGTTTTTACAAGAAAAATGTGTAGGTTTCAAAAATCTTGTTGTTGTTCATCCAACTCTTTTACCACACTACGCCTTTTGATGTATTCAATAATGCACAGTGCAGTAACCTTCTAACTGTGCCAGTTCGATCCTTATATCCTTGATTTCCTCGAATGGCTCAATTTGAAACGGCTCAATTTTCCCTCCAATTTCTCATGCATTCTCGGTTGTAATTGATCGCGTCAAAATCTCTCTCCGACAAGTTCCACCTTTTCGCCGCTTTCTTCTCGACTCATTCTACTCTACTAGTATCGACACCCTCTTTCTGTGCAGATTCGACAACCTTTCTACGCGTTTCGATGCTCTCTCGACTCTGTTCTCCTAAACTCTACGTAATTGCCCTTCTAGAACCTTTTCACTTTCTTGTGACACTTCTTTTCTATTTGCGTCCGATCTTTCTACGTTCACTCGCAAACTTTTCGACACACGCAACCTAGTTAATGCATCTCCGTAAATGGTTCTCGATATAATCACTCCTGCAATAGCTATTCTGCATTCAATGCATTGATCCGTGTACTCGCCGCCACCTGCCGCGCCATGCCGCATTACGGCCCTGCAATAACTGCTTATTCTCTTAAAAGTGTCGTCTTCGTGAACTATCACTTGTTACTCCAGTTAACTGCTGTAGTTTTTCTTCTAGTCTTTTTCAAACACCTGTCACTGGGAATTGCACATTTGACTCCAGTTAACTTTACTGTAACTGGCAGCATGCTTGGTCGACACTTGTCACTGTGCATGCATATTTAACTTTTTCTCGCCAAAACCATTACCTGTCGCGATATCGCGATGTTTTCTCGCTTCCTGCACTTTCCTTCGCTTACCTTCACGAAATTGATACATGTCGCGAGAACGCGACACATTTCGCTTTTGCTGACGTCATCCTCCATGTTGTCGCGAAATCGTGACGCTTCTTGCCTCCGTACAATTCTTTCTTCATGCAGCCGCGAAAACCTTACTTGTAGCGAAATCGCTACACCTTTCTGACTTAACATTTTTCTTTGCTGCATCTTTCCGAAAATCTAACTTTGTTGGCTTGGTGTTTCCTCTTGCTTCGACTTGCTGATCTCAAGACTTGTAGCGAAATCGCTACCCCATTGTGTTTTGAGTTTTGCACTTGTAGCGAAATCGCTACACCTATGCCCCTTGCTTTTCAAACTTGTGTCAAAGTCGCTGCCCCTTTGCACCTTTTATTTCGAACCTGTAGCGAAATCGCTACACTTTTCGCCTTGCATTTCGAAGCTGTAACGAAATCGCTACACTTCTCCGCCTTACATTTTGAACCTGTAGCGATATCGCTACACTTTGCTGCCTTGCATTTTGAACCTGTAGCGAAATCGCTACACTCTTGCATTTTGTATTTCGGACTTGTAGCGAAATCGCTACGCTTTCTTCACTTTGCTGCTTTGCCTCCAACATGTCGCGAAATCGCGACAATTTTTATGAACTTTCTCTCTCCTCCTTTTTGTCGCGATGTCGCGACACTTTGCGCCCTTAGTGCTTTTCTTCCGAAACTGTCGCGATATCGCGACACTTTCTCATGCACTTTCTCTCTCATCCTTTTTGTCGCGAAATCGCGACAATTTTGCTTGCGCCTTCTCTCTCCTCAGCCATGTCGCGAAATCGTGACAATTTTGCATGCATTTTCTCTCTCCTCCGTTATGTCGCGATATCGCGACAATTTGGCATGCATTTTCTCTCTCCTCGGTTTTGTCGCGATATCGCGACAAAAAAATGTCGCGATATCGCGGCGATTTTTCTTCCTTGTATTTTTTCGCAAATTTCCGGATCCGGGTCCCCTCTCGTTTTTCTTGAAATTTTTTGCACTTGATCCGATGACCTACGGCTCGCATCAATCGCATCAATCTGTCTGTGTTGACAACAATTACAATACTTTTGCACTGCTTTCGCTGCACCTTGCTCAACATGAACAACAATTCTCAATCCTAATAATTTTTGTAAAGTACTAAAAACATCGAATAATATGAACAAGGTTAGAATTCATATAAAGTTAACACATCATTGATTAATAAGGAATGACTCAATTTGAAGATGGAAGGGGACCTAATAATCATCATTAGCATTAAAGAAATAATATTTTAGGAAGATACGCATTCAAGCTAGAGGATCTCTCCATTGAGACTTCTCCCTCTCCCTATCAATTGCCTAAATGCACTTGTTCCTAAAAAAAATGGTTGGATAATAAGGGGTTGTACTCGGGTCCCCCACCCTTGAAAAATTACAACTCTCTTCTTTAGAGCTTGAGAGTTTACAAATAGATACACTTCTCATCTCAATTGAGATGCTATAGCTAGAAACCTACATCATTTTACATAAAATGTCTGAATTCTTGATTTTTCATTTTCTGGATCTTTTCAATTTTTTGTATGAATACAAATATTCCAGAATTCAACATCCTTCTTGACATTTTTCTATAGCAGCCTTCACAATACCAAAACTTCACCTCTACTATCTATGCATTGCATCTTAGTAGAGTAATATTTCCAAAACATCGCACTATCATAGTCCGCTTTACCAAATCTGGATTGCTAGTTTCCTTCCTGAAACACAAGTGCAACCACAAAAATTATAATAAATAGTTTATATGAAAACACATTATTGTTATAAAATAAAGCAGATATTACCAATGGAAAACATTAAAGTAAATCTTAATCATTATTTGATTTAGGCAATCAACATTTTCTTGTCAACTTCAACTAAACTTACTACTTCCTCTAACCATGGAAAGGAGAATTTAACTTCATGATCCTCAATCAAAACCCCTCTATTGGCTAGCCTATCTGCACATTTGTTTCCTTCCCTTAATGTATGTGTAAACCTGATTTCTTCAAACTCTTTAGCAAGATCTTGAATTTCCATAATTATCTCTTGTATGTTCCATGGAGCCTTTGCTTTCCTCAAAATTGCATTTATTACTATGAGAGAATCACCTTCCATCCATACTCTATTCCATTTCATTTGTTTGCATATTTTTAACCCTTCTAAAGCTGCCCAAGCTTCAACTTCATTATTTGTCTTAAATCCACTATTGAAAGCGTAATGAGACAAAATATCTCCTCTATTATTTCTAATTATTCCTCCTCCTCCTGTTGGTCCTAGATTTCCTTTAGATGCTCCATCAAAATTCAATTTAACCAACTCCACATCTGGTGGTTTCCACTTTATATTCTTTGCCTTCTTTTTGCTTCTCTTGTACCCAACATCATAATTCCATTTAATGACTTGACTCCATCTATCAAGGCTCTCTGCTTCCAGATTAGGGATTGGGTGAGTTGATAGGGTTGGTTTAGACTCCTCTATGGCTAAACATATCTTCCTTTTCATTACCTCTAAATTGCTTTCCTTTCCTTTAAATATTCTTCTATTCCTTTCTAGCCATACAATCCAAAGTATTGTATCTTTTGATATATCCCATATTGTCTATAAAGCCTCACTTTTATAAGTGCTCTGCCATTGCTTTAACCAATCTTCAATTCTGCTATTCATCACCATGCATTTACCAAACATATTAAGAATCCATTGCCATAGTTTCCAGACTATTGAGCAATGTCCCAAGAGATGGTCTATACTCTCCTCCTTTTTACAAAGAACACATTGAGAGGGGCCATGAAAACCCCTTTTCATAAGGTTATCCTAGGATAAAATTCTTCTATGACCTACTAGCCAAACAAACATTTTAACTTTAGGAATGCTTGGGCTATCCCAAATATCTCTCCATATTCTAGTGATATTACTATTTTGTTGGTGCTTTACATTATATCCACTTCTTGTTGTGTATTCTCCTGAGCTATTCAACTCCCAAATCAATTTATCCTTGGCTCCCCTCGAAATAATCATAGTTGTTATCTTTCTACTCAATTGCCTCCTAGCATCAATGTCTTGTATACTTGTAAAAAAATCTTCTTTCCATTTGTATCTTCCTTCCTGATCCTTGTACAAAATGTTTGAAACCCTATCACCATATTTGTCTTGAAGTAATCTCATCCAAGGTTTCAAAATTGGATCTAAATTGAGTGGTTTTTTATCACACCAAGTATCCATCCAAATAGAAATTTTTTCTCCAATTCCCACCACCCATATTAAACCTTTAATCATTAGATCAATAGATTTTTTTAAACCATTCCAAAGAGCAGAACCATTTGGTAGAGAGAATGCAGTAAATATTAAACTTGGGTCATTGGGCTCAACATACTTAGAAGAATTCTTGCCCATTGTCTTTGACTCTCTTTGTACAATCTCCAAATTACTTTTCCCCTAAGAGCTAAGTTTGCATCTATAAGAACTCTTAAACCAAGACCTCCCCTAGTTTTATCATCACACACCTTGCTCCATTTCACCAAAGGAAATTTCCTTTTATCATGTAAACCTGACCATAAAAAGGATCACATAATATAGATTAAACTTTTTTCAACTGATTTTGGCATAGTATACAATGACATATAATATGTTGGAATGGCCTGTAAGACTGACTTAATTAACTGCACTCTTCCTGCTAACGATAACCATCTACCTTTCCAAGTTGGTAGTTTATTCTAAACTTTACTAATAACTAGATTCCATAATTCTATCCTCATTCTCCCCTCAAATAAAGGCATCCCTAGATAAGTTGTTGGTAAATTTACCTCCTCCATTTGAAGTAACCTACAAATTCTTGCTTTGATATTAGCTAGAGTGTTAAGGAAGTAAATTTTAGATTTTGTCCTATTAACTTTTTGCCTTGATGCTCTTTCATATTCCTTTAAAAAGTTATTCAAAGCTCTAGCCTCATTTATCCTTGCCCTTCCAAAAAGGGTTGTATCATCTACAAACTATTGATGGGTGATGTTGTCGATGTTATTACTAACCTTAAGTCCACTTATAAGCCCATATTTATAAGCCTTCTTTAAGTTCCTACTCAAAACCTCTGCCATAATAATGAACAAATAAGGAGATAGAGGATCTCCTTGTCTAAGGCCTCTCTTGGATTTAAAATATTTTATTACTAACCCATTGACCAACATTGAATAAGAAACTGTAGAGACACAAGCTTTAATCCATCTAACCCATTTCTTCCCAAATCCAAACTTTTCTAAAACTACAAAAATAAATCCTATTTAACCCTATCATAGGCTTTACTCATATCAAGTTTTAAGATCATTGCTTTCTCTTTTCTTGAAGTTGTTGAATGTATAACTTCATGAGCTACTATGATCCCATCCAGAATTTGTCTCCCTTTCACAAATCCTCCTTGCTCTTCTAAAATAATTTTGTCTAACAATGGCCTTAATCGATTCACCATCACTTTGGAGATAATATTATATGCCATATTACATAGGCTTATGGGTCTAAAAGAATCAAACAATTCAACATCCTTCTTTTTTGGAATTAAGGTAAGATATGTTGCATTTATTTTATAAGGTATGTATTATTTTACCCTAGACTATTCCACTACCACCAATAAAGAATCCTTCACTATATCCCAATTATGTTGGTAAAAAGTTGTAGAGAGCCCATCTGGACCTAGGGATTTATCCTTATTAAAAGAGAAAAGAGCTAAATGAACTTCTTCTAGAGTAATAGGCTCCATCAATTTCCTATTGTCTTCATTCATTATAACTGAAGGTACATCTTGAAGAAGTTTATCATTAAGAACTTCAATCTCCTCTGATCCTAGAATATTATGATAAAAAGACTTACCTCCTTTCTAATTTCACTCTGATCTTCAATCCAAACCCCTTCTATTGATTTAATTCTACTAATTCTAGATGTTGATCTCTATACTATAGCCATCCTATGAAAAACTTTGTATTTTTATCTCCTTTTAACCAAGTCTGTCTTGATTTTAATCTCCAAAATTTCTCTTCCTTACTCAAAATATTATGATATTCACTAAGCAACTCCCTTTCCTCTGAGCTTGGATTATTATGATCACCTTTTTGGAATTTTGAAAGTTTATCTTTTAGTTCTTCTTTCTTCTAAAAAATATTTCCAAAAGTGTTCTTGTTCCATTCTTTTAATCTAGATGTCATAGATTTAATTTGTTTTGGAAGAGCATACAACCCACCATTTCCTGAAGAATTCCATGTTTGTGCTATCATATCAACAAATTGAGGATGGTCTTCCCACATCTGCTCATATTTAAAATATGATATTTTTTTGAATTCACTTACCACCATTTTAACTCTTATTGGCCAGTGATCTGAACCAATCCTTGTCAAGGTATTAATTTTAGCACAAGTTCCTTCATCTAGCCAATGATCTGAGAGTATGCATTCTATCTAATTTTTCTATTAGGTTTTAGCCTCTCCTATTGTTGGTCCATGTATAGTTGTCTTCTTCAAACTCAACCTCCCATAGATTATTGTTTTGAATAAAAGCTGAGAAATCTCTCATACTTTGGGTTAATTTCCTAATTCCCCCAAATTTTTCATCCAACTTGGTTATGGCATTAAAATCTCCTATGATCATGAATCGAGTTTCTTGGTCTTTACTTCTCATAAAGGCTTCAATCCCACTCCAAACTTCTAATCTACCTGATTGAGTTGTAGGTCCATAGACATTGATAAGGATGAAATGAATATCTACAAAGTAGCAAGTGACTAAAGAGGCTATCCAATGCCTAGTTTTATGAATGGTTACATAGGAGGTTCTAAAAGGATTCCAACAAGTTAGAATTCCCTCTACCACTCCTTCAAAATCTATAGCATCCCATTCACATCTTGCCCATATTACTTTCATAGTTTTTGAAACTTCTTTTATCATTTTAGTTTCCTGGATACAAAGAATATCAGGCTTATTACTTAAATAAAGGTCCCTAATACACCTCTACTTTGAGGGGGCATTAGAACCCCTTATATTCCATGAGATGATAATCATGTCTCATTAGGGGCTATTGGCCCTCCTATGAATTACCAATATCATTTTATTGTTTGGTAAAGAGAAGTTCAACCAACTTAGATTGTGTTCCTTTCTCTATGTTTTCTCTTGCTTCCTAGATCTCACTTGATAATTTGAAGGTTTTCCTCTTTTTCCTTGCCTATATTAGGAGTAGGTATTGTTATTCTATTCCTCAATATTTTTTTTTTGGTTGAATAATAAGGGGTTGTACTTGGGTCCCCCACCCTTGAAAAATTACAACTCTCTTCTTTAGAGCTTGAGAGTTTACAAATAGATACACTTCTCATCTCAATTGAGATGCTATAGCTAGAAACCTACATCATTTTACATAAAATGTTTGAATTCTTGATTTTCATTTTCTAGATCTTTTCAATTTTCTATATGAATACAAATATTCTAGAATTCAACATCCTTCTTGACATTTTTCTATAGCAGCCTTCACAATACCAAAACTTCACCTCTACTATCTATGCATTGCATCTTAGTAGAGTAATATTTCCAAAACATCGCACTATCATAGTCCACTTTACCAAATCTAGATTGCTAGTTTCCTTCCTAAAACACAAGTGCAACCACAAAAATTATAATAAATAGTTTATATGAAAACACATTATTGTTATAAAATAAAGTAGATATTACCAATGGAAAACATTAAAGTAAATCTTAATCATTATTTGATTCAGGCAATCAACATTTTCTTGTCAACTTCAACTAAACTTACTACTTCCTCTAACCATGGAAAGGAGAATTTAACTTCACGATCCTCAATCAAAACCCCTCTATTGGCTAGCCTATCTGCACATTTGTTTCCTTCCCTTAATGTATGTGTAAACTTGATTTCTTCAAACTCTTTAGCAAGATCTTGAATTTCCATAATTATCTCTTGTATGTTCCATGGAGCCTTTGCTTTCCTCAAAATTGTATTTATTACTATGAGAGAATCACCTTCCATCCATACTCTATTCCATTTCATTTGTTTGCATATTTTTAACCCTTCTAAAGTTGCCCAAGCTTCAACTTCATTATTTGTCTTAAATCCACTATTGAAAGCGTAATGAGACAAAATATCTCCTCTATTATTTCTAATTATTCCTCCTCCTCCTATTGGTCCTAGATTTCCTTTAGATGCTCCATCAAAATTCAATTTAACCAACTCCACATCTGGTGGTTTCCACTTTATATTCTTTGCCTTCTTTTTGCTTCTCTTGTACCCAACATCATAATTCCATTTAATGACTTGACTCCATCTATCAAGGCTCTCTACTTCTAGATTAGGGACTGGGTGAGTTGATAGGGTTGGTTTAGACTCCTCTATGGCTAAACATATCTTCCTTTTCATTACCTCTAAACTACTTTCCTTTCCTTTAAATATTCTTCTATTCCTTTCTAGCCATACAATCCAAAGTATTGTATCTTTTGATATATCCCATATTGTCTATAAAGCCTCACTTTTATAAGTGCTCTGCCATTGCTTTAACCAATCTTCAATTATGCTATTCATCACCATGCATTTACCAAACATATTAAGAATCCATTGCCATAGTTTCCAGACTATTGAGCAATGTCCCAAGAGATGGTCTATACTCTCCTCCTTTTTACAAAGAACACATTGAGAGGGGCCATGAAAACCCCTTTTCATAAGGTTATCCCAAGATAAAATTCTTCTATGACCTACTAGCCAAACAAACATTTTGACTTTAGGAATGCTTGGGCTATCCCAAATATCTCTCCATATTCTAGTGATATTACTATTTTGTTGGTGCTTTACATTATATCCACTTCTTGTTGTGTATTCTCCTGAGCTATTCAACTCCCAAATCAATTTATCCTTGGCTCCCCTTGGAATAATCATAGTTGTTATCTTTCTACTCAATTGCCTCCTAGCATCAATGTCTTGTATACTTGTAAAAAATCTTCTTTCCATTTGTATCTTCCTTCCTGATCCTTGTACAAAATGTTTGAAACCCTATCACCATATTTATCTTGAAGCAATCTCATCCAAGGTTTCAAAATTGGATCTAAATTGAGTGGTTTTTTATCACACCAAGTATCCATCCAAATAGAAATTTTTTCTCTAGTTCCCACCACCCATCTTAAACCTTTAATCATTAGATCAATAGATTTTTTTAAACCATTCCAAAGAGCAGAACCATTTGGTAGAGAGAATGTAATAAATATTAAACTTGGGTCATTGGGCTCAACATACTTAGAAGAATTCTTGCCCATTGTCTTTGACTCTCTTTGTACAATCTCCATATTACTTTTTCCCTAAGAGCTAAGTTTGCATCTGTAAGAACTCTTAAACCAAGACCTCCCCTAGTTTTATCATCACACACCTTGCTCCATTTCACCAAAGGAAATTTCCTTTTATCATGTAAACCTGACCATAAAAAGGATCGCATAATATAGATTAAACTTTTTTCAACTGATTTTGGCATAGTATACAATGACATATAATATGTTGGAATGGCCTGTAAGACTGACTTAATTAATTGCACTCTTCCTGCTAATGATAACCATCTACCTTTCCAAGCTGGAAGTTTATTCTGAACTTTACTAATAACTGGATTCCATAATTCTATCCTCATTCTCCCCTCAAATAAAGGCATCCCTAGATAAGTTGTTGGTAAATTTACCTCCTCCATTTGAAGTAACCTACAAATTCTTGCTTTGATATTAGTTGGAGTGTTAAGGAAGTAAATTTTGGATTTTGTCCTATTAACTTTTTGCCTTGATGCTCTTTCGTATTCCTTTAAAAAGTTATTCAAAGCTCTAGCCTCATTTATCCTTGCCCTTCCAAAAAGGGTTGTATCATCTACAAACTGTTGATGGGTGATGTTGTCGATGTTATTACTAACCTTAAGTCCACTTATAAGCCCATATTTGTAAGCCTTCTTTAAGTTCCTACTCAAAACCTCTACCATAATAATGAACAAATAAGGAGATAGAGGATCTCCTTGTCTAAGGCCTCTCTTGGATTTAAAATATTATATTACTAACCCATTGACCAACACTGAATAAGAAACTGTAGAGACACAAGCTTTAATCCATCTAACCCATTTCTTCCCAAATCTAAACTTTTCTAAAACTGCAAAAAGAAAATCCCATTTAACCCTATCATAGGCTTTACTCATATCAAGTTTTAAGATCATTGCTTTCTCTTTTCTTGAAGTTGTTGAATGTATAACTTCATGAGCTACTATGATCCCATCCAAAATTTGTCTCCCTTTCACAAATCCTCCTTGCTCTTCTAAAATAATTTTATCTAACAATGGCCTTAATCGATTTACCATCACTTTGGAGATAATCTTATATGCCATATTACATAGGCTTATGGGTCTAAAAGAATCAAACAATTCAACATCCTTCTTTTTTGGAATTAGGGTAAGATATGTTGCATTTATTTTATAAGGTATGTATTGTTTTACCCTAGACTGTTCCATTACCACCAATAAAGAATCCTTCACTATATCCCAATTATGTTGGTAAAAAGTTGTAGAGAGCCCATCTAGACCTAGGGATTTATCCTTATTAAAAGAGAAAAGAGCTAAATGAACTTCTTCTAGAGTAATAGGCTCCATCAGTTTCCTATTGTCTTCATTCATTATAACTGAAGGAACATCTTGAAGAAGTTTATCATTAAGAACTTCAATCTCCTCTGATCCTAGAATATTATGATAAAAAGACTTTGCCTCTTTTCTAATTTCACTCTGATCTTCAATCCAAACCCCTTCTATTGATTTAATTCTACTAATTTTGGATGTTGATATTTGTACTATAGCCATCCTATGAAAAAACTTTGTATTTTTATCTCCTTCTTTTAACCAAGTCTATCTTGATTTTAATCTCCAAAATTTCTCTTCCTTACTCAAAATATTATGATATTCACTAAGCAACTCCCTTTCCTCTAAGCTTGGATTATTATGATCACCTTTTTAGAATTTTGAAAGTTTATCTTTTAGTTCTTCTTTCTTCTCAAAAATATTTCCAAAAGTGTTCTTGTTCCATTCTTTTAATCTAGATGTCATAGATTTAATTTGATTTGGAAGAGCATACAACCCACCATTACCTAAAGAATTCCATGTTTGAGCTATCATATCAACAAATTGAGGATGGTCTTCCCACATCTACTCATATTTAAAATATGATATTTTTTGAATTCACTTACCACCATTTTAACTCTTATTGGCCAGTGATCTGAACCAATCCTTGTTAAGGTATTAATTTTAGCACAAGTTCCTTCATCTAGCCAATGATATGAGAGAATGCATCTGTCTAATTTTTTGCTATTAGGTTCTGGCCTCTCCTATTGTTGGTCCAAGTATAGTTGTCTTCTTCAAACTCAACCTCCCATAGATTATTGTTTTGAATAAAAGCTGAGAAATCTCTCATACTTTGGGTTAATTTCCTAATTCCCCAAATTTTTCATCCAACTTGGTTATGGCATTAAAATATCCTATGATCATGAATCGGGTTTCTTGGTATTTACTTCTCATAAAGGCTTCAATCCCACTCCAAAATTCTAATCTACCTGATTGAGTTGTAGGTCCATAGACATTGATAAGGATGAAACGAATATCTACAAAGTAGCAAGTGACTAAAGAGGCTATCCAATGCCTAGTTTTATGAATGGTTATTGTTGGGCTTAAAAAAATTCCAACTTAATTCACACCCCCACTTTTCAATAAGGTTTGGATGTCTAGGTGATTGTAGGAGGAAAGGTTGAGCTCAAAAAGAAGGAAGCCTTGAAAAATAGTCTTGGTCAGAAGAAGCCTCCCTGATCTTAATAAGGTAAGCATGAGTACCATCATATTCCATTCCATCCACCATAAGCTCATCCCTTTTTAGCTCAAGTAAGGCCACTACACCTTCATACCATTATGAAATCCCATATTCTTTGTTTCAATTATTATAAGTCGCTCTATTTTTTATCCATGCATTTAGTCCATAATGTTTCAGACCATCTAGTAGCAAGCTTAACCCTAAATAAAGTCAAGATATAGACCAAAAAGTCACAAGAGTCTTCCTAAGCTAAATCAAGACCAAAAACTATCCAAGTATACCTTATTTTCACTCAAATATCCCTCCTAAGGTTTTCTTAAGTCATTCTCCAGGTCAAAAAGGTCTTTAACCACCCATCGCTCTTCCAAAAGCCTTTCGTCGATCTAATCTATGATAACTCTAAGTCATCATCGATAGAATTAAGCCCGAAAAAGTATCATCACTCATTAAAACCCCCATCGTTGATCCTATCAGCGACACAAGTTAGTCATCAGTGATAAATATTGTTTGTCACTCATCCAAACCATAATCGCTAATCCCATATTCAATAGTCTTGCTCATCAACGATCGATTAAAATGCAGCCTTAAAGCCAAAATATGTCACCGATGCTTAAGAGTCTAATGTCACCGATCCTATCTCTGACATCAACGAGCATCCAATACTGAAGATACACTATCGCTCATCAAGGCTCTTCATCATCTATTAAATCAATGATAGACATTCCTCATCGACGATCGCGTTGAGATAAAAAAAGAAAAAATATCTAAGTTGCTCTTGCAAAAGCATTGTCACTGATCCGATTAGTGATCGCTCTTCCCAATCAACAATAGCTCTAAGACATAAAGTAGATAGTGTACATCATCACCCTCACAAAGCTTTATCATTGATTTCATCAATGATCACCCTTCCTAATGAGCAAAAAATAGTTCAAGCCTAAGGTGAGGGTCTCCACAACATAAACCTAGCAAGTCCCTCTCTTGATGGAATTCGATCAAACAAGGTTGTTTTAAATATAAAGTCATCACTTCTACAAAGTCTTGTCATCGATACGAATCAATGACCATAACACCCATCCACGACAAGCTAAAATTCTCCCAAAATTATTGTTGCTCTTCATTGCCCCATCATCGATCCATCGTCAGTCTCATCAACGATAGTCTTTTTCATCAGCAACAATGCTTAGAGCTAGGTTAACTTCTCGCCAGTATAAAGCTTTATTGCTAATTTGATTAGTGAAGCCTCCTTCCCATCAACGACCATTAAAAAACTCAGCCTATACATAGTTGCATCATCGCTCTTATGAAAATACTTCGCTCATCCATCAACAACAATAGAAATCCATTAATGAACAAGTCTAGTCATCGTCCTTGAAAAAACATCATCGTCGATTCAATAGACGACAACCTCAAATGATTAGTGACAATGTATTTTTACCCATTTTTATCGCTTATGAAGAATTTCCTCATCGATTAAATCAGTGATAGACCAAGGCGAAAGGTAAAAAAAGAGATCAATGGTCTCGGACCATCCAAGGCAAGATCGATGAAGCTTGTTCTACATGGGAGGATGTGTGGCTCACTATTCAGGGACTAACAAATAGTATGGAGTTTCAAACATCCCACAAACCAAAAGTAGTAAAATCACAAGGTTTCTCGAGCACAATATATCTCTTTGAGGTAGATGAAGATCGACCAGATAATTTACGACAAGTTTCAAAATTAAGGCTACTACAAAATACAAGAGCCCAAAGGAGTAATGCAACACCATCGACTTAAGACCACTCAGAAGGAGGGAAAGGAGACTGAGTAAATTGAGAAATTGCTTGAAGCAGATATCATTGAGCTACATGAATAAAATCTTTCACACAAGCTCAAGTCCTCAAATTATACCAAGAAAAGCAACATCATGAAATAAGCAACTCAAAGGAGAGATTCAAGGTAGACCCAATATTGGTAGATCTTCTCATATATAAAGAGCATGATATTGTTGTTGTCAGTTCATAAAGTGGACTACCTCTATGCAACTTTAAATAAATAAGGTAGGCATGACAAAAGGATCAATAGTAAGCGACAAGTCAGAGCATGCAAAAAGCAATGATCATGGGAGACTATGAGCAAGGCAGAAAGTTCCTGTGTAGAATACGTAGAAGGCGTAATAAGAAGAAAAAAGTGCTCAAACAACAAGATTTTTTGTGCTTTAAAAGGATACCAATGCCTCAACAAAATATAGTTACAGAGGGATTACCCCGATAGAATGCAGTTATGGAAGTGTGCCTTTATAGCCACTCCCACCAATTTGTGCACTTCTAGATCTCATTTTCCATTATGTATTTCCTCTCATTCCCTTATACCCTTCCCATTTTAGGTATTCTCTCTTGATCGCCATCATAGTATGCTCCACAATACGCCATCTCACGACCACTGTCTGTAGTCTTCCACTTCCATTGTGCTCAACTGTTCCCACCACCATCCATATTGTCTCTCATCTTGTTCCATATTATTGTTTTCTTTCTTCCTTGTCTTCATCATCACGTTGGGTCCTCCTCTGTTTCATCCTAAAAATATACCTATGTCAGTCCTAGTCAAAGAGCACCTAAATATGAGAAGGCATATGACTAGGATAATAGGAATGCAAAGAAATACACCCATATTGCCTTTTTACATAAATTTAACAGTATATTCAAAAGCCTGGCCCACCACTATTAAAGAGCCCCCTTCAAATCAAAATTTGAACGGATAAGTTCCAATAACATATGGAGTAGCCTTAGACAAACAAGCAGCCTGGCAAAGGTTTTGACAGTTGGTCTCAACTGATTCTACTGTAACAAACTCAAGAAGCTGAAATGATGCCCGATCATGAAGATGCTCCAAGTGGCAACCCCTACAACAAGCATATGTAACTAATTTTGGATAGCCCAGTTATAAAAGGAGTCAAGGCAATTATGGTTCATCATCAAGCAATCACATAATAAGTTCTCGAGAGGTATTATGAGTGCTTTGTCTAGGTTATCATATTTTCTCTATTTCTTTGTTTAGCAATCTTCTTAATTTCTTCCCACCCTTGTGTAAGTATTATCAAAAGTAGGATAGTCTGTTTGAGATGATTTCTAAAAGTTGTTCCAAAAAGCCAAAGTCTATATGTTACTATTTTAAGATAGTAGATAGCAATCCCCTATTACATCATTTGAATGGGGTGATCAATTATATTGTATTTTTGAGACAAACCTGAGTGATATACCGAGTTTATTCATTGTAAATGTTTATTTCTGAATTTAATACAATTTATCTGGTTCTCTATTTTTGGTAAGCTTTGTGCAATGTGTATGTTATCTTGTCTGCATCTTACATTATTTGAACATGTAGATAATGTCTCTTCACTTATTAATAAGCCTGTGTTTGTTACGACATTTGAATGAGCATAAATTCATCATTTTTTCCTTCTTTTTTTGTTCTCTATCATATGAATGGTTTAAATTTGCTATGATAACCCAATGGATAAGGCATCAGTCTGTCTTTAACTATGCTTGCATCATATGCTTGGTCAATCATATTTTACTATTCAATTAAATCTGATAGAGTTGTTTCTTAAATAAATCATTAGAGAGCTCATATTAGGGTGTCCAAACCTGGCCTATTTAGCTTTCAAAGTTATCCTAGGACAAAGTGGTGAGTCAACCAAAGCTCACATATCTACTTGTGGGACTTCAAGTATTTGAATAGCATGACAGTCTGAAAGGATATTCAAATATTTCCACAACAGTTACACAAGAGGTTCTTAAAGGATTCCAACAAGTTAGAATTCCCTTTTTCGCTCCTTCAAAATCCATAGCATCCCATTCACATCTTGCCCATACTGCTTTCATAGTTTTTGAAACTTCATTAATCATTTTAGTTTCTTGGATACAAATAATATCAGACTTATTACTTAAACATAGGTCCCTGATACACCTCTGCTTTGAGGGGGTATTTATATTCCATGAGATGATAATCATGTCTCATTAGGAGCTTTTGGCCCCACCTGCATATTACCAATATCATTTTGTTGTTTTGTAAAGATAATTTCAACCAACTTAGTTTGTGTTCCTTTCTCTATGTTTGCTCTTGCTTCCCTGGATCTTGCTTGATAATTTGAGGGTTTTCCTATTTTTGTCTTGCCTATATCAGGAATAGGTCTTTTTAGCCTATTCCTCAATATTCTTTCACAATATAGGTCTTGTTATCCTATTCCTCAATATTCTTTCGCAATATAGGTCTTGTTATCCTATTCCTCAATATTCTTTCATAATTTTGTTTTTCATTATATTTATCCTCCTCGCTCTACTGCATAAGCTTTTGACTTATCTTGCTCATTTTCTAGTATTTCCTTATTAAAGGTAGAGGTATTAAATTCTAAAATTACATTTTCTTTATCAAAAAATTTCTCTTGAATGGTGCATGGTACTTAAGAGAGTCTTCAAAATCTGATGAGACACTTTCCTTAGGTTCATCGAGAAAGTTCTTCCTTAAACCAAGATCATATTGAATAGACAGTTCCTTGTTACAATTAAATTTACCAAAAACCTCTCTATCTTAGAGAAATGAGTATATCTCTAAGGTGCACTCACTAACCTCTACCACTAGAGATGATTCTAAGGATTTAACTATAAATTGATCCATGGAAAGAAAACTAAAACTCAAAATCTATTGAAATTTATCGAATGTCCTATAGCAAATATAATATTTGATAAAAACTTTAAAATAATTTGCATGTAAAATTTATAAGATAAAGAAGAGAAAAAATACTTAGTTGAAAAATTGTATGTCCAGATAGAATGTCTTGCCTCAGTCCTACCTCTTCATTGCTCTTCCCATGATCCAGACCCTAGCTGACAATTATTTGCAATTTCTTTTTGCGTGATTTGAAATCATCACTGCCCTTGTTCTGAATGGTTGAATTCACAGGATAGTATCTCCCTCTATTATTCAATATTATTTCACAATTTTATTTGTCATCATATTTCTCCTCTCTTGGCTTTACTACATAAGCTTTTGAATTTTCCTACTCATTTTCTGGTATTTCCTTATTAATGGTAGAGGTATTAACTTCTAAAACAACATTTTCTTTACTACTTTTTTTCTTCTGAATGGTGCATGGTACTTCAAGAGAGTCTTCAAAATATGATGAGACACATTCCTTAGATTCATTGAGAATATTCTTCTTTAAATTAGGGTCATACTAAATAGACGGTTCCTTGTTAATATGTTGAACCTGTTGTACTATGTCCTCTAAGTTTTGATCTACTTTTTCTTCATAGTCTAAAGACTCAAAAGAGTTTGTATTTCTTCCAATATCCTTCCTTGCCGATCTCCACTATTTATTTTCTTTCATTTTTCTAAATGTATTTTTTGGAAGTTGAAAACCATCTTCATCCATAACCATTTGTAAGTTTCTCTTACGGTTTTCTACATATGATTATGTTGGGCTCTTCTTAAGGCATGATCTCTCAATATGCCCCACCTCATGACATCTTCTACATATAAAAGATATATTTTCATAATCTATGGTTTAGGTCCACATCTTATCCCCATACTTAAGAATGATTGATTCTTGTAAAGTTTTACTTATATCAATCATGACCAATATTTGAGCATAAATAGCCAAAAATTCATCTTTTATAGTATCTAAAATCTCAAGGAGTTCTCCTAGAGTTTTTCCTATTTCCTTAAAGATATTTATCTCCTAAAATTCATTGGGTAACCTAAACATCCTAACCCAGACTAGTACTAGGGACATATTTACATTTTTAGGTGAAAAGCCTTCATACCAGTGGGTAAGTAAGAGTCCTGCTCTTCCCATAAACCAAGGACCCCCTTTTAAGATTTTTTTTCTTTTTGCCTAGAACAAAAAATGGCTAGGAAGAAACCTTTGGGAAGAAATGATAGAATCACTCCTAGAGACTTCCAACTCCTATCAATCCATTTTCTCCAGTAAATTTACCAAAAACTACCCTATCTTGGAGCAATGGGGATCTCTAGAAGGTGCTCTCACTAACCTCTACCATTAGAGATGATTGTAAGGATTCAATTAAATCAATCCATGGAAAATAAACTAAACCTCAAAATCTATGAAAATTTATCAGAATATCTCATAACAAATATAATATTTGATATAAAAATAATAATAATTTGCATGCAAATTTTCTAAGATAAAGGGAAAAAAACTTAGCTAAAAAATTCTATATCTAGATAGAATATCTTGCCTCACTAAAGTCATGACCCTTCATTTCTCTTCTCATCATTCAAACACTAACTGACAAACATTTGCAATTTCATTTTTCATGACTTGAAAAATTGTCACTGCCCTTGTTCTATATGGTTGACTTTATAGGGTCTTATCTCCCTCAATATTGCTTAGATTACTTCATATGACCACTCATTTTAAATCTATTCAAATTCTGCACAATTTGGTCCAAGAATTAGTTGAATCAGATAACCCTTCATGAAGATATGGCTCCTAAAAGATGAGATGTTTTTCAAAAAAAAAATGCCCTAATCCTTTGCAAAGCAACCATCGATTTTACATCTATACAACTTTTGTTCAACTAGATTACCCTAAATTTTTTCATGAGGACCCACAATTTTTAATTCAAACTTCAATTTTTTGTCGATAATAATTAGTTATATAGTGCAATTAGTTTTCGAAGATGACACTTCACTTTTGACTTTAAGATGGAAGCATACAAATTGCACTTCAAGATGACAATGTTGCACTGATGGCTATTTGAATGATGACCTTGGTTTACTTCAAATGGCCATTTTATTCACCTCAAAATCTCTCCACTCAAATGCATCAAACAAGTTCACCATGTACACTTCTCTTGGTATTACTTCATATGGCCTTTGAACTAGCCAATTACTCTTTGGCAATGAATTTAACCTTTAATGATGATACTTGTTCCTAAAAATTACAATAACTTAACATACTTCTTAAAAGGCTAATAAGATTTTGAATTTCATGGAAAATACAAAGTGGAATTAAAGAGTTGTAATGTATTTACCATAATTCTAGAGAAATCAATTCACAAAGATATTAATCTATTAAAAATTAAAACAACTTATAAGATATCACATTCTCTTCATAAGCCTCTCCCCTTGTCATTTATCTAATATTTAATAAAATATATTATAATAATGATTACTCCTACAAGATGGATAAATTGGATTTTTTAGGAGATGGAATTCATATCAAATAGTCATTGCATATGATTGTAGTATTTCGTATGTGAGGCACTTGGTGTATTATAATATTGTAATAATATGACAAGCTAGACATATTGATAATATATGAGAATGAGAATAGACAAAAAAATGTATGCTTATTATTATTGTTTGTGTAGTGAGTTATCACTACACTTAGAAGGAGAAGGCCTTTGCAAGAAATTTTCAAGGTAACCTCGACAAATGAAGAATATGTGACAAGCAAAAAATGAAGTGTCAGACAAAGTGTAGACAAAAGTATCAATCAAAAAGTTTCAATAAATGTGAAAGACAAAAAGTTTCAATGGCTTGAGTATTAGAAGGTAAAAGTTTCCAAAAGGTGTAATAAGGCTAAGTGTTCAAAAATAAAAAAATATGTAAAAGTTTTGACCAAAGATGAAAGCAAAGGTTCTGACATACAAATTTTTGAGGTTAGATGGTGAGAAAAGTTCCAAAGGCTAAAACAATCTTCTAGGAAAGTATAATCCTTTTCCTACAAAGATTATGACATATCTCTCAAAAATAGTAGATGGAACTCATAAAGAAAGTTGCATGAGAGCTGCAATAGAAGCACCCCCAAAATCTAGAGCATTGATTGCAAAATATTCCTACACTCACACTTCAAGAATCCCCAAAAAGGTTAGATAATAATAATGGCAATAGTTACTCATAGAAAGAGCCAAAACCATTTGGTAATTATGATTCCAAATTCAAAGACCTCAGAGAAACCAACAACTTCAGTGAAGACATGACCCAACACGCATAAGAGTAGTCAATCTTAAAATCTCTACACGTTTTTAGAGGGAAAACCTCCCTTTTATAATCTATAAATAGTAGTTTCTTAGCACTGCAAAATATTGGTAATTTATACATTCCATATAGATTTCCCTTCATTTTACTTTATATAACAATACTTGTATTTGTAAGTGGTCTTGCGAGCATACCCTCAAGCCTTTGCTTCAAGCATAATCTTGTAATGATTTTATATTCATATATAAATACTAGAGGATTGTGACTATGTGGTTTGATGTGTTTGGTTTTCCCTATCTTGTTTCCTTTATGTATGTGTGTTTATCTACGCTTATACATATGTCGAGGAAAGGAAGTGTTTCTCGTTATTTGTGCATTACACTAAGGGCTATTATGCAAGGGGATTTTATCTTGATCTTGGCACATCGCCTTAGTTAGTTTAGGTTTTATTTTTCTATTATTTTACTTTTTGCATCTCTCTAACCCATTTTCCTCAAGTTAGAATAGGCTATAGTAGGTCAAGTGCACTCAAGGTCAAATCTTAAAATGATCCAGCCTTGTAAAAATTCCCAAAGGTCCTCGATGGAGCCAAACTCTGCACTCTTGGGACTGGCCCTACTATGTCACTTCGTGCAAAGCACGATAGTGCCGACTGTCTAGTCCTTTTCATATGACAACCTAGAAAATTGGAGAGGATAATAGGTTGATTAAGCTAAATTAAGGCTATTCAATCAAGCAAGCACTTATGACACAATTTTCTTCTCCAAACTATCCTCTTATTGTTTTACAACATTGAACAACTCTTGCGTACTAGTTGGTTGTTAGTATTTTACCCTCAACCTAATTATTGACTTTAAAATTATGATAAAATATTCACATAACATACTACCAACACCACACAATAGAAAACTATAAAGAAATGGGTGAGTCTAAAAACCATCATGACATCACTAGCCCTACACCTATTGTTGTCTCTCATCACTACATCCTTTCATGAGCTTTATTCGTACATGAGTTTTGAGGGTTTTCAAAGGTGAGTGGATGATATTAATTATGCCAAGTTGCTTGGGTGAATATCTTCCATAATTGTTGGTATTATTTAAGACATTATTATTGTCATCATCACCTAATAGATTAAACGACTCTACCATTAGAGGAGTCCTCTAAGAAGTCAAGTTCTTGTTCGCAAAACCTACCTTTGATAAACTTGTTGGCATTAATAGCTTATCATGTTGTTATGGACCCTATCTTTGGTAGGCATTAACTACCCACCTCACCCACCATCCTTCTACCCTCTTTTATTTATTTCATACTTATTCCCCCCTCCCTGCATTATTTTTTCCATTCTCTCCCCCTCCCTAGTTTGCTCCCCCCTACCTTTGATTCACTCATTCCTTATATACTTCTTCCATTTGTCCCTATCTTACCTCTAAACTTTCCCCATCCTTCCATCTATCTTCACGTCTAATTTCTCGATCCTAATTCACTCAATCCCACCCCATATGCCCCCCAACTCTATTCTTGTATCCTAACCACTAACCATCACCTTACCCATCACCTCATTGTACTAATCCACTTCTACAAAAATAATCATCCCTTCTCCCTTTTTAGCAATAATTTGCCCATTCCCCAATTTAGAAATAAAATATAAAATAAATCGACACCCTCTCCCTAACAATGATTTGTCCACTTGACCACACCCCACCTCCTAATTATGATCAAATATTAAAAATTTAATCACTCATTTTTTAATAAACTTTAAAATTAGAAATTAAAATTAATAAAAATAAATAAAACTATAATAAATATGAAATTTAAAAATAAAATAATAAATAAGTTATTAAAATTTTATAATACTAAAAATAGATGTTTTAAGGATAGAGGAGAGCAAGAAATCTAGTTGTTTTCTTGTTGTATATGAACTTGTTCACATTAAGCTTTTAGATGGCTCGATTAAAAAGAGAAAAGTTTTATTGGAAACCAAGGTTCTCATTAAACATTTCAACAGAACTTGGTTGTTTGTAGAGAATCTCCTTGAATGGACCAAAAAACATTTGTATTTTTTCCTTGGTTATAGGGTTTCATTTATGACCAAGAGTTTTTTTCTTGATTGTATTTTCCTCTTTGGAAGCATGTTAGGAAGCTTTGGTTGATGGATCATGGTTTTGAAGGGATATGGGTCCTTCCTTCTAAGCCTGGGTTCCAAGTTTTGTTGGGAAACCTAAAAGTGAGAAAGAAATTACAATTCTAGCTTGAGTATACCTTTATGATCTACCTATGAAGTTTTGGAAGGAGGACACTCTTTATGAGATTGAAAATACCTTAGGTGGAACTATTTATTTGGGAAAGGATGAATTTGAATGTTCCCTTGCCTAAGGATATTATCTTGGATATGTTCAATACACAATAACATCAAATGGTAGATTATGAGTATTTAACATTATAATATAGGGGTTGTCATAAGGTTAGCCATATTCATCAAGATTATCCCACTTTTATTCCCTTACCTTATAATGTTTTTATGCAAGGATGGTCAAGGTCTAGACATTAGAAATAAATAGGGGTTTTATGATTATTAGCTCTTGTTTTACATCAAGGGATCCTTAATAAGCAATTGTGGGTCCCCAACCCCCAATGTGAGGAATTTAATCCTTTTGAAGACATCTCTATATTTCTATTGACATAAATACCTCAAGCTAATGATGTAAAGATTTTAGAAAATGACGGTATTGAGGTCACTCTAAAAGTAAGGAAATCTACTAATTTCCCAAATCCACATCCTTCAACTTTAGAGAATGAGGGTCTTTAGGTGGCTCCATAAATTAAAAAAAGTTGTGGCTACCCTAATTCCACTCATTTTGAATTTCCAAGAACCTTCAAAATCCAAGGAGAATGACCTAATGTTGGAGGAATCATAATGCAAAGCTATAGGAATGACAAAATGCATGTGCTCAACTCCAAACATAGTAAACAAGAAGGAAAAAGAGATTAATGAAGGTATAAATTCTTTAACAAGAAACTTGAGGAGATATAAAAGAGGGTAAACAAAGGGAAATCATTTATATTGTGGCTTCAGGAAGAAGGAGGGCCCTTCTAAATTGAAATTCCTACCAAATAGAATATCATTACCAGTCTATAGATGATTGTTAGTGGGTTCGTGTCGATCTTATATTTCTCTAGTTCATATAATGAAGACGAAGCACAAGAAAAGGGTGAAAGGTGTTAGTGGGAAAAATGTAGCCTTAGGGTATTTCATAGAATCTCAAGGGGCTCAATACCTATGGGAAACAATGGCTATTAAAAATGCAGAAAGTTATACTATAACCAAAACTTCCCCTAGTTCAAGAATAAATGCAATGTGTTTTGGGTAGGGAAGAAGTGGTCTGTATAATTTGCAAAGGTTACTCTCAAGTGGGAGTTGTTAAGGGGGGCATTAGTGGGTAATTTAATACTTTGAAACAATACTTGACTCAATTTGCAACACTTGATAGGATCACGATTTTGGCATGCTATGGATTTCTTAGATAGAGCTTTAGATTTGAGTTTTATTTGAATATATATGCTCTCATTATTTATGCCTTGAAATGCCATTATTAGGAGGATATTTTTGCTTATACTATTTAATTTAAAGATCAAAATATCCTCTTTGGAGGGGATTTTAACTCCATTTTACATGCTTGGGAGAAGAGGGGGTGGCCATTAGGCTCTAATATCTCAAGGTAATTTTGGGAATTTTATATAAATATATAGGGTTTATAGGACCCTATATTGAAGTATGGTAGATACACTTAGTCTAGTCCTAAGAGAGGCTTTGGTTATATAGCAAAAAAAAATGATCATTTCCTTTTGAAAGTCCCTTGGTTATCATAAAAGATTATTATTAAATTAAAGATTCTATGAGTTGTAAGATCTAATCACATGCTGATTAACTTGACTTAAAACCATTCCCAATGTCTAGAAGGCTTCCTCTTTAAATTTTAATGAATGTGTCTAGGACAAAGCTTCATTAATAGAAAAAATGATTTGTATACCAAGGAAAAAATTATGTTGGAGGCAAATATCCTATAAACTTTACTGAAAAGAAGGGGACAAAAATAATTGATTCTTTTCCATAGGTCCACTATAACAAGAAGGAATGACAATTTTGTTCATTAATTCACTAGAGGAGATAAATATTATTGAAGCAATGGGGTACTTCCAAAATTTTTTCTCTATAGGGCAAGTTGATGAGATGACTCAATAAAAAATCTTGATATATGATTCCAACAATAATCAATCAAGAGCAACATGACTTTCTTCTTGAGCCTTTTTTAGAAGAAGAGATAAGAAAAATGGTTTCAACATGGGCATGTATAAGGCCTTAGGTCCAAATGGTTTTCCCTAGATATTTTCCCAAGCTCTTGGGGTATAATGAGCATAAATGATATGGTAGTAGTTGAGTAACCTAGGTGTTTGAAAATAATTATAAAGGAATGCAACCTTGATCACCCTTATTCCAAATAAGGATGATTTTGAGGGTATGGAACATTATAGACATATTTCCTCATGTAATATAGTGTAAAAGATCATTTCTAAGTCAATTACAAATAGATTAAAGCATTGTCTTAGCTTTATAGTATTAGAGCAAGGGGGTTTTATGGAAAATAGACAAATTCTTGATAGCGTGATTCCTTCCCATGAGTTAGTTCAGACCTCCAATAATAGAGAAGATATAATGCTTAAATTAGATATTAACACGACCTATGATAGATCTCATTGGAGTTTTTTGTTGAGAATTCTACTCATACCAGGTTTATCACATAAATAAATTGCATTTCTACCCCAAACTTCTCTCTTTTGCTTAGTTATTCACCATATAGCTTCTTTATTGGGCAAGGGTATTACAATAGGGGGATTCAATATCACCTTATTTGTTCATTATTTTATCTAAATCTTGGGGTAGATCAATGATAAATTGAGGGGCTTAGAAAAAAATCAAGGACTTAAAGATTGCTTCTAATTTAGATCCCTTGACACATTTGCAATTTATTGATGAGACCCTTATTTTTGATTAGATATCACTTTGGGAGGCTAGAAATTTGAAAGGCCATTTAAATACACTTCAAAAGGCATCAGGGCAAGAAATTAACTTAGAAAATCAAGAGTTTTTTTTCAATGTCCCTTTGGATAGCAAAATGCGATAGAGAGAAAATTGGGGTTCCAATTAAGAACATTCTCTAGAACATATCATGGAGTTTCCCTCTTTAATGGGATGATAGTGAATTCATTATGGGAAAATCTACTAGGAAAAACTCAAAATTTCCTCATGGAAGAGCAAGCCCTTGAATTTTATAGGGTTACATTATCCTTGTCCAATCAATTTTACAAGTGTTAATGTATTTGTTCTCCATTTTATAGGTACTTTAAGATATAATAAAGGAGATGATTATTATTTTTCTAGTCCTTACTATGGAATGGAAAATAAAAACTCCCAAGTTTTCTTTGGTGAGTGGGTAAGAGGCTTATTGAAAATATTGGAGGTATCTAATAAGATATTGGTAGCCAAGCTTGTATAGAGGTAATTCAAGGATGCAATAAGATTATGGAGTCAAGTCTCAAGAAGTAAATATTTGGAAAAAATGAACCTAATGCATATCTTCACTACAAAAAATCCTCCTAGAGTTTATAAAGTTTAGAGTTTTATGCTTCATAATGAAGACATAATTTGTAATAATAAAAAATGGGTGGTGGATGATGATATATTAATTATATTTTGTATAGATTATTGGATAGGGTAATATTATTTAGCTAAATACCCTTGACTAGAGGTCATGAAAGAGAAACCCATATCTTCTTAGGGATACACACTAGCATATTATTGCTCCCTTGATTTGATCCATGAATCTTTTTGATCTAGAAGGACCTAAAATACGTAAAAAATATTGAAGTTTTTGGAAAAAATGATCTATAGAATTTGGTTAAATTATTCCAATTCCTTCTACTTCTGAAAGTAGATAGAATTATTTGGATAGGAGCATAAAATAGTTCTTACTTAGGTATTTTTGGCTACAAAGGGTTATTAGAGCATAATGTAAGGCTAATATTACCTCTACAAGTAGTTTAAAATTGTAACTTCTTGCCCAAATCTATGCCCTTTCTTTGGTTTGTTGTAAGAGATAAAGCATTGAAGTTTGAAAGGATTCAATGAATGGTATTTCTTGGCCTTTATATGTGTGTTCTATGCAAATCTATGTAGGAGAATACTTCACATCCATTCCTTCACTATCCCTTTGCATGCAAAGTTTGAACTTGATTTGTTAGCAAATTTGGTAAACTATAAAATTTTCCTCCAATTGGTTGTGTTGCACATATAGAGGGGAAAATTTAGTGCAGGAAGAGAAAAAATATAGATCCAAGCCCCCCACCCCGCCACCCCTCTCCAAAAAAAAAAAAGAAAAAAGAAAAAATTAATCTCTTGGAAATTATTGAAGCAGAGAAATAGAAGAGTTTTGGGGGGAGTGGAAGTGGAGATTAGGGAGATTTTTGATCTAATTGAATATTGTTATTAAAAATTTGGACAATAGCAATAATCCTTATTGTGATTTTCTTTGGGGTAGACTCCCTTCGTATGTATTATCCTATACTCTCATCTACTTCCTACTTAATAATATGATTAATACAAAAAGGATTATGAGAAGTTTGATAAAATGATACCCACCCCCTAAACATAAAATAAAATTTAACTTTCATGGAGTGTCTTGGGGAATCCCAAGCTTTACAAGGTATTGGGGAGTGTTATGAAACCATGAAGGAAGGGTGTTCTATGCATTTTTCTTAAACATTCCTCCATAAATATTGAATTATACTAGGGCACCCAATTTTATTATAGGCTTCAAATAGCCCAATAAGAAGGATTTGATAACCTTATTATGGAAGATGGATTATAGTTCATAATGAATTCATTCAAGAATGAATTAGTGAAGCATCAAAATCTTGTTTGTCTATTGGAAAAATTCTAGATAGTTAAGACTAGTATTAAGGTTGAGTTAGTCCACTTCCATCATGAAGGTAATTTTCTTATCGATAAGTTGTCCAAATTAGGAGCATATTTTCTTATCCACTTTCATTTAATTAGAAGTTCATACTTGATTCATATTTTTGGTATTGAAATTTTGGCAATTAATGGTGTCATAGAGATCTCACATAGCACTTTGGTGAGTTTTGATAGCCTTACGACTCAATGTTGTTATTGTTCATATGGAAAGGTTTCTTTGTAGGGTGTGTTGGCAATGTATGTTACTTAGTTTATGGTCTTTGATTTTGATGCTTATATTTGGATCTTCATCACCCTTTTTTGGGTGGGGTGGGGTGGGGTGCTCTATAGAACCTCCAAGTACTTAATTAAAAAAACAAAGTAAATGAAAATGAAGTGAATTCTTATACAAATCAACCCAATTAAAAAATTTATGATGTTGTTTAGAAAATTTAAGAAAAGTGTATAACTATTTGAATTTTATGATCATAATTTAAGTTATTGTGTGAAATTCCACAACATTATAGGTTGATATTATTAGTTTTCCACAATTCCTTGTATTTTTGTCTTTATTTAAGACTATTTTACACTCCATATTCAATTAGCAATGGTATTTACAATTCAACTTAGGAAGGAAATTCTACTAGTGATGCATACTAGGGAAGGATCTCATCAATTTTAAATTATCCTTAAAGGTCTAAATAGTTGTTAAAAAACTAAAAAGAGTAAAAAACTGTGTCCCTTGTATGGAATATCTTGAAATTATATAAATTATCACAACATTCAAGGCTCTATTAACAAACAAAAGACATATCAAGGGAAAAAATATCAACGTATCCCACATACTAAAGATAATATTGCATTTCTTTGATTTATAACTAGAAATCATGGACGATTTACATGTAAGTTAAGAAAAACTATGTAGAGGAAAATACATACAACATTAGGATTATTATAGATGATTACAATAAGTGAGATGCACAATATTTAAGATTCATAACCACAAATTTGTCAAAGTTGTAGATGAATATAGTAGTGATGAATGTAGTAGCCACTATAGAAGTGGACCAACAAAACCATATCTTAAAATTGAGTTGCTTTGAATTAATTCAAAGAAAAGAGATTTCATGTGGTGTTCTAACTTCATTGATTGTATAAAAATGCATAGTTAACCTTAGGCACATACCTCAAAGATTTATTTTAGTGATCATTTATTGAAATGTGACGAAGATTCAATTACATGCAAATAAACCTACTATATATAAAATAAAATTAACAACATCGACATCAACACGATTTATAGTTTGCAGGGGAGGAGCATTGAGCAAGCAGATTACCTCTTAGTTAAAGGCATCCATCCATGTCCTAGTGCTTTCTCTGCTACTTCACCGCTTCGATTTCTCGCATTCTTCAAAATATTTCGAATTGGTTTCTCAGTCGGTAGCGAACGTGAGCCAACCAGGAGTGAGTGCAGTCGGTAGCGAGGGTGAACGCGAGCTGGGAGTGAGCGCAGCTGGTAGCGAGTGTGAACATGAGCTGGGAGCAAGTGCAGTCGGTAGTGAGTGCAAGCACGAGCCAGGAGTGAGTGCAACTAGCAGTGAGTGCAAAAAATTTAGGTAACATGGAAAGAAAGTCATTTGTGAAAGTGCTTACTGAAAGTGTGAATGGCCAAGTCGGAAGTTTGGATGCCCTACCTAGCAATAAGAAGAAGAGAGAATCTATGGAAAACCCAGTCCAGGTAGCAGATTCTACGCCAGAAGTGATTATCAAGGATGAGATGATTGAGCATGATATAATGATTCTTAAAACCAGAGGGTTAATTTGTAAGTTTCATGGATATTGGCCAGGTTTTTTTGAGATTCAAAATTGGATTAAGTGGAAATGGGGATTGAATTCAAATTACTCCATGACTTTTCTTCCAAAAGGATTTTTTCTCATTATTTTCTCTAGTTCAGAAATAAGGGATAAAATAATGGATGGAGGCCCATGGTTTAGGGGTAAAAATGCATTATATTTAAGACCTTGGAGTGAGAATTTTTTTGTGGACACAAAAACTATTAAAAGGCTTCCAGTATGGATTAGGCTTTTTGGACTTCCTTATCAACTCATCAATAAGGAGGTTTTGAAGAATATTGGTAATACCCTAGGTGAATTCATCCAGGAGGGACCAACTACTAAGGAGAGAAGGCATGTTGTATACACTCGAATATGTGTTGCCATGGATATTTCTAATCCTTTACCGTAGTCGATTAGGATTAAATCTGAATCAAGAGAATGGGATCAACAAGTGGATTATGAAAACATTGCATTTCGATGTCACAAATATCATGAAACTGGGCACATGGCAAGAGACTGCAAAGTAAAAATGGAGGAAGAGATGGATTTTTTTGGGCATGAGGGTAGTTTCAATTTGAAACAAGGAGACCATATCACAGGAGAAGCTAGGTCAAATCAAGGATTTTCCACTCCTAAGAAAGTGGCTAGAAAAATCCCTCTACATCATCAGATGGTGAAGGCCATTATAGTTCACTCGAATCAATCATTAGAAGGAAATAATGATATGGGAGATGAGGAAGTACAATGCGCAAGTTCAAATATAAAAGGAGCTAAAGGTGCGAAGGAAGAGGGGAAGACAAATTTTAATATAAAGGAATATGGGGAGACAAATTTTAAAGCAAATGATGTGAAGGAGGTCAAGCTTAATCCAGGTAAATCACCTTTATTATCCTCAAGTAGCTTAAAATATTCTCCTTACAAAAAAATAAAAATAGTATGGAGTGTATTCCTTGCACTTTAGGATTTCAAGAGCAATATAGTAAAGAAAATCTTGTAGAGGATATCCAAGGAAATTTAGGTATTTCAGTACAACATAAGAAAGTGATGACTATGGAGGATCATCTATGCAATTTAGAGTTTTCAGGGCAACATAAAGAAGAAAATGTTATTGAGGCTATTCCTTGCACTTTCGACTCTTTAGGGCAACATAAATCTTTAGAAGATAAGTCCCATTTTGAACAATATGAAAAAATGGAAGAGATTGATGAAGATGAGAGTGGTGGCAAGAATGGAAGAAGGAGAGGAAGGCTATCACAAAAAGAAAAAAGAGAAAAAGAAACTCAAAAGGATATTGATCTGGGAAGCCAAATAAAAATATCACAGGTGTTAACAAGAAGTGGGGTTAAGCCCACTAATAAAAATAAAAAGTGTTGATGATGAAAATGATATCATGGAATATTAGGGGTATGAATAAAACCCCTAAAAAAAGAGTTATTAAGGAATTAATAGGTTGTTATAGCCCAGAGTTTATTTTGATACAAGAAATAAAATTAAGCAGTGAGGAATGTAAGGATGCTTTTAAGAAGATTTGGAAGACAGGTGATTGTTTAGCAGTTTCTTCTACAGGAGCTTCAGGTGGTATTGCAATAATATGGGACAAATGCAAATGGGATGGACAACTATTAGAAGCAAAAAGTAATTGGGTTGTTGGATTATTTTGCAGGAAAGAGGAAAACATCAAAGTTGGGGTTATAAATGTATATGCTCCAACTATAGTTACTCCTCATGAAAGATGTTGGAAGGACCTTAGTATATTTTTGTCAAATACAATGATGATTCATTGTGATCTATGGATTCTTGGGGGTGATTTTAATACTATTATATCTCCTTTGGAAAAGAAGGGTGGCATTCTAGGATGGTCGAAATCAATGCAATATTTTGCTTCATTTGTCAATTCAAATGACCTTTGGGATGTTAGTCCCTCAAGCTTTCAATACACATGGGATAATAGATGCATTGGGAAAAATCATAGAAAAGACTAGATAAAGACTAGATAGATTTTTGTTATCCAATAAATGGTTGCAAATAAAATATACAATCTCTTTAGATATTTTATTGCGAGTAGGATCAGATCACAAACCCATTCTTTTGACTTGTGAGTCACCTAACAATGGTCATCCAAAGCCATTTCGCTTCCAGTCTATGTGGCTCCAAGACCCTGATTTTTTCTAGATGGTTATGTTATGGTGGGATGAGTCAAAATTTGAAGGATCATGTATGTACAAGTTTGTTCAAAAGTTGAAATATTTAAAGGAGCAAATGAAGATATGGAATGTCAAATATTTTGGTAACATTTTTAAAGAAAAAAAGAAATTGAATCCAAGCTCAAAAATTTACAAGAGATAGTAGAAATTAATGGAATGGACCAGGATTCTTATGTGAAAGAAAAACAATTACTTTATGATTATCATAATGCATTGAAGAAGGAGGAGTCATATTGGTTCCAAAAATCTAGAGAGAAATGGCTCAAGGAAGGAGATAGAAATACAAAAAAATTCATGCTACAACAAAAACAAAATTTTATGTTCGTCATATTAAAAATATTATAACTCTAGATGGAAGAAATATTGAGGATGAAGAAGATATAAGGAAGGAAGCAATAAATTATTTCAAAAATATTTTATCAGATTCTAGGCAAGATAAGGAGGCACAAGAAAAACTTCTACAAAATATTCCATCACTTATCACTCAAGGACAAAATGAAAGCTTGATGAAGAAGATTTCTATGGAGGAGCTCCATGAAGCAGTTTTCTCTTTCCATCCTAACAAGGCACCTAGCCTCGATGGATTTCCTACAATTTTCTTTCAAAAATTTTGGGATTTATTGAAGAATGATATGTTAGATGCAGTTGAAGAGGCTCAAAAAAGAAAGGCTATAATAAGTGAGATCAATGCTACTTTTATTACCTTGGTTCCCAAGAAATATGACACAAAATATTTTGATAACTTTCATCCAATAAGCCTTTGTAATATGATTTATAAGATCATTTCAAAAATTATGGCAAATAGGTTAAAGGGCATTCTAGGGTGTCTTATCTCAGAGGAACAAGGTGGCTTTGTTCAGGGTAAACAAATTCTTGATGGTATAATTATTGCACAAGAGGCCATACATTCTCTTCATTCTATGAAAAAACTAGGTATGCTTTTGAAATTAGATATGAACAAAGCATATGATAGGGTTTCCTGGAATTTTCTACATGTTATTCTCAGAAAGTTTGGCTTTGATTATAGTTGGTGTGAGTGGATTAAATATTGTTATAGCACTGCAAAATTTTCTATTTTGATCAATGGTTCTCCTATTGGGTACTTCAAGTCATCTTGTGGACTTCGTCAAGGTGATCCTCTTTCTCCTTATCTATTCATTATTATGGAAGAAGCATTAGGGAGAGCCTTTTCAAAGGCAAAAATGGAAGGAAAAATCAAGGGTATTCAAGTTGCAAAAAATGGTCCCTTCGAATCCCATCTCCAATTTGTTGATGATACTTTTCTTTTGGGCCATCCCTCAGTCAGTGAGGCCATGGAGTTCAAATCAATATTATCATGTTATGAGAAGGCTACTGGAAAGTTGGTAAATACTTCAAAATCTAGGATCTTTTTCATTAATACTACCCTAGATTTACAACAAATTATTGTGAATATTTTAGGGTTCAAAATTGAAAAATTTCCATCAACCTACTTGGGTATTCCTTTGTCTAATAAAGGGAATAAAAAGGAGCTTTGGATCTCTTTTTTGGATAGAATGAAAGCTTGCTTGGCAGGTTGGAAAGGTAAGTTCTTAACCATGGCAGGAAGGCTACAACTCATAAAGACTACTTTACAATCCATTCCTATTTATATGATGTCACTTTCAAGACTGCCAACAGGTATTGCAGTAGAAATGGATAAAATTCAAAGAGACTTTCTATGGAAAGGTTGTGAGGAAAAATTTAGGTTTCCTCTTTGTAAGTGGGATAGGGTTTGCAAAGGAAAGAATATTGGAGGAGCAGGCTTGCAAAATTGTAGACTTATGAATTTGGCATTAGGAGCAAAGCTTGGGTGGAGACTATTCAGAGATCAAAAAAAGAATTAGGCAAAAATATTACTTCAAAAATATATAGGTTCTCTTGATGCAATGAAATTGTTTAGGAAAATAACTCTACCCAAAGGATCGTCAACATGGAACTTCATATCAGAGAGTTTGCATTTGATAAAGAAACATATTAGATGGTCATTCAATGAGGGGAGTTATGCAAATTTTTGGTTTGATGCTTGGTTGAAGCCTTATCCTCTTATCTCTGACTCAAAATGGAAACCATTGGCTCAAGCGTGCATAGCATGTAAAGGTCCAAAGGTCAAATATTATATTATTATGAGCAAAAACTCTAGAACATGGATTTATTTTAGTAACCTAGTTGAAGGAGAGGAACTCAAACAAATTGCAGATGAACTTCAAAATATGCTTCGAGAGTTTTATTTGCCAATTTTTACATGAAAGGATGAGTTGGTTTGGAATTTATCAAAGGATGGTGGATACTCAATCAAGTTGGGATATGAGGATTTAGAACAATCAAAATTTCCTTCTCCCAATGATTTTCCTTGGAAGAAAGTTTGGTCATTAGAGGCTCTCCCTAAGGCCTCAACATTTCTTTGGTTAGCAGTTCAATGTAATATTCTTATCAGAGAGAGTCTACAAAGAAGAGGATATTATGGACCCTTCAGATGTGCCTTATGTGAGAAGGATTTAGAAACGTCAGACCATTTACTTCTTCATTATCCATTTGCTCACACCATTTGGGGTTATTTTTTAAAAAATATGAAATTATATTGGGTAGCTCCATCAACATTGAAAGAGTTGATAAAATGTTGGATAAATTATAATAAAGCTAAAGCATTATGTATTCTTTGGAGGATTGGCCCTACCATTATTTTTTGGAATTTATGGCTTGAAAGGAATAATATAATTTTTAAAAAATAAATATCAAAATCATGCCCAATTTTGGAACCGTATTAGTGCCTCTCTTGTAGAATGTCTAAAAATATGGTGCTCATCATGGGAAGTCTCAATTGTAGAAAAAGAAAAAGAGGTGCTAATAACTTGGCTACAGGATTTGAACATACATGGAAGAGTCATCTACGATAACGAAATTAAAACAAAGGATCTACTTCGATCTATGGTAAAATGGAAATGTCCAAAAATTGGGTTTATCAAAATTAATTTTGATGGTGCTTCTAAAGGAAATCCAAGAAAAGTTGGTGGAGGTGGTGTTTTTAGAAATAGTGAAGGCAAAATTCTCCTCACTTATTCAGAATCATATGGAACTTCAACTAACAACTATGCAGAGGCTAGGGCACTTCTTACAGGGATTAAAATTGCAACAAAAAAAGGATGGAAATATATTTCAATTGAGGGGGACTCACAAATTATCATCAATGCTATTAACAAAAATGGATGTGGAGACTGGATAAAAAATAGTATTATTGTTGATGTTCATTATCTATTACTAGAGGCAATCTCCTGGTAGTGTGAGCATATTTATAGAGAAGGAAATCAAGTAGCAGATAAATTAGTGAATTATGGTGTTGATCTTCATCCCGGTGAAATTCAAATTTTAGAAGGCAACTGGCCAAGTGAGATTTTATGTCTTAATCAAAATGATGTCAAGGAGTTGATTGTGGAAACAACACTTTGAGGAAGTTGAAGAATATATTTAAGAGAAAAAAGAAATGAAAAAGTCATGATAAAAATGTATGCTACAACAAATGTAATATTTTGGTATTGTGATGGGAGTGGCCCCCAATAGAAGCCACATATAACCTATTCAAAAAAAGAATAATAGATTCCAATACGTAGAATGAACAATGAAGGAATACATCCATAATAAAAGAGTATTCGATATCTCCCAATAATAAAAATGTGTAAAATATATCCGTAATTTTGAGAATATTCACAAGTGATATCTCTTGGATTATCATTTGACATGATCCAATGTGATAAAAACCTCTTCAAATTGAATGTTTGTTTGATCTAAAGGACACATGCGAGGCCCCAACTACCTCACACAAATATTTTTATATAAAATTACATAGTAAAACATACCTTGCTTAACAAGTTAATATAATTGAAAACATAATCAAAGTGCATTAGATCAATTGGTTAAATTCCTCAACATTCAAGGAGGAGATCCCGGTTTAAATATTGCCAAGCAATATATGGATAATATCTAAGTTGTTGTAGTACTAGTACATGGTGATGATGTAATACATGTGGGGTATTTTTCAATCCCATATAACTAGTTGAAAAAAGAAAACAAATGAAAACATTATTGAACATTGCATAGGAAAAAGAGTAATGAATTAAAACAACCATTAGAAATGAGAACAAAATTGATGAGAAAATAATAACACCATGATTTACGTGGGAAAAATCCATAGAAGAAGAAAACCTACAATAGTATTTTGTTGCATATTATGTCATTGAAATGCAATTGAGAGTATAATGTGCATTATTTGAACAAAATATCTCTTGGAGAAAAAATGAGAGAACATAGAAGATTTTATAATTATGAATTATTCCCCAAGTTCTTGCCTTGTTAATCACTAGAAAATATTGCAACATCCTAAATTTATGTTTTTTTGACAAGGAAGAAAGAAAGGAGGACATGGAAGTCAAAAGTCATGTCCTTTTCTCTTCAATCCCTCTTCCAATGACCTTTTATTTTCAACTCTCTCTTCAAATATAAAAATAGAATTTATCCTCTTTGATTAGCCTTAGATCCTAATCACACCTCATCTATAAAAGCTTTTGGTCACCAAAATTTCTTTGAAATAAATTGGTACCTACTCAATAACTTAGATGGAATATACTCTAAATGTAAATTGAATATAAAAACTTAATATAAGTGCAACAATGAACATTTCCTTTGAAATGGTAAAACTAAAATTAATACCAATTTTATATGTTGGTCCTTTGAACATACCTAAGCTTTATCATTTCCCAATGGAAGACAATCCAAATATCAAATTACTTTTCCTTTGTGTAAGTTGTAGAAATTAAATGTAACATACTCAAACACAGTTCCATTTCCACTAATTCTATATATCTATAGCAGTTAGCAATGACAATACATACAAAAAACATACAATGACAATAATTGTAAATGACAAATAAATAAGCATAATTGTATTATCAATAATTTATATAGTAATAGCATTACAATTTACAAATCTTGTGTAGAATACTTTTCATGTCCATAGTCATTTATAGCCAAGAATAACACCCACATGTTGTGGCCCTCATATTATAGGTGACACACATGTGTCGGCCATCTCCATAATCATATGACTGTATACATGACCCGAATACATCATACCCTACACTCATACATTGACCAAATATACAACCATATGACACAACACCTACGCTCCTCAATGAATGAGGAAAGAGTCATATTTATACAACCTAAAAGGTAATTGCACCCTCCACCTACCTGACACATCACCACTTCCTAAATTACATATCACTTGCATGCGTATTACATTCATATTTCACTTTCTCACTCCAAGACAAACTAGATTATGATTCATGAATTTGCTGACATACTAATGCTTCACTTAAACATTACATTATCACATACATTATTACATTGCCATATTTTAAACTTATTAAATATGTATGCACATTTCATCAAACACTTTGTATACAACTACCAAATAACATAAAACATCAAAACTTATTCACTAAATGTAGACATCAAGTTGCCCACCTATATATCCCCTCTAAACTTATTGACATCCTTGATGACACATGAGCTAAAATCTAGGAATAGAAGCACTAAACAACATATTGAAATATCTTATCATGCTCCAATATTCTTTTATTCCATACATCTTATGTAATAGACTTCACTTCAAATTTATTCCAACCATAAATTGTTTTTTGATTGCTCACTCCACTTTCTACAATTAATTGCATCATCAATTTTATCAACATAGCCTTCGTGACTGTCATGATCAACATGAAGAACATGATGGAAAATTCTCATCACCATCTATATCAAGGATCAAGGGTGTGGAAGCCCCTTTACAAGGTTAATGGGAAGTGCTCCTTATAAGGCCAAGGACAACACCCTTTGTATATACCCTATCACAATACAAGGTGGGATCAATAGGTAACATCCTTGTAGGGTTCAGGGTAGTGCCCTGGAACCTTGAAGAAAAAAACTAAAACCATCACTACTTGAACTCAAATTTTCTCCTCATTTGCTTTACGGGAGCCCTAAAACCTCAATGAAAACCACTGAAACTATCACTACCTAAACATAATTTTTCTCCTCATTTGCTTTCTAGGAGCCTTCATTTGACCCTCTTAAACAACTTCCCCTCAGTTTTGAAGTACTATTATCTTATTTCAATTGATTTCTTCTTAGCCTCTAACAGACATCCCTCTCCTTGTATGGTACCTTTGACATCTCCTCTGACTACACTACCTCATAAAAACTCTCATATGATTACATTGACTTAGACAACAACTTTTTAAATGATAACTCCTTTGACTGCACTACCTCAAATGATAAATTTTTACATGATAGCTCCTCTAACTGCACTACCTTAGACAAGAAACCCTCTAACTACATTATCTTAAACAACAACTCTTCAAATGATACTTTTTAAGATGGCCAATTGTTAGATGATAATTTCTCTAATAACAACTCCTTATATGATAACTATTTAGACTACACCTCCTTAGACTACAGCTTCTTAGATGACACTTTCTCTTTCATATTATGACTATGATCTCCTACCATCCTTACCTTATCTATATAATGATTAGCTATTTGACCATCCTCCAAATGATATTCTATTGTTTGACCATATTCTTAATGACATCATGTTTTCTATCCTCCTTATGAACTACACTCTATCATCTAATGACCCTACTAACTATACTTTGCCACTTCATCCTATGTAGATTTAACTACTTGCTGGATTTTTGCCTCCTCAATTAAAATTAAGTTCACCTTCTCAATTCTAATCAAGCTCATAAGGTTCACCTTAATTGTAATTAACTTCACTTCCTTTGCTTCTTGGCAAGGGTTATAGCACCTTTAATGCTTTGAACTCTATACACATTATTGGTTTAGGTTGACTCATAGTAGTTTGATAATCACATGCAAAATACCCCATAATTGACATTTCCAACATTGTACAATGGGTCTGCCCTTAGTATCATACTTTATTCTATGTTTTCTAGTTCTCCAGTGGTTGGCATAGACCACATTACTAGTGGCATACCTCCTTCATACAATCTATCTGTTGCATATACAGATAGCAATGATCATGCATTCTCCAAGTCACATTCATCCTCATAGTCATCGTTATTCTCTTTAAAGTCATTTTCTTCCTTGATTTCTTGATCCTAACACTTTAATGATGAATGACTCTCATGCCCAAAATCATCACTCTCACTATCTGAGTTACATTCTCACTATCTAAGTCACTCTCTATATCAAAATTACTTTCTTTCTCAGGGTCACTCTAGTCTACATTAACATGATGCCAATACTTTAGTTATGTTTTTACATAACTTTCCCAATTCAATGCTTGTTCCAAATCCTCTTGGTATGATGTTGGAGGGACCATCCTGATATTCTTTTGATACATAGTAAGAAGTTTTTTTATGAACCATATCCTCTTTAATGCATTTTATGGGTATTTCTCCAAATGGTTAAACAACCCACTCAACTTCTAGTTGCATGAATGAACAAACTCATTCTCACCTTATATTATGCTATAAATTATAGCAATGACTACATTATCATTGTGTAATAAATAGCTTCTTGCACAAATGCATTGCATAACTCTTTCTTTGTATGGTGCTCTCTCTCTAGCAACCTCATATACTAGTCCATTATGACTCCACAAAATATCACAGGGAATAACCACCTCTGGTTTGCATCATTGTTCTACCAAGTCACTCTCTATATCATACAACATATTTTTCCAATGCCTAATTAGGTCTTCTATTACTTCTCCATGAAACAATGGATATTTCACAACATGCCTAAATTAGTCGTTGGTGTGATAGGTTGGCTTGTCATTGGTAGTAGTTATTTGTATATCTCTCCTTTACACACAACATTAAGTGCACCAACATGTAATTGCTCTTCCACTAGATTCTTGTTCTTCTTACTATGCAATATTTGAACCTATAGTTGCATCAATGTTGGAATCCTATCCCGCTCACCATCAAGTATACTAATATGTAATATCCTTAGCACTAGAGTCTTATCTCATGAACTGTTAGACATGACATATTGAATTTGCATTGATATTAGATTCTTGTCCCTCTCACCATTGTGCACCATAATTTACAATTGCTTAAATGCCAAACATTTATTGTCAGCCTACAATTACTCATGGATACCTTCCATCAACTTGTATTAAATCTTGCCTATACAAACCTTCAAATTGTAAGTACGATAACTTGCACTTTTATGATAGACTACATTTGTATGAGTCTCCATAATTTGGATGATATACTACATTTAGATGATAGTTTGCATGGACAAGTCTCCATCATTTGGATGGTAGGCTTCTTCATTTGGATAGCAATATGTCTTGCCTACTCCCGTCTGCATGCCTATCATGCACATCCCATTGTACGACCCTTTGTTTACATCAATAAACAAATATGCTTCTTCATCTGCATCTTTGGATGTATTTTATTATTGTCATTATACATCTACCCAAGGTTTTTATTGCTCACAATTCCATGTCATAATACTTGAACCAATTTCATAGAGGCAACACCATCAAAATTTAGAAATAAAATTTAACATACTTAAACATAATTCTATCTCCTCTTCTAAATTCTATAAATCTATAGTAGTTAGCAATGACAATACATAAAAGAAATATACAATAAAAATAATAATAGCAAATGATAAATAAATGAGCAAATTTATATTAACAATAGTCTAAACGATAATAGCATTACAGTCAACAAACCCTGTACAAAAAAAAATTCATACCCATAGTCATCCAAAACCATCAACAACACCCACGTGCTATGACCCTCATATTACAACTATCACACACATACATCGACCATATCCATTATTACATGATTGTATACATGACACAACTACATCATACCCTATTCTCATACATAAACCAAATCTACAACCATACAACACAACACCTACACTCCTCAATGAATGAGGCAATATTCATATTTATACAATCCAAAAGATAGCTGCATTCTCCAAGTACCTAACACCTCATCATTTCCTAAATTACATTTCACTTGCATGTGTCTTAAGTTTACTTTTCATTTCCTAACTCACTACAAGATAAACTAGCTTATGATTCGCTTTATGACTCATGACTTTGTTGATGTAATAATCCTTCACTTAAAAATTACACTATTGCATACATTATTATATTGCCACATTATAATATTATTAAATATATTTACACAAATTTCGTCAAACACTTTGCATACAACTACTAAATAACAAAATACCAAAAATTATTCACTAAATGTAGACATATCAAGTTGCCTACCTATAGTTGCATACTATAACAAAAGAGTCATTAAATGCACAACAAAGTGTATGATACACCAATCTATAAATAATAGAACACAAGCGTGTCATAAAATGATTCATTTTCAATAAAATCCTTTTATCATGGAAAGGACTTAATGAGAACGTATGAAGTCTCTTTTCCAGTTATAATCACCAAAATAGGCCACACAACTAGAAAAATAAATTGATCACAACCAATATGGTAAAATGGACAACTAACATAAATTGGTCCTTCATAGAAAATTGCATCTATAACTTTTCTTGTTTGGTAAAATGATAGAGTTGTAATGTAGCACAACAAATATCAACTATAAAAGGATTTTGCTATACATTCTAATTTCATGAAGATAAATGTCAAGGTCTTGTCCAAAATAAAAAATTATCTATATTTGCTTTTCTTAGTTGAAGTATTCCTTCTTACAAGAAAACATGAACAACATATAACTAAACAATCAACTATGCTCCATTTTGGAAATGGCTTATGATGGTGGATACTAATTCCTTTCATCTCAAACTCATTTTATTTATCTACAAAGAACTCTACAATTTATGAAGAAATCTAAAATTAGGATTTGAAATGAACCATTATCAAAAAAATATGCAAACAATTTTCAAAATTCTATTTCCCTAGTTTTCTCCTTTTCCTCTGCATACCACATCAAGAATGGTAACCTTGCCAATTGAGAAAAACAAACCACCTTTTAGAAAATGGGGCACTATTGGTGCACATGGTGTTGTTGGATCCCATGCTTTACCACATTAAACTCCTTCAAGAATATTATGAGAAAAATATCTCCAAGTATTAATAGGAGACCAAACTTGAGTCCAAACAATAAAACATCGTAACCACTATTACATAGAAAAATACTAACCAAACAAGTTCATAGTTGACTCCTTCAAAATAATTGATCGTCCATAAATGGCTTCTTATTGAAAAGTAAAATTTATTGCTTCTTGAATGACATATTTCCAACTAATATGTTAATATGATTTGGCTAAAATACTTTCATGCAACAAATAGAATTTGAAGTTTTTTTCTAAACAACATGTCCACAATGTTTAAACTTACAACTATAACCAACTTGAATTATCAAATGACATTAAATCAACCAGTTAGATTCCTCAAAATTCAAGGAGGAGATCAAGGTTTGAATATTTCCAAATAATACATGGATAATGTCCAAGTTTTTTTTGTAATACCACTATGTGGTGATGATGTAATACGGTTGAGGCCTATTTCAATTCCATATAACCAATTGAAAAAAATTATAATCAACTTGAATTATATATATTAAAAAACATATTTAGATGGTTCAAACTTTATTTATGAAGGGATAACCCATTTGGTGTACACCAAACTTTCTCCTTCCTAGATCGTAAATCCTCAATGTTGGAATTATCATAAATACAAAAAAAAAGTGGATTTAAATGGAACTGTGGTCTTAAATCCTACAACAATCATATCCCATTTTATGGGTTGATCCAACTAGTCCAACCTCATAGGATTTATGATCAAAGTATGATAACATGATCATTTTCTTTCCTTTTAGAGAGATCTTCCCAATATTTATAAACAAATGATCTCCTACACTATTATTGTCATGATGCTTTTTACCATAATATTCACAAGGTTGAAGGTCCATTGAGATATATGCCCTTTCATTTCATAATAATCATAGCAAGCTGGAAGACCATGGGATTTGGGATAATTTGTTAGAAGTGAAGAATTTCATACCATCAACTAAAGTTCCAATCCCATGGTTGAACCTTAATATTTTTACAAGGCCCATAGGATTTAGGCCAATTAGTGAGGAGTGAAAAAATAAAAACCATATACTAAGGTTCAAATCACATGGGTGATCCTTAATATTCATTCAAACATGATGTCTAAAGTAATCTACAGGGAATGAAGAGTTTCCCACACTTAATCAAGGTTCAAATCTTATGGGTAAATCTCAACATTTATCAAATAACATGAGCTCAACCAATTAACTTCCTCAACTTTTAAGGAGGATACCCTAGTTGGAATTTTTCTAAATGATGTATTTGTAATTGCTAAGTTATTATAATACCACTATATTGTCATAATGTAATACGAGTGGGGTATTTTCCAATCCTATATAACCAATTAAAAAAAACATATCAAAATGGAAAATTAGAAGGTTGGCATTTATATTTCTTTTCATGGACATATACTTGCTTGTGCTTTCCTTACTTAGATATTGCATTATACCTTTGTTAGAATCCTTGTTCAATGGTTCCACTTTCCTCTTCATGCAAAGTATGGAAAAATGATGGCTTCTCCTTCTATTCAAATTCATGCCTAATTTCTTCATGAAAAGCTTCTCTTTTTCAAAGTATCCAAGACCATACATTAAGGCCTAGATAATAGGATCCCTTATTCCTTGGCCATGATTTCTAAGTCATTAGCTTTGGTTGCCCATATTATTCAACCTCCTAGAACCCATTACCTTAACCTACAACTTGAGACTCGCAAATAAATTACAATATATAAAATCAAAATCTAGTTTTGCTTAACATACCAGTTTCTATAGTGATACTAACTACATTTGTAGAAAACAAGAGATACTATTCTCTTTCTCCATATATTTACACTTGGATTGGAGTTCGTTCATAGATGATTCTATTTTTAACCTACCTCTTCTTCAAGTTATGCATTGCTTGTAAATTTTTATTTTCAACTTTTGGAATTTTAGTTATAAGAAATACCAATAATTTCAACACATTCGATCTCAAGAAACTTCTTTACAAACATAGCAAGTGATTATTCTTTCTCTTGTAGCTTCAACTTGAATCTTGTATCTGATTCTTTTAAATTGCCAATCTCTTGGAACTATTGTTGGGTGGTCTCTAATAAGTCTTGAATCTTACCTTTTCTCTCTTGGAGTTAAGTTCTACTACTATATTCTAGATTTTCCCATATTTGATAACATAATGCATGGGACATTCATCGAACACTTGGTATGTAAATCTATTTACACAAAAAATTTAAAGATATAGGAAACTTGACACAATTCTTGGGAAAACTTGCTTTGATACCATATGATTGATGAAAACATTCAACTAAATATTGCATACTTTTCTATTATATAAAATGACAACAAAATATATCTTGGATAATGACTTAATATAATTGAAATTATAGTTGACATTGTATAGGAAAAAGGAAATGAATCAAAACAAGTATTGTCAATAAAAATAAACTTGATGAAATGATAAGAACACTATGATTTATATATAGAGAACCCTTTAGGGGAATAAGACCCACATAAACATGTTGCCTATTACATTATTAAATGTTATTTAGAGTTTAATATGCAAGACTTGAACAAATTTTCTTCTAGAGAAAATAGTAGAGCACATAAAAACTCATATGAATATAAAGTGCTCTCAAATGTTCCTACCTTATCAATCACTAGAAAATATAGTAACATCTTTAATTTATGATTTTTGAGCAAGGGAAAATAAAGGAGGACATGAATGTCAAAATTCATTCCCATTCCTCTTCAAATCCTCCTCCAATGACCTTTCATATCCCACTTTCTCTTTAAATGTGAAAATGGAATTGCCCTATTTGATCAACTTTCAAACTTAATCATCAAAGTAAGATTAATATAAGTTATATGCACTTAATTCAAGAATGTAAAATTTTGTATTTGCGTAGGTTACCAATATTATAGATAAACTATACATTATAGAAGTAATATCAAGGATGCAACAAGTCAATAAGTTATTAGGTAAATCAATAGTTTAAATTTAATATCAAAGAAATTTACTAATAGAAATGATGTAAGATTATATCATTATTCTAACATACCCATTAATATTCAAAATCTATGATAAGATTATATACTTGCACCCCTTCTAAGATCAAATGAGGATTTAAGATGATAAATGATCAAAATAACTCCATAAAATTAGATGTATTTTTTCTTCTGAATTTACTACTACATGATTTAACTCCTACTATGCATGGAATGTTAGCTTTTGATGCAACATGTAATGGGAGATAGCAATCACAAGATGCAGAATAATATGAAATAAAGTAAATCTATGAGATGACTGAAAATATACTATAAATAGAAATGATGGAGATGTTTACAAAGTAGCTATGGAGGAAATGAACACTCCATGAATAAAGCTACTGCTCAAGAATGGGCTTTGAGCATATCACACTCCATCACATTACATCACACTCTGCTACATCACACCACACTATTCTACACTACTTCCTACTGCTATATCTTGCTCTATGTCTATGGCCCTTTATATAGGAAATAGGTTCCTTGGCCAACACTCTACCTAGATGTGCAAGGGAACTTGCACATATACAACTTGCACATTGACACTTGTGCATTTATTACATTGCATGAAGTAACTAGATAACTTCCCCTAAAGTAATCTAATGTCCTAAGTATGTACCAAGAAAGGTACATTTACATGATCCAAATGATGTAATATAATCTATTTCTAACACCCCCTGTATTACATTATTTGGATATTGAAGACTTTAGTCTTCAATGTGGATCTTCTTCCATCGGATAATGGAATTTGTATTCTCCTTCATTGCTTACTATGATCAGGTTCAGTAGATAATCTGTGTCTTCATATGATGCAAAGTAAGTTGTAGCTGGAGGTTCTTCTGACTATTGTATGTGTTCAACTGGTTCAGTCTTCATGATGCCATGTTTCTTTTTAGCATGTATTTTCTTCCTTTTCCTTCTTCTTCTCTTGTGATTCTGCATTGGTGCTGGTAGAATTTTTGCTTCATGACAAGTTAGTTTATCATCACAATAATATTATTCTTTATCTTGTTCCTTGTGTTGAGTAAGTACAAACACAATTAGTGATAGATACACCATCAAACATTCTTCTGGTGAAAATATAACCAATATTTGTGAATTCCACCATGTTGTGAAGAGAATATCATGAAGATAACCAATCAATGTTGTAAAGTTACCTTCTTTAGCTTCTTTAAGAAACAAGGAAAATTTCTCTTTGTCACTAATGGGTAGATACTCGTATCCTTCTAGAGTATCTATTAAGTTTTGGGAGTAGTATTCTACTTCATGCAATAGTTCTTCATTATTGAAAGCATTTCTCAAGATATCATCCATGATAGATCCTTCTTTGAATTTGCAAGAATCTTAGAAGTCTACCTTATGACTCCCTATATTAGGATATATGATTCCTGATTGAAGAATATAAGCTTGATTTGATAAAACCTTTATTAATCCTTGTTTTGTAGACTTCCTTATGTCTCCCAAGTAATGTGAGTATATACTCTTAAGGATTTTTAGGTTTTGAGGAAAGCTTATATTTTGTAACTTGATAATCTTTGATAGATGCTGATATTACCAAGTTTTGTAGAATGCCTTATGACTCCCTAGTATGCTATGGATAAGATATAGTGCTTTTGTAAATTATAGTTCAATATTTGATTGATTTTGTAAAGTTTTGTAAATACCAAAATCAACTTCTATTATCCCTTATTGCTCCTATTGAACTAAGCACTTTTCCCAAATTTTAAAGAGGTTATAATGTTGGATCTTTTGTCTCCTTTTGAGAAGTTTGAGACAATAATTTTATAAATATCCAACCTTTGAAAAAACTATGATAAACCTCTCTTTTAAATAACCCTTTGGGAATTAATTTAAGTGTATCTAATTTCCAATAAATTAATTTGATGTAGTAGCCCTTATGACTCCCTAATTTTTGGAAAAATTAGACCACAATAATATTTGCAAATATTTAATATTTATTCCAGTAGAAACCCTTATTACTCCTAGGTTTTATATTGCAAATATTATATTTATTTGATAAAATATTCCCTTTGATGTATGGCTTTCAATATAGTCAAATTCCTTCAATTTTAACCTTATAACTCCCAAGGAAAGAAAGCACATAAGAATGGGAATGAACTTTACCTTTTACCAAGCAATATTCGATATTATTTTTAGATGAGCTAGGGCTGCAATATTGACGTAGATGCTTTGAATGCTTTGATTGTACCCTCCAATGGAATCGCTTGGAGCTTATCCTTGTATAAAGTGTTCCAAATATGGCACCGTTTAGACTCTTCCTTTGACCTCGCTTGACTTGAGCATTGAAGGCTCTATCACCTTCTTGACATGCTGCAACTCGGCCCTATGCATGTAGACAACGAAGTGATAAATGTAGAGATGAAGATTGCTTGCTGTCCTTGATCATTGATATCCTTAAAATGGAGAAGATTCTTGTCTAAAGTGCCAAGTGGCATATCCATTTCCCTTCGAGTGCTTGAGGAGAATTAGATGCCAAAGAAATGCTTGTCTTCCTTCAAGTAACGTATGAACGTTACATTCTTTAGAAAAATGTTTGGTCTCCCAATGGACAAGTGTATCCCATACACTCAATGCACCAGCTTGTTCATGTAACTCCTCTCTTGAAGATGAGCGCTCTCTTGATTTGAGCGTTAGGGTTTTCCTTTAGTGACAAGTGTCACTTTCTTCTCTGCATGGATGTCATCTCTATCACTGGTTCAACGGGCCCTTTGGAGATCCTTTTAACTCTAAAAATCCCCAACTCTTCTTTCATTCACCTAGTGTTTTTCAGCTGGGATATGGAGCAACAATTTGGAGGCTTTGAGCACCGATTTTAGCCAATGGATGTGGAGTAAGAAACACTCCAATGGTGCTTTTAATTTTTCCTTCCTTTCTTACTTGTTTACGTCCTCCTTTCGTAGATGATGTTGCTCTTGAATGATGTTGTTTCTCCCTTTGCTTTTGCACCTTGTCTCTTGCAGGTTCGGCCATCCAGGATGTGAGGAGAATGAGCCCTTTGAGTGGCTCCTTGAGCTATGCTTGGATTGATGCTAGCATACGACCGCTTTCGACTAGTTTTTTTCCAGTGAGTGTAGTGCCTTTGAGGCACCTTTAAATCTGCCTTCTCTCCTTGTATAAACCAGATTAGGATAGTGCAACACAATGTAAAATATTTTTATATAAAATATCCTTTATTGCACCTTCTTTTGCACTCCTTTCAAATCTGAATTTCTGGTTTTGTGGTAGAATTTTGAGTGCAATATAGGGGTTTTGAGGTTGTCTCTTTGATTAGACACCTTCCCCTTTTTTCTTGGATATTTTATAAATGGATCCAAGCTTGTAACCACTTGATAGAAGCTCTTTTTTTGCTGTATTTTTCTGCACTATTTCTTGTGCTTTGAACTTGAGACTCACCAAGTCTCGTTCGAGGCTTCCTTTGATGCTCTTTTGGTGGTTACTTTCTTCTCCAATGCTTGGAGGATTGAGCTGATTTTGTGGCTTCCTCAGGCCACTCAAAGTTGTAGATATTTATGCACTAATAGTGTCTTTAGACACTTTGACAAATTCTATTTTTGTGCCCTTCTCATGAACACAAACAATAATATTTTTGAGAGTAATATAATAGTGCAAATGAATCTAATAATATTTTACTTCTAATGCACTAACAATTTCACCTTATCACTCCAATCAACTCTAAAAAATAATGCACTTAATCAATTTACTGCAACTAATCAAGAATAATCTGAAATGAATCTTCAAGAATTATTCTATAATTTCTTTATAAGCAAGGTAATAGGAGCTAGTCTTCTTTTGCTTTCCAAAGTAGATGATAGGTAGTTGATAGATAGTTTGAAATTCTAAAATCTAATCAACTCCTAAAGTGCAAATGAACCTTAAAGAAACCTTTCTCTTTTTGCACTTTTGAAGACTGTAATTCAACTCTCCTTTTTGCAACTTTAATCCAATTAAGGTGCTTAAACAAATCTGATAAGTAATCCACTTAATGAATCTACTTGCACCAATAGTTGCTTACCTTTTTCTGAAAGCCCTTTTTACCACTTCTGTAGAGGATGTAGATCTTGGTGTCTAAGATCACCAAGTTGCTACCTTGAGTAAGATCTTGCAACTCTCTGTAGGCTACCTTGAACAACTTCATCTTCACCAAAATATGGTCTCAACTCTCTTTCATGAGCCTAGGATTTTGGTGGCTTGTTCTCCTCTTGTAGTCTCCTCCTTTTGTTATAGATTTGAAGAGATATTTGATTCTGAAGTGGTGCCTTCTTGCTGTGAGAGGTAATCTCCAAATCTCCTAGATTTGGTAGGCTTCTTCTATCTGAATCTTCCTTCAAGCTTCTTGTCAAATTCTGACTTCAAATAGGATCTTCTTCTCAAGATTCTGAATGTCTTGAGGTCTTCTGAGATTTGGCACTCCTTGCCAAATTCTTCTTCTTGGGCTTGTTGTCGGATGGTGATAATTATCCCAAATATTTCACTATCTCCAATAGTGAATTTCTCCAATGAGTTCTCCTTGGAACTCCTTTGATGATTTCTTCAGCAAGGCTCTCCAAGCCTTTTACTAGATGCTCGTAGAGACCTCTCCAAGGCCTTTGATCTTGCAGCTTCTTCTGGTCTTCCTTGAGACCTTATCTTCAACCTTCTACTTCTGGAAGTGTTGGTGGTGAGATCTTCTCCTAGATCTCTAATTCTACTACTTCTGTATTCGAGCAGGACTCTCCTAGTCCTTCTTCATCAATGAGATCTTCTCCTGATCTCTTTTGCTTTAGGTGCTGGATTGATTCTGAAGAAGATACTCTTCCTAACCTTCTTGTAGGAAGCTTTCCCAACTCACTGAATCTCCCTATTCCTACAACAAAGTATTAGTACTAAAATCTGCTTCTGAATTAGATACTCTCTTCTAGAGTCTTCTTCAGGATCAAGGCTTCTATGGCATTTTTTAGTATCAAGGCTTCTATGGCCTTTTCTTCAAGGCTTCTATGGCTTTTCTTAGATCAAGGCTTTTATGGCCTTTTCTTCTAGATCAAGGCTTCTATGGCATTTTCTTCTAGATCAAGGCTTCTATGGCCTTTTCTTCTTGTGAAGTTTCCAATATAGAAATGGAGATCTCCTATCTCCCAACTTCACCATAATTCTTCTCCAGAAGTCTCTTATGTAGTATTCTTCTCTTGCAACAACTAATATCTACACTATGAAGGCACTCCAAACTTTGGGCAACGAAGTTGAAATCTCCTAGATTTCTATTGTAGGAGGTGTCCCAATCATCTGAGAATTAATTCCCTACAATAAAAGAAACTTTAGGTAAATTTCTCTAGATCTCTTAGATGAGCTTCACTAGTTGATTCATCAAACTAGTGGATCAAATGTTGAGTCCTAGTCTTCACAAGTTTTCCCTTGTAACTCTGTGGAAAGACTCTAGCCATATGCAATCTCAGTATTTCAGAAACTAAGATTTCTTTCAGTCCTTACTTGTGGCTCTCCCTAATTCTACCACCTAGACTCTTCTAAGAATTTTTGATAGTGATTGGTCCAATGGTGCGTCAGGTTGACAAAAACTCAAGGTCAATGATAATGGTGGTTTTCCTATTGACCTACCATAGCTCTGATACCATTGTTAGCTTTTGATGCAACATGTAATGGGAGATAGCAATCACAAGATGCAGAATAATATGAAATAAAGTAAATCTATGAGATGACTAAAAATATACTATAAATAGAAATGATGGAGATGTTTACAAAGTAGCTATGGAGGAAATGAACACTCCATGAATAAAGCTACTGCTCAAGAATGGGCATTGAGCATATCACACTCCATCACATTACATCACACTCTGCTACATCACACCACACTGTTCTACACTACTTCCTACTGCTATATCTTGCTCTATGTCTATGGCCCTTTATATAGGAAATAGGTTCCTTGGCCAACACTCTACCTAGTTGTGCAAGGGACAACTTGCACATATACAACTTGCACATTGACACTTGTGCATTTATTACATTGCATGAAGTAACTAGATAACTTCCCCCTAAAGTAATCTAATGTCCTAAGTATGTACCAAGAAAGGTACATTTACATGATCCAAATGATGTAATATAATCTATTTCTAACATGAAATACTTTACCTATTACCATGCCTAATTGTTTAGGTTTTATAATGGCACATTTTTTACCCTTGATAAACTTAGAATAATAGAAAATAATTGACATAGCCTTGTTAGTAGTAAAATATGTGTTATGATTATTGATTGATGATGGAATAGTGTATGTTGTGTAACATGCCATGTTTATGATATCATGATGAACTAAATGTGATTTTATATCTTATGAATCTTATATAAAAATTGTGAAACATTATTCTGATTGATTAGAATATAGTTGATAATAAATATGCTTTTATGAAACAATACTAATCATGTAAAAAAGGACAAAGAGTTCATGTGCATGGCAAGTGAGAATCTCAATTGAGGGTAAGATAAAACAATTTAATACATACCACTATCGTGTTATAATATCACCTATAACATTAAACCATGGATGTGTTATGAAATGTGTATGTATTTAAAGTCAAATAGAAGTGTATGTGTACCTATCAAAGTAAGGAGAGGAGATTATTGATACAAAGTACTTAAAATACCACTTTATTTCCATTTTTAATAATACTTGTAGCTAGTTTCGAATTAAATTCAAAGGAAAAGAAAAATAATGAGAAATTATGGAAAATACAACTAATCCACTTTTGGTGCACAATTTGGGGGAAACCATGCAAAAGGTGATGAATGGAGGAGAGGAACTATTCACTAGAGGGAAAAATAAAGAAGAATAAAAGAGAAAATAATAGAGAGACGAAGGGAATTGGAGAAAATAAGGGAGAGACAAATAAAGAATACACTTAGTTGTGAAAAGGTAAGCCTCCTCCATAAAAAAGTAAAATTTTTATTATTATGAAAGAAAGTAATTAAAGAACAACCCTCTCTTCTTGAAGAGGTTCTATATAAAGTATGTTTGTAATGAGTTAAGGGTTATGTTGTTGTATGAAGTTAAAGATTGTATGTAAGTATAGTTTGGTCCTATATTGAAAATTATTTACAATTATGTAAGCTATGAAAACCAATGTATCTTCATAGTCAAAAACAATTGTTACCTTTGAATTGTAAACATGGGGATCAGTTTTGAAGGGTAATTGATTTACCAAATGTCAGTATAGAGCAATGAGTACTAGCTTTTCTATATTAGATGCCACAAGAGAAGAAAAATAAAACCTCTTAAAATTTAGTGTCAAAGCAAGTTAGTCTTCTCTAAGGAAGATAAAGAAGCATACAATCCTTAACTTCATACAAAAACATAACCCTTAACTCATAAGCTATGGAAACCAATGTATCTTCATAGTCAAAAATTATGAAGATACGTATCTTCATAATTTTCCTAACATTGATTGTAAGTATAGTTTGGTCCTATATTGAAAATCATTTACAATTATGTAAGCTATGGAAACCAATGTATCTTCATAGTCAAAAACAATTGTTATCTTTGAATTACAAACATGGGGATCAGTTTTGAAGGGTAATTGATTTACCACGTCAGTATAGAGCAATGAGTAATAGCTTTTATATATTAGATGTCACAAGAGAGAATAACAATAAAACCTCTTAAAATTTAGTGTCAAAGCAAGTTAGTCTTCTCTAAGGTAGATAAAGAAGAATGATATTAAAGCATATTTTCTAAATATGGGCATATCCCATATATATATTTGTCATAGTGAGGGTTTTAGGAGCTCATATGTAGATGCTAGTGTGCTTGCATGCATCTTTATTGTTCTCTGATAAATTTTTACAAGTTATGTTTAGTGGTACTTTTTATTAACATCCCCATGTAATTTTATGATGTTGTTGTAACTATAAAGTGCTAGCCAAAATATTTATGTAAAGTCATTTTTAAATGCTTGTGGGGCTTGTAGGTAGACAAAGTGATAAAGCCTTGCTCTCAATTATGGTTGCATGAGAAGATTGAAGCTATTAGAAAAGTTATTTAATATCACAACAAGAAATGTTATAATGTGGTAAGAATATTTTGTTTGTTCAATGAATAAATGTTATTAATTTATAATATGTTAGAAAATAATTATGATTTTAGGAATATAAGTCTCTTTTAAATGGTTGCCAATACCTTAAGTATAAATTATTTTCTATATCATCAATGGATATTGGTATAATGTAGATTTTAGAAGCCCTATAGAGGATCAAGTAGTTTCAAGTACACTTCATAATATTGATCTATTCCATGGATATGTAATAGAATGAATTAGATAATTACTTGGAACACATCTTACGTACTTTAGTTATTTTATTGTAATTCCTTCAAAAAGAATGGCTATGTTTACATGATGTATGCATAGTCCAAGCCAATTAATATCTATTTTGAAATAGATATTTTATTTAAATTTTGTTTGTGGGTATAAATGACTTAACCTTTGGTAATTTTCTAATAAACCGTTGAGTATTCCTTTTGCAAATTATCCTTTGGACCTTAAGCTTGGTTGCATAATATTTGGAAGTACCTTCATCTTTGAAAGTTTAGATTATTTTACCAATTTTGGACCTTAGAGTTCTTAATTAATAGGTTGTTATCCTTCTCTAATCTAATCATTGTCTTAACCCAACTCAAAAACTTGGGTAACATATGAATAATTTTGATGAGGATTATTAGGGTATAACATATAGCATAGGAAGGAAAGTAAATAATGTAATAATGTACTATTTTAGAAAGGGATTTTGTAGCCTATTCTATAAGTCATAAAGGTATTTAGTTGTCTTGAATTACCATGTTAGTGTTTGTTGGTAATCCATAGTTTTATGCATGCAATTTTTGACCCAAAGGTAGTTTGTAAGAGATCTTTCCTTGCCTACATAAATATGTGATAATGAATACAAAATTAGTTCTTTCTTAGCCACATTAGTTGGTATTAGAGACTTGTATGATATTTGGGTTAGGGTTCTCAAAGATTTGTGCTCTAGATTTGTCATTAGGTGATTGTCTGACGTTAACTTCTAAGTGGACCTCTGGATGTTCTTCTTGAGAATTTGTCTGGATCACTTTTTCCTCTATCCTTAGAGAGGATTGAACAATTGAGAAGATCATGGAGGCTTCTCATCTATTTACTTCTAGATTTGCTCAACATTCAACATAGACATCACCTTTTCCCTTGCTTACCCCGTTGAGGGGGAGAGAGAGCAAGACCTCTCCATGCCATCATCTAAGTTGCAATAGATTAAAATTAGAAACTTGAAATGTTCGTCAAACAATATGATTAAATAAGCATCTACAATAAACAAGACTAATTTTGGATGATAAGATAAGCTAGCTAACAACTAATCCAACTAACTAGTATAACAAGCTAATTAAGCTAACAATAATCTAACAAACATGAGCCTAACTAATGCTAACTAAGCTTAACAAACAATCCTATGTGAGTTTGTAGAAGCTTCATGTGGGTACATAGGTTGGTAATAAAATAATATGCCTAGAAACAAAAAAGTAACAACTATCCTAGAACATAAACTAACAATCACATGTACTCATAGCTAGATGTCCTCATCATACCTCCTCATAATAGAAGAATTGGACTCCAATGCTTTTACAATAGAAGGAGGGTGAGTCACCAAATATTAAAAACATATCTCAGTGATAGGACGAAGCTAAATTTGAGATACCACATAATCACAAGCCTAGATAAGTTTGATGATGCCAATAGATGTAAGTTTTGGGATACGTTTGGTCACAACTCGATTGCCAAGCTATGAAGGAAAGCAATGAGGACAAAATATCTACTACTAAAGCTATGGAGTCTGCTACAAAACATGAACTTGTCTAACTAAAGGAGGCTATAAATAAGAGGGCATCACAATACTAGGAGAAATAAAGTGTAGCTAGAGTAGCAAGAGAACGAACTGATGAAAAAGGAGGGATCACCTCCTTGCAAGGAGAAGATGGTGCAACTGATGCTAGTGTGTCCTACAACCTGCTAAAGATTAAAGCAATATTTTTTGGCTGATTTAAGCAAAGAAAAAATGTGGTATTCTTAAGGCCACAAATGAGAAATATCTTATTCATATGATACAAGGTGTATGTATTGTTATATACATCATATTAAGCCCTCTCGTAATATTGATAGGGCTTGCCAAGAATTAGACCATAGCAATCCATTAGAGTCACATCGCAAGTGACTTGATCCTCAAAATGTGGGCTAAAAGCAAAGGACACTATGCAAGTTTGTATGATGGAGATAGAACCATTATCCTTCCATCCAAGTGAGTATATACAAGGATGTGGTTCCATAGGTAGCTGCAACCTATCAATGACAAAATTTTCAATTAAGTTATTTTGCAATTTGTTGTCAATAATAGAATCCAAAAAAAATTGTGAGTTAGGTGGGCTTTCATAACAAACAAACTGTCGTGGCCACCTTCAAAATTATGAGTCATAAGGGTAACATTTTTCAGTTTACCCTTCAACTCATCATACTCTCGATCCTCTCCTATAATATCAATGTGACCATCTTGTGGTTTGTTAGATTGATATTTTACAATAATATTCTTCTTCTTTTGAAAGCAATTAGCTTCTACATGTCCTATTATTTTATAATTATTACAAAATTTATTGCTCTTGAAAGAAGAAGATAAGGCATCTTCTTCTTAGGCAACTACTGCTGATTTAGAGGTCTATAAACTCCCTTAAACTGAGCTACAATCTTCTCTTCTACCAACTGTGCTTGATTAAATGTTGCATCCAAGGTGGTGAGGGGGTCTATTTCAACTCCCTATAAATTAGTTCTTGCAAGCCACTCTTAAATTTAATAATGAGCCCATTAAATGAATCCTTCATACCAGTTAAAATTTTCAATTTGTTAAACTGGTAAATGTAATCTTGTACACTCATGGTATTTCTCTACCTCAAGCAAAGCCATCTATAGATGAGGTCTTGACTATAATTAGAAGGACAAAAGGTATATTTTAGTAATTTTACCTGTAGATCTCAATTTTCTATTAGATTTTGAGTACAGTGGCGATCAATTATCAAAATGTTGGCTACACCAAAAAGTTTCAATTTTGCAAATAAGACTCTTATCTTCAATAATTTGGTTGTAAGCAAACCAAGTATCCATATCAAGAATCCAACTATTTAGGACCTCAAGATCTCTTGAGCTGTCATAAATATTGACCTCACATTTTATTCTTGCACATAGATCATTATGTTAGATTTTGACTTCACTAAGGGTACTTTGGACACAATTTTTAGCTTTTTTACAAAAATATTCCAAAACTTACAAAAATATTCCAAAAGTTACAACAACTATACAATTTTTTTAGCTCTTTACAATGTCCAACAAAGACAAAAGGTTTTTTTGAAGGCTATACAACAAAGGGAAATACCTTATCTCCAAATTAATTAATTAATTAAAATTCAACTTGAGTGTCCTAGGGGGACATCGCAATAGTTCGGGCTTTGGATCTTCTTTGAGAGGTCCAAGGTTCAAACCACAACGTGGGCGAGTGTGTAAGGGGTGGGTGTGTGTTAAATTCCATATTTATAAGCCTAGCTTTCAACTTTATGAGGGGTCATGGTTGGAAGGGAGCCTGCTCAACCCTATGCGTTGGTCATAGGGTTTCTCGCACTAACCAAATTAAAAAAAATCAAACTTGAGTGCCTAAATTATTGTTGGTGCTTATTCGCCAACACTTAACTAGCCCAAAAAGAATGAAATCGACGCTTTCGACTCATGCCATCAGAGGCCTTCGTGCTCTATGCATCCATAGGAATAATTGTTCCTTCCTACCAAGAAGGATTATGCATAGTGGAGAATATTTGCCAAATGGGTGAATATTAGATTGTTTAAAATTAGAAATTGGCCAATATGAGGCCCCTCGATGTCAGCCCATTCGCCTAAAATTTTTAGGATGAATTTTTTCTTAGGGTCAATTCACCACAATATATATCCAAACATAGGCATATTTGTACTCGTTGGAAATATCTTTTCAAGCTTGATATAATGGTGGTGTTTTTAGGAATTTATAAGATGATTTAATAGGTCAAAAGTAGCCCCAAATATGACCTTACATTTTAGGGCTTCAAATACCCCAAATTTTGGTGTGAAGATGATTGATTTTATTTTCTTAGAATTATCCATGATTCACCTTGATTTTGATTAGGATTCACCATTTTTTTACAAGTACATTTTGAATCCAACCTCTTATGCATAACCCTGCTACCAAGCTTAGCATAATGAAAAGTAATAGTTGCACTAACAGGGAAGCCAAGATCATCACCTGTTGAAAGTCAATGCATGAAGGATTACTCAACACATGACTTCCAAACCAAATCAGACTATCTATGCAAGGTTTGAATGTTGCTTGCGGAGATCAATTTGAAAATACCTAACCATCACTACCTCTACTCAATAAAGAGCCTCAATCCAAAGACCAAATGCCATGGCATGAGTCTGTCATTGCATTTCCATCCTAGAAATTGAAACCCATCACTAGTTAAAGGGAAACTCCTGATACTACTTCCAATTCATCTGCCATCATGCGACTTGTATGTGGAAATACCTGTAATAGTCAAAGCGGCTCACCATTACTACCACTTGAAAACTATTTATCACAATTATCCAAGAACCCTTTTAAAAGGGCAAAAGTGCTCCCATCGGTTGGAAAAACCTTTATGATGTTAGACATCAACAATCAAAAATTGGGGCTACAATGTCATGTTAGACAATAAAAAACTATGGAGGCCATGTTCGCATAACAATTTTATCTAACTAGTCCATGGACCTCATGCACGCTACTCTAAATGCAAAAAGTTCAAGGGTTGGTAACATTTTGTGCACTTGAGGAGGTTCAAATCTTGAGGCATGTTCAATAAGGATAAAGGTAGTAGTCTGACTTGTGTTCGTTGAATGCGCGTCAGCTTGACGATGGCAGTACTAATCTTGAGCCACCGGAAGTCTCCCTCACTTCGGGCCTTGTTTACCAAGGAGAGGGAGGGGTTATAGAAGCAATTTCAATGATTTGACCTATATTATGAAGTAGAAACCTCATAGGGAATGTGTGAAAGATGAAAGGATGTTATGGATTCCCCTGATATAAAAAAATAAAAAATAAAATAAAATATGAATGGAACTATCGAGGTTTATGTTGCTCTTGGTGGACGCTTAATATTAGCCGTAGACTAATGAAATATTGTCTATGATGTTTCAGAGGGTTAGGTGGATAGGTAAGTGTGCTTAATATTAGCTTCGAAGGGAGGGTTAGGTGGATTGGTAAGTGCATTTAATATTAGACGCAGACTAATAAAATATTGTTTATGACACTTTGGATTGATAAGTGCTTGTATGGCTATGAATTTACCAAGAAGACACTCAGAAGACACTAAGGTTCAAACTTTTGGGTAGCCTATTTGCAAAGGTAGTAGTCTAATCTGAATCCTTTGCCTTGTTTGCAAAGGTGGTAATATGATCTGATCTTGAGCAATCCTGAGCGATTTGATGGTACGAATCCTAAGCAATCGTTTGTTCCCTTCACAATGGGTCAACAATAACAAGGCGAGCAATCGATGGTCCCTTCACAATGAATCAACAATAACAAGGTGAACAATTGGTGGTACCCTTCATGATAGGTCAACAATAATGAGGCGAGCCATTAATGGTCCCCTTCATAATAGGTCAACAATAACTTCCCTTCACGACCGGTCAACAATAACAAGGTGGAATAATTTTAGTGGGAGCAACCCCTTTATTTGAACATTCGTGTGTCATTACTAATAATAGCGTGGTTATGATCAACTCTTATGTAATAAAAAAAAAATATTCTATGATTACAAAATTTTGCATTTGTAAAATTATTCGACGAAAAAAAGTAATTAACTTCACATGAACGTCAAAAATAGTAAGGGGTGCATATGCTAGCTAGTTACCATTTTCTAAGTCACAGACCGTCCGCTTACTTCATGCCGAATGATGTAGTATAAAACTAGACACATGGCATGCCCAAATATTTTTTACCACATGAATATTTGTTAGTATTTAGTAAGAACATAGTCCCTTGTCTGAGTTTAGTTGGGGTAGCAAAACTTATATCCCAATGCATCAAAACTAGGCCGTCTAGATGTCGGATCCGCCTGGTTTATATGGACTAAATCACCCACATCGGTTTACTCTTGCATCATGTTTGGCTTCGATGTGCTCCTACAGGTCTCGTAGACACCCAAAATAGGTGCCAATGTTAGGGCATAGATGACATCAAACGCGTCCAAAGAACTCCAATGCACATGCAGGGTTCTAAAGATCTTAGCTACAACGGTTCCTTCAAAGATATTGCTAGTAGAATATAAGTGAAGTCAAGATATCTTATCAAGATATATCTCGAGAGTCTAAAACTTATGTTCAAAATGACATCTCATACGAAGAGTCAATCCCATGCAAACTATAGGCTACCAAATAAACCATCAGACCAATTTACAATAGTAGCAAACTGAAGATAAGCTTCATGACTCGCACTAGGTGATCGATAAGAGGATTTGATACCAATGCAATGGATTAAAACCAAAAAATTGGAATGCTCATTAAATAGAATGCTTAAATAGTCTTGAAGGGCTAGGTGGATTGGCAAAGGCTTGATTGTTTAAATACTTATCAAGAAGAGACCTAGGTTCAAACCTTGGGGTATGCCACTAGCTTAGCAAAGGTAGTAGTCTGTTCTAAATTCTTTGAATGTGCATTAGACTGATAATGACGATACAAACCTCAAGCGATCGATGGTCTCCATCCTACGTTGGGTCAACAACAACGAGATGAATAGGCTTGTTGGGAGCAAGCCCTGTGGTTTTAACCCTGCGCTTACTAGTTACTAAAAATAGTGGTTGTAACCAACTCCCTATGTAATAAAAAAAAGAATACCTAAATAAGCATCTATAACAAACAAGACTAATTTGGGATGATAAGCTACCTAAAAACCTAGTGAACTAACTGTTGGTTACGAATCCGCCACCTGGGAAGGATTTTGTAGTTATTGCGCCTTAGACCCGCAAACCAACATTGAAAGGCCAGAAGGAAGGAATGCCTTCCATGCCAATCTCCGAAGAAGGCCGGCTTCCTGTGGGGTTTTGAGGTTCAAGATAAGAGTGCAGGGAAAGAGATAAAAAAGTAGAAAGGGATTCCAAATTAGATTGGAGTTGCGTGGGGGGAACTAACAGTACAACAATGCATCAATCACCACTACTAATACCAATATAACCATAATACACCACTATGGATGTTGTCACTAATCAGTAGAACAGATTCAGGTATATGTTTTTTACTAAGAGCTAGAAGCACAACTACAATGGTTCCCTAACAGACATTCCCTCCAAGGAACTAACAGTACGACAACGCATCAATCACCACTACTAACAACACTATAACACAAAACATAACAAAAAAACTGCCACTAATCGTTTGCCCTATAAATCCTCTGATTTATGCACCTTAGGAATACCTGACCACCAAATGCTAAAGTGAATCAACAAGCCATGACACAGGAAAATGTAAGGCAAAAATGTCAAGGAGAGGCAGCATACAAAATAAAAACAGTATAACAACACCAAGTGTATGTATTATATTAAAAGGCAGAAGCACAACTACAATGGTTCCCTAATAGACATTCCCCTTCCACCACCTTACAATGAAAATGTGGTGGCTATTTATAGCTTGAGAACCCCCCGATTACATTTATGGGCACAAAGTCCCAGTCAAACATTAGCTGACAAATGCAGCCATAGAACTGCTGATGCTGACTTCTGTCGGGTTGGACTGTACCCGTAGCATGGTCTCCCTGAAGACTATACAGATACGTGGTAGTGCATTGGGTAGAACTTCTCATCGGTAGGAATGCAGGTAGCTGAAGCAGGTAGAACCTCCAATCAACTTTAAATGAGGTAGCTGGCATAAGTAGTGCATCCCATGCTTGTCCCTGTGCTCAGCACATCTCGGCTCGGATCCCAAAGTTGGACACTTGTCGGATGATGCTGCTTGACATGTGCTTGCCTTGAAAGGTAGTTTATCCAATTTTGCCCAGGATAGGAGAGCTAACGGGTTGCACAGGTGAAAAACAGTGCAGTCGGGTTGGCCTTTCATGCCTTAGTCAACTTTTGAGTTTGTCTTCCTACTGCGCACTGGTCAAAGAGCGCACTCTGACTTTGTAGCGAAGTTGGGTTGCACACCAGTGGAAGCTAATTTATATCACTATTCAGACTTCTCACAGACAAGGGATCACAGTCTAACTTCACTACGAAGTCAGGTTGCGCTCCAACACTTAGTCAATTTCCCTGCCAGACTATTTCCAAGTGTGCTCAGGAAGAAGGGCGCAGTAAGACTTCGCATCAAAAATTGGGTGCAGTTGAACTTTGCACAAAAACTGGGCATAGTTGGAATTCGCACCAAAAATTGGGTGTAGTCAGACTTCACACCAAAACTGGGCACAGTCGGACTTCGCACCAAAAACTAGGCATAGTCGAACTTCACACAAAAACTTAGTTTCCTGGTTCTGCTTCCCGGGGCCATAACTTTTGATTCACTAACCCGATCGCCTATTATAATATATCATCGGAAAGCTGGCGAGAAGATCTACAATAATAAAATATCTAGAGCTCATTTCATCCATTTTATCACCCTTGTTTATGTCCCACAAAAACATGAACACCTCAGCATGCTCTTTGTCGCATACTTAGGCCAAAAATTATCAAAAGACTTAATGTGGCAAAATTGCCAACATTCCTGGTGGCTCGCGGGGCATTGAGCTTACCTCGATGTGAGGACCCAGGCCTTTATCTATTTGGCAACAAAGTCACCCTCACTATCCTATTGATATCCACTGCTAGCAACAACCTCTTTCTGAAACCCTTGGCACCCATGACACTCTTGGAATACTGAAAAGAAAACATCGCACAACCTAAACTAAGAAAACAACTAAAAATTTGAATACTAGCTGGATTATTTATACAAAATTTTGTGGCATTATTGGCATGCCGCCAACACAAATCTTGCTTTGGTTGCCTATCCGGTGAACCTGCAGTGTCCGGATTAGATCTGATTGTACTTCTGATGATCTTTGAAGTTTGGCTGGCCTCCCAAAGTTTTCCAGGTTGCGAACATGGTGCAACATGGCAGATTGTAACTCATGCTGGTACTCGTACAATTGATGTACAATGTGGCAAGGAGATTTTTTAGATGGGAGCCTTCTTCAGGTACCAATTGCGGTGATGGTTGGATCCAATACCACCACTCTAGAGAGTCCACCACTTGTGGACTTTTGAGCATGAGTTCCTCCGACTCCTTGATGCGATAGGAGGAAATTTTCAATGGTTTTTCCAGATGAAGGCAAGCCAAAGATTCACCAACTCGGGCTTCCTTAAAATATGGAGACTGTAGGTGAACATTCATTTCTCCACTTGTGAGGTGAAGGCTGCTCACGAAACCTTGATTCCTCTGGGGTGTCTTCTATTAGCTTAAAAAAGGGTGTCCGCGATCAAGAAATCTGGATCTTCAGCTCAGTCAGAGTCGCCAGGTGATTTTTATAGATGAAGGCAAGCCAAAGATTCACCAACTAAGGCTTCATTAAAATATGGAGACTATTCGTCTCACCTCATAGATTCGTCTATGTGAGCTTGGTAATCAGCTAGCCTGACGTGCTTGCCTAGAGAAGTCAGGCAGGTTTCTCGGGTTCCTTGCTCACCACCTTCTTGTTTGCATGAAGGCGTTAGGACCGATCTTTTGGACTCAAAGAATATGAACGTGAAGAGTTGCCAGGTGCTCTGATTTTGAACAGTAACGAAGCGAGCACTAGTGCTTCGATTCTGTTTGGGGGTGGGAAAATTCCTTGTCTCACCGAGTATTCAGAAAGAACTATTAGCCCGAGTGAGGACGAGCTTGAGATATTTTAAATGTGGGACAAAGAGTCCCATCGGGCATGCCAAAAATTGTTGGTTATGAATTCGCTACTTGGGAAGGATTTTGTAGTTATTGCGCCTTAGACCCACAAACCAACATTGAAAGGCCGAAAGGAAGGAATGCCTTTCGTGCCAATTTTTGGAGAAGGTCGTCTTCTTGTGGGGTTTTGAGGTTCAAGATAAGAGTGCAGGGAAAGAGATAAAAATGCAAAAAGGGATTCCAAATTAGATTGGAGTTGGGTGGGGGAAACTAACAATACGACAACACATCAATCACCACTACTAACACCAATATAACCATAATACACCACTATGGATGCTGTCACTAATCAGTAGAACAGAGTCAGGTATATGTTTTGTACTAAGAGCCAGAAGCACAGCTACAATGGTTCCCTAACAGACATTCCCTCCAAGGAACTAACAGTACGACAATGCATCAATCACCACTACTAACAACACTATAACACAAAACATAACCAAAAATCTGCCACTAATCATTTGCCCTATATATCCTATGATTTATGCACCTCAGGAATACCTGACCACCAAATGCTAAAGTGAATCAACAAGCCATGACATAGGAAAATAAAAGGCAAAAATGTCAAGGAGAGGTAGCATACAAAATAAAAACAGTATAACAGCACCAAGTGTATGTATTATATTAAAAGGCAGAAGCACAACTACAATGGTTCCATAATAGACGTTCCCCTTCCACCACCTTACAATGAAAATGTGGTGGCTATTTATAGCTTGAGAACCCCATGATTACATTTATGGGCATAAAGTCCCAGTCAAACATTAGCTGACAAAAGTAGCCATAGAACTGCTGATGCTAACTTCTATCGGGTTGGACTGTACTCGCAGCATGGTCTCCCTGAAGACTATACAGATACGTGGCAACGCATTGGGTAGAACTTCTCATCGATAGGAATGCAGGTAGTTGAAGTAGGTATAACCTCCAATCAGCTTTAAATGAGGCAGCTAGCATAAGTAGTGCATCCCATGCTTGTCCCTGTGCTCAACACATCTCGGCTCGGATCCCAAAGTTGGACACTTTTTGGATGATGCTGCTTGACACATGCTTGCCTTGAAAGGTAGTTTATCCAACTTCACCCAAGATAGGAGCGCTAACAGGTTGTGCAGTTGAAAAAAAATGTAGTCGGGTTGGCCTTTCATGCCTTAGTCAACTTTTGAGTTTGTCTTCCTACTGTGCACCGATCAAAGGGCGTACTCTGAGTTCACAGTGAAGTTGGGTTGCGCATCGGTGGAAGCTGATTTCTATCACTGTTCGGACTTCGTACGGACAAGGGAGCACAATACGACTTCACTGCGAAGTCGGGTTGCACTCCAACACTTAGTCAATTTCCCTGCCAGACTGTTTCCAAGTGCGCTCAGGAAGAAGGGCATAGTCGGACTTCACACCAAAAACTGGGCACAGTCGGACTTCACACAAAAACTGGGCGTAGTCAAACTTTGCACAAAACTGGGCGCAGTCAGACTTCACACCAAAAACTGGGTGTAGTTGGACTTCGCACCAAAACTGGGCACATTCAGACTTCGCACCAAAAACTGGGTGTAGTCGGACTTCGCACAAAAACTGGGTTTCCTGGTTCTGCTTCCCAGGGCCATAAATTTTGATCTGCTAACACGATCGCCTATTATAATATATCATCGAAAAGCTGGCGAGAATATCTACAATAATAAAATATCCAGAGCTCATTTCATCCATTTTATTGCCCTTGTTTATAGCCCATGAAAACCCGAACACCTCAGCATGCTCTTTGCAGCATACTTAGGCCAAAAATTATCAAAAGACTTAATGTGGCAAAATTGCCAACACTAACTATCATAACAAGTTAACAAAGATAATAGTAATCTAAAAAATGTGAGCTTAATTAATATCAACTAAGCCTAACAAACAACCATAGGTGAACTTATAGAGGCTTCACATGGGTACATAGGTTGGCAATAAAATAATATGCCTAAGAATAATAAAATAATAACTAGCCTAAGACATAAACTAAGATACATACACTCCTATCTAGATGTCCTCATCATAAGTTGACATAGTTATTTACATCGATTAGACAAGAATTTTTAGTGATTGTAGCCCACATTTGCATCTGGTCTCCTATGTTTGAATCCTTTCCATTGTGAAACATGTTCAAACAATATATAGCCTCATGTTTACGTCCATCTCTCCATGTCATTGGCAAAAACTTAAGCAATGATTGATCAACAATCACTTGCATATCCTAGATTCCTGATATTAGATGTTTTCCTACTTTACTTTGCCTTGTCATCACATACAAATTGTAGTGCACTCTACATTTTTGTCACATCAATTTTTCCAAGTGCTCTACTCCTTGTCCCATCTCACTCTAGCTATGTTCTCCCTCTCTTCCAGGCCTTGTCCCCATAACTATGTACATCCTTTGGGTGGATTGCACTTGTTTTCAACGTGTTAGAAAAAATTGCATCGTGGTGCCTATTTTTGTCATGTTAGACCTCATTTTTTGCATTCGAATCGAACAACTTTGACTCAGCTATTTAGAAATTGTTGAGGCAATCTGTAAAAGTTGTAAAGTGATGTTTTATCAATAATACTATCTCTGCGAAATATAGTAGACTTTCAAGTAGACTTGAAAATGACTTTGCCTTATTGGGTCAACAAATAATAAAGTTTATGGTGGCTTTCTTAGTGTTATGGGTATCTATAATGGCCTTATTCTATGTTTGTGGATAAACACCCCACTTCTTGCATTTGACCTTGTGAGCATTTTATTGCTATGCATGTTTGGTTTATACATCCACCGAGACCAAATCCATGTGGATTCACAATGGCCATTCTATTGTAGGGGTTGTGCATTCATGAATTAGATATTACAAGCAATGCTTTTTGACTTCAAGTTGATGGTTGCTACTCACATTGATACCAACCATAATTTTTGGTGAATCTCTTGCCTCCTAAGACATTATTCCCCATCTCCACCGATGATTGTGTTATGCCTAGGAACCCCAATATGGCCACTTCTATGTGCTTTCTACAATTTAATATGAACTTTGATTGGATAAAATAATCTCATGTATACATTTTTCCCCCTCATTATAGTTGTACACTTACTTCTCCATCACATACTCATGGCTCCACCTTGAAGAGTTGTTTAGCTCAAATTTACACTTTGTCTATGTTCTCCTATGTTTGACTGTAATTATGTATCCTTTGCATGCCCCTCTACCATGTGTGCACATTGCATACCTTTTGCACTCCCCTCTACCACCATGCAAACCAAGAAAGTGCTTGATATAGAGATGTTAGACCAGGGGAAACATTGTGTCACTCCCCTCCTAGCAACTTGGTAGAAAGCAGGACACATCACATAACCTACTAACCAAAAGACACGTGCACAATGTTAGTTGTGACAACCTCAGTGCTCTAAGAACAAGGAAATTAGGTTGTCAAAGCTAACTACAAGAACTAAACAAAACAAAGATTTATTTTATGTAAAGGTATAACATTAAGGAGGGTGCATTTTTAATTTCATGCATGAATTAATTGGTTAATTAATTAATATATAAATTGCATGGGGTATTCAAAACATTATTCTTATTCCATGTAAATTTTAGAAGTTTAGTGCATGAATTTTACCAAGTCATCTTGTATGCACATTGACTTTGCATTTGCATTTACATAGGCCATTCCTTTTTGTAAAATTAGGCATTAATTCTCCTTGGCATCACCTCATAAAGCCATGGCTTTTAACTTTGTGGAAAAGTTGGTGAAGTTAGCCACTATAGTTAGTGCTTTGGCTAACAAGGTTAACAACATACATGTCTGACCTAATGTCAACAATACCCTTGATACTTGCTCTCAATCCAAATATGAGGTTAAAATCTACCATGATTCTAGGAATATTTAACTCCTCAATAGTTGGATCCTAGACATGGAAACCGAGTTTACATTTAGTCAAATACCTAATGATAAAAAATTCCTCTTTGCCAAGTTAAAACATTTTTGAGTGGCTAAGGTCTTGATTACCAAACACCAAGATACACAAAATTCCATCAACAATTGGGATCAAAATGTTGCATCCTTGAAAGCTAAATTTTATTATTTTAACTATGATGATGACTTATTTGTTAAATTGCTTTTCTTGTGCCATGGTAGCCATATGCCAATATAGTATTATATCTATCAATTCAATAGGTTTTTGCTTCTTACTCTGCATACCAAATCCAAAACCTGCTCTCATAATGAAGTTCAAGAGTGGAATTTAGGAACACTTGTTTAAGGATTTAAATTACACTTCCTTTATGACATTGGATGTAACTTTCAGTCAAGCACAAGTTGTGAAGGAAAAGCTTTCTACACAATCAAGGGGATTGTGATAATCTAGATCACCGAGAGTTTTCAAGCCTTTTGGCAACAATAGTATTTGCCAAAGATAGAAATATATACTTATTTCTCTCCCTTTTCTTCCTTTTCACAATCTTCTTCTCCTTCCTCTTCTTATCTTACACATTCTTCTAAATATTAATAATATAATAAGTTTTGTACTCATTGTCAAAGGAAGGATCACAAAAAGTTTGAATGTTTTCAATTAAAGAAGAATAATTTGATTGTACAGTATCCTAATGAGGAATCAGAGAATGTTCCCATCAAGGCTTATGGAGAAGACAATTTATTTTATGAGTTAAAAGGTATACTCAATAATTTAACTTTACTCAATCATCACTCTTCTACAGGAGAATGTGATAATTTGTTCATCACTTGTACTTACCTTACGACTTTTCTATAGATTATATAATCAACAATGGTTCATAGAAAAATTTGATTGCAAGGTTTGTTATCAATAAATTACAACTACCAATGGACCCACATCCTCAACCATATTCACTTGGATGGAAGGATAATGACATCACCTTAAATATCACACACACCTACATTGTATCTTTTGCTTTTGGCCCATAATTTACGAATATAATCACCTATAATTTAAACCCTATGGATTGTTGTGGATTATTGCTTGGAAAAACCTATAAATATGATAAGAATGATTAATATAATACATATAACTCATACACTTTGCCACATGAACATAAAATATTTCTCATAAAATGCACCAAGAATGTAACAACCCTCATGATAGGACTACATTTGTTGTGTGATTTATGTACTAATGTATGGATATTAATGTAAAATTTTATTACATTCTATCATGATGAATTGATAGCTATACTTTTAAAAGTTGAATTATGATATTTTGAGGATATGCTACTACTAATGAATTTTGTGGTTGCAAAACTAGGTACTCTCATGGGTAGATTAGTATGGGACAACCACCAGAGTTGAGAGAAAAAGGAAAATGATGGATGAAATTCTCATTGAAAACTCAAGGGTAAAAGGAAACCCTTCATATAGGTGCATTGTATATGTGTATGTTTGATTGAATGCACCATTGGGCAATGAGGTGGCTATCAATTCAAAAGAGCCATCCTTGGTAGGTGGGTGATAACATTGTAGTTATCATAAAGCCTCCCACTCAAGGAAAAAATATTGTTGTGCATATATATATATATTGATACATAGAGGAATCAACAACTACCTTTTCTTTTTGAACAACTGGTCACAGGGTCAAGTCGCATTGCCTTTGATCGTAGCGTCAAATCATGGTGCTACCACTATAACCCCTATCTCACCTCGGTAAACATGACTCGGAGTGAGGGAGATCCCTTGTGGCTCAAGGTTTGTACCATCATCATCAAGATGATGCACACTCAGTGAATTCAAGAGACTACTACCTTTGCCCTAGATTGGGCATGCTCGTGAGGTTTGAACCTAGGTCTCCTCCTGGTAAGTGCCCAACTTCTTACCAATTGCATATTAGACTAGAAAATTATTATTGTGATGAATTCATACATATTTTGAGGTATGCAAATTTTTTGGTTAACAATTTTATCAAGTTAAATATTAATAATTATGTTGGTATTATTAATACTTAAGATATCTAATATCAATATTAATGGTTAATATTTTTTTAATGAGTTTACACAGGTTTTTATGAGGGGTTTTGGTCCCCTCATACTGAGTGGGGTTTGAACCTTGGACCTCTTAAAGAGAGGCCAAAGCCCTTACCACTACAATAAGATTGCAGCTTATGTTAATGGTTAATATTAACATTTAATGTTAATTAAATTAATTAGGTGATTAATCAATTTAATTACACTAGTGTTAGTAAATAACATTAGAATTAGAATATGATAATGCTATCCAATAATGTTTTAGAAGAATAATGTTATTGTTAAAATTTTGCCTTGTGAATATTAGTAGGCTAGTATTAAATTTAAAGGATAAACCTTTGCAAAAGGGAGCTTTCTAATAAAGTCAAATTGGAAGCCAATATTATTAGAAATGTTGGCTTGATTGGAATTTTCTAACATAAAAGAGATGAACATTACCTTTTTGCACCTTGCGCTAGAAAAGGAGAAGGAACGATAGGGTGGCAAACATGCATGGTAAGCCAATGCCAATTCTTGGTATTCCTACCTCAGAAAGCAATAGTTACTTTTTTGAGGGCTACAAAAGGGGGGATCAATTTTTAGTTGGAAGGAAGGTCTAGAAGAAAATTTTTTTGAAGAAGGAGGATTGAGATTTTAACCAAAAGCATAGAAGGAATTTGAGGTTGTAGTTTTGAGTAGTACCTTTTTCTTTTTATAATCATGCTTATGTTCATAGATACAATTGATTTGAAGTGTTTTATTCTATGAGCATGCAATTGTTTGTATGGTTGCTTTTATTTCTTAATTTTTAGTGTAATCTCTGCTTCCTTTAAGATGCAATACAAACTTTGCAAGGCCAAGTGTTTGTTTCAGGCAGTAGTAGTTTTGTGTTCAATTGCAATAGAGTCATCTTTGTAGTTGTACTACACCCTGAACTTGATAGTTATTTTTGCATCGTAGTGTTATAGTTTAATCTTATTTTGTTGTTAGATGACTACCTATAGCAGTGTGGGTAATGTCATAGGATTATTCCCAAATATAAGAGTTAAAGAAAATTTTTAGACTAGTTAAGGCATCCTAGACAATTGTTTGGCTAGGGTAAATTGTTTAGATGGGTTGGCTATCCTAGTTTGGGACGAGAAAATCTTAGAGCCTCCTGAGTAAACCTATTGGATGTTTGAAGGTAGTAGTTGTTTCTTTTCTTTTATTATGTGGGTCGTATGCATTGTATTTTTAGCTCAGTGGTTTGGTTGCTATAGGTTGGTCACCTCCACTTTGGAAGGTTTATTTGTATTTTGCTACTATTTTAATCTAGTAGATCAAGCTTTAAACATGTGGTAGTATTGCTTTTCTTGTTGTTGGTTGGTCTGACTCTTGGATGTCATTGTGTTAGCTTTGTATGATAGCAATTTAGATTAAGGAGTAATTCTATGTGTATTGTGATCTTGTGCTTCATACATATAATAAATATTTATAAGCATGCAATAATTGATGTGGCTAACAGAACCCAAACAATTCTTAACAAAATGGGAAAATAAAACCTGTTAGATCTAAGAAATGAAGGCTATTTCTTGGAATGTGAGGGGTATCAATGCCCTTTCAAAACACCGGTTGGTGTTTTCATTGAGAAAATAGACAAAACCATGCATTTTAGCTCTACAGGAAACTAAGATCTTAGAACAAAATTGTGAAAGTATAAAGCAAAGGATTTGGAAAGAAGCAAAATTTGTAGCTAGTCCTGCTAATGGGGATTCAATAGGTCTAATGTGTTTATGAAATCCAAATAAAGTGGAAGGAACAGTGATAAAAATAACATAAATATTTATCTCAATTTTTTTCTATTTTAGTGATACGAAATAGAGCTTGATTTCAACTATAGTTTATGCACCCAATACAATTATAGCAAGAAGACAATTATGTCAAGAGTTAACTTATGTTAGGAAATATTTTGAAAATAATCCTTGGGTTTTAGCTAGGGATTTTAATTCTCCACTTTTTCCTTCTAACAAAATGGGAGGTAATTCTTCAATTTTTATGGCATGATATATTTTGAAACATTTGTGAATATCAATGAATTGATGGATGTGGAATTAAGAGGTATCAATTTTACATGGAGTAACAGAATAATTGGTAATCAACTTATCCAAATAAGGTTGGATTTTTTTTTTTTATTTCAAAGGAAGGGTTCCTTACATTTGGGGATTCTATACTTTCAACTCTACCAAATATTGGATCTGATCATAATCCTTTAGTTTGGGAAACGAAAACAGGAACTTATAAAGTCCATTTAGGTTTGAATTGATGTGGTTGAGACATGATGATATAGAAAAGAGAATTGAAGAATGGTGGAAAAAATACTTTTTGGGGCCCATAATCTCACAGATTGCAAAGAAACTAAGGTACATAAAACAAAACCTCAAAATCTAGAATAGGAATGTTTTTGAAAATTTATTTGTTAAGAAGAATGAATTAAAACAACAATTGATGGATATTGATGTATCTCTTAACAATGGGAATCTATTGGCTGATATTCAAGGAAAAGAAAAACAATTGTTATCAGATTATCATAACATACTAGCTAGTGAGGAGGTTTTTGGAAACAAAAATCTAGAGTTCTATGGCTTAAAGAAGGTGACCGAAACACAAAGTTTTTCATATTTTAGCTCTTAAGCATAGAAGTTGTAATAATATTAAGAAAATTATTAGAGATGATGACAGAGTTATTGATAATATCCTTGAAGTTAGAGATGAGGCAGTTAAATTCTTCACATATCTGATTGGAAGAGAGGAGATGATAGATGAAGAAGCAATGAATTTACTACTCCAGAATATTCCTTCTCTTATTACAAGTCAACACAATGATTACTTGATTAGTCCATTCAAAGAAGAAGATATTAAAACAATAGTGTTTGATATGTGTGGGGAGAAGGCTCTAGGTCTAGATGGTTTTCAGGCTATATTTTTTTAGATATTTTGGAGGATTGTTGGGTCTGATGTAATAAGAGCAGTTATGGAGGTTTAAAAATTTAATTTTATACCAAGGGATGTCAACTCTACTTTTCTTGTTCTAATTCCAAAAATTGCAGGTGCTAAAGCTTTCAAATATTATAGACTGATAAGCCTTTGTAATACATTATACAAGATTATTACAAAAGTAATTGCTAATAGACTCAAGTATGTTTTGCCCTTTATAATTGATATGCAACAAGGGGATTTTGTGATGGGTAGATAGATCTTGGATGGTATTATAACCATTCATGAAGTCATTCATTCTATTGAAAGGAGTAAAGAAGCAAGGATGTTGTTGAAGTTGGATATAAATAAAGCATATGATAGAGTGTCATGGGTTTTTTAGTCAAAGTTTTGGAAAATTTTGGTTTTCATGCTGATTGGATTGTTTTAATCAAGGAGTGTATCACAACAACAATGTTCTTAGTAATTATTAATGGGGCTGCAGTTGGTTATTTTAAGAGTATGAGGGGGTTGAGACAAGGAGACCCACTATCTCCTTATTTGTTTATAATTATGGTTGAAGCCTTGGGAAGAGCAATTTTAGTTGCTACTAGAGAAGGTAAATTGGATGGAATTAAGCCAAATTCAACTTTAAATCTAGTTTCACATCAATAGTTCATAGATGATATGATTATTGTCACAAAATCCTCCATTCCCCAAGCAAAGGTAATAAGGAACATATTGGGTATTTATGAGAATGTTGCTGGACAAAGGGTGAATTTTCTCAAAAGTAAGGTTTTCTTTATCAATACTCCCATTTTAAGATAGAACAATATTGCAAGGATCTTTGGTTGTGAGATTGGGAATTTTCCTACTACCTACCTTGGAATACCTCTTTTCAATGGAAGAATGAAAGAGGATATGTGGAATCCGTAGTTGAAATATTTGCTAAAAAACTTATAGGTTGGAAGGGTACACTTCTTAGCCAGGAAGGTAAGGCTCAATTAGTCAAATCTACTCTCCAAAGTATTTTGATATACTTTATGTCCCTTTTTAAAATGCCTAGGAAAATTTGGGAAAGAATTGAACAAATTCAAAGGAACTTCCTATGGACTAGAATGGAGGAGAAGAAAATAATAGCTCTTGTTGCTTGGGATAAGGTTTGTTCTAGAAAGGAGGTGGGAGGCCTAGGTTTTAGGAAATTGAAACAAATGAACAAAGCTCTCATGGGAAAGTAGGGATGGAAAATAGTTATAGATGAAAAAGTAGGATGGATTCAGATCTTGAAAGCAAAGTATATGAGAAATGAAAATAATTTTTTGGTAGAAGAGAATGTAATAAAAGGATCTTTCTTCTAGAATAATATTCAAAAAACTAAACCTCTTCTTCAAGAGGGGTTAATATGGAAGATTGGAAATGGAAGAAAAGTAAACTTTTGGAGAGATAGATGGATAAAAAATATCCCTTTGTGTGAAGACCCTAAATTTGCAAAACTAGAACAAGAAATTTCTCATCAGTATGGACAATGGGTTCACAATTTTATCATTGAAGATACTAATGGAAAAATATGGAAACATATATATGTTGAGGGTATGAATGATAGGAAAAGACAAGTGGTAAAGAAACTGAATAGAATGTTGTAGGTATATTTTCTAAATCAAGGTAGACTAGAGGATTCTCCAATTTGGAAATGTAGGAAATATGGGAAGTACTTTGTAAAATCTGGGTACTTTCTCTTGGAAGATGTAGGATTGGGATGGCTACCGATAAGCAATATATGGCTAAAACATCTAACTCCAAAAGTGGCCTTCTTCTCTTGGCTTGTAGTTCAAAACAAAGTTCTCACAATGGACAATTTTCTTAAGAGAGGTCTATAGATCCCTAACAGATGCCCATTATGTGAAAGGGATTGGGAGGAGGTATGGCATTTGTTTTTTGGATGTTCATTTTCAAATGAGGTGTTTAACAACATCCTTGAAAATTTTGTACAACATGGGTCTTGCCAAATTCTATTGTTGATCTATACTTAAGTTGGGAATCACCTTTTAGGAGCAAAATACTGAGTACTTTATGGAACTTTTGTTTACCTCACTTTATGTGGGGTATTTGGAAAGAACGAAACAATATATTTTTTAAAGGATGCAAGAAAGATGTGATGTCTATAGTGATCAAGATCTACAATGCTATGAAGGAGAATATTTTGATAATCAATTTCAAGGACTCATGGGAAGATGATGGTGAAAAAGTTATTGCAAATAGTTGGGGGTTGGATTCTTGCAGTAATCAGCCATTAATTTCTTCCAAGCTTAAAAGACTTCAAACAAAATGGGAGCCTCCATCGTAGGGTTGGTTAAAATTGAATTTTGATGGTGCTTCAAAAGGGAATCTGGGTATAGTAGGTGTTGGTGGTATTTTTTGGAATGAAAGAGGAGAAGTGGTATTATTGTATGCTGAGAATATTGAAATTCAATCTAATCATTTTGCTGAAACTAGAGCTCTGTTCCTAGGCATTAGGCTGATTGATAGAATTGGAGTTAAAAATCTCATCATAGAAGGAGATTCATTAAACATTATCAACCTGATCAAGGGTAATCAGGATTCAAGTTGGGATATAAATGATATGATTCAGGAGGTTAGACTACAAATTAGGAATTTGGAAAATGTACAAATTGTACATATCTACCGAGAAGGAAACAGGGCTGCAGATTGGGTAGCCAATTGGGGAATTCATAATGAAGGATATGTAATCTTGGAAGATAATTTTCCACAAGAAATTATGGAAATTAGCAATAATGAATTTCAAAATGTAGTTATTTGATATAAGGATTAGGAAAAGGGATTCACAAATGTAGGATAGTAGAGAATGTAAAAGAAACTATTGTTAAGTATTTGTCTCAGTGTTGTGTTTCAATTGTTAAGTTTTTGACTAAGTTGGTTTTCTATAGTATAAGTTGATATAGGTTATGTGGGTTGTATTTTCAAATTGGTGACTCACTTTATGTCACATTTTGGGCTTTGTATCGAAGTATTATGTTTTTGTTTATGACAATGTAAAAGGGTTGGGGCCCTTTCAAAAACCCCTTCCTCCAACATAATAAAAAATAAGAAATATTCTGGTGACGTAATCAGGTTTGATGCTATATATTATAAGTTATTATATGCATATACAAATTGGTTTATTAATGTTATATTCATTTTTACCACATAGTAGAGGAGATGTGCTTATCTTCTGCTCTGGAAAGTTACTATTATGTTTTTAATAATAGTGTTGTATTGTTTAAAAACAATAGTATTTATTACTAATGGTCATAAGAATGAAGCCTAAATTAATGCTAGAAGAATTGCTTTAATTTGATTTCAACTACTTAATAGTTTGCTAAAGTCATTACTTATTATATTTTTAATGGAAATTAAGTTTTATTTTTAAACTTGAAAGTGTGTTGCTTGAATTGGTATTGGTTTTTTTATTTAGCTTAAATTTATATGGAATACTAAGGTTTTTAAAAGGGGATTAATAGAATCATAAAATTTTGAAAATTGAGTTATTACTTTGAATATGTTATATATATGTGGATATGAGAAATGTTTATGAAGGATTGAATGGAATATTGATTTTAGAATGGATGAGGCTTGAGTAGCTAAGGAATCCAAATATGAGAGAAGTATGATATTCTCTCATTTCTTTCATGGTGTGAATATTGCATGGTTATAGGTGTTTTCTTGCATAGTGCATATTAAGCTTGTAAATGCATTTTAAGAGCTATCCTAATCCCTAAATTTACTTCAAGTTCGTCGAGGAAGATTCATCAAGTGGAGATCTTAAATAAAAAATGAATTATTGTTATGTTCTTAGAATATTGAAATGTATTTTTTTGGAATAAGTGTAGGCATGCAAATTGATATACCTTTAATTGTTGAATTGGTTTTGGTATTATGTGTTATTTTAGAATTATGCACAAAAAGTTTGACGAAATGTGTGTGCATATATTTAATTATGTTGTAAAGTGCAATTTAATATTGTACGTAATAATAAAGTCATGTAAGTCATAAGCCATAAGGTATTTTTTCAGTAGTGAGACATGTTAAGTAATGCAAGAGCAAATGCATATGAAATGTAATTTGAGGGAAGTTACAAAGTAGTTGGAGGGTAACTACTTTTTAGAGTATTTTTTTATTTGTGGAAAACATCCCAGAAGGGATGCCACTTTCGGGTAAGACCCAAGGAGGCAGGGGTATCCATTCCGCCAAAAACGCCCAGGACTCGAACCTGGCCTACCACCTTTGACATACTCAAGGAGCAAACAAACACACAAAAACAATTAATAAATAAATAAATAAATAACAATAAAAATAATAAAATAAAATAAAAAACATGCTCCTTGAGTGTGTCAAAAAGAAAAGCACAACCAAACACACACACAATAAGATAAAAAAAACCACAACACGAACCACATAGAAAAAACACAAGAACAACATAACAAAACACAAACATGACAAAAACAACAGAACACTACAAAGACAACCAAAAAAAAACATGAAAAATAAACACAACCAAAACCTAAAAAAAAAATATAAAATAAAAAACAACCAACAATAGACAATAAACAAAAACAAAAAACATAGAAAACACTCACACATAAAAACACGAATTAACACAAACAAACAAAAACACAAGAACAATAACAAAAAACATAAAAAAACACAAAACAACAAAAACACAAGAACAACAAAAAACAACACAAAGAACACAAAAACAAAACAAAACAAAAAACACACACCTTAAAAAACTAAAAAAAAAAAAAAAAAATTGAACATAACAATGACCTTTCTAGACCAGAAGACTATTAAGGCAAGAATCAACAGAGGAAACAAAAGAAAGAATAGTATGAGCTAGGGAACTAAAATAACCTGAGCGAACCAAAGAGAAGCAAAAATAAAGCAAGAAGAAACTAGGTACCTTCAGAACTGGAGCCATCCAAAGAAATGATAGAAAGAAGAGCTTCCCTAATTTGTGAAGCCCACCATCTAGGAGGGTGGCCATAACAAGTAAGATCACCTTTGTCCAAAGCCCAATTAGCTAAAGCATCAACACTCTTGTTTTGATCTCTGACCACATGATTGTAATCAACTTTCAAAAATCCCATATGGATTAATTGAATCTTCTCAATAATTCTTTTTATTCTCCAATCAACCTTATGATTCTTAGAAGGAGTCTTCAAAATATTAATCATGAGTTGAGAGTCAGACTCAACTAACACCTTTTCCCATCCAACCTTAGTAGCCTCTTGAAGGCCTCTGAGGATACCATACCCCTCAACAAGGTTATTGGAAAGAATACCCAAATTCTCAGCAAAAGTAAAAACCAGGGAGCCATCTGAAAGTCTACCAATTCCTCCCACATTGGCTTTTCTAGGGTTCCCTCTAGAGGCTCCATCAGTATTGACTTTTCCAAAATCCTTAGGAGGAGGTTGCCAATTTCTTGTCCTATCCATATTACAAATACTCACATTCCCTTTAAGTTGGTTGCCCTTAGAAGATTTAATCTTCAATATTTGCATCACTTGATCCCATATTTGGTGGGAGTTTTGGGGGTGATTAAGGAGTTGATGGACTGATTCAACTAAGTTGGCTATGGTCTTTTGCCAAATATAGTGAATATCCTTCCTATCTTGATTAAAAATTTGGTTGTTCCTTTCATTCCAGATATTCCAAAGAAGAATGGTAGAACCCATCCAAACTAACCGCCTAATAAAATGATCAACACCCTCTTGATTAGGCCAATCCCTCCAAAGTTGTTCAAAAGTAAAAAAATTGGACCATTGTAAGCCAAGTAAAGTGGCCATTCTCCTCCATAGCTCAGAGGCTAAAGTACACTCAATAAAAATATGGTTGAGAGTTTCTACATTCTCTTCACACATTTCACATCTAAAAGGGCCATGAAAACCATGCTTCATAAGTTGCTCACCAGTAAGCACCCTACGATGCAATAAAAGCCAAGTAAAGAACCTCACCTTAGGCCAGAGCTTTTGAGCCCACAACTGAGAAAATATGTCAGAATATTGGTTGGGATTATTATGGCATAAGGTCAAATAACCTTGAGCAACTGAATACTCACCCTTAGTAGTGTTGTTCCATCCAAAACAATATTTTTCATGGGACCAAGAGAGAGATCTCATATGAAGGATGCCTTGGATATCTTGTCTTTGCCTTTCTAGGATTTGAATAGGCCAGTCCTCAATAGGGATCCAATATCTACCAACCTTTGAATTACCAGTATGGTACCGACAGTAATTAGCCACCTTTATCCAGTTAGCTCGGTGAAGCTCCTCCATCCAAGGCCTCCAATCGGGAAACTGAGTTATCAAAGGCTTGTGACCATCCCAAGAATCTATCCAAAAATTTTCCTGTTGACCATTATGAATGATCCAAAATAAAATTTTCTTTATCAAATCCTCACCAATCTTAAGAACTGCTAAAATGGGAGAACCTTTGGTAGGAAGTTGATAGCGAACAAGGTCTTCAGGACTTTTGTTCTCAACATATTTAGCATGGAGATTATTGGCCCAAAGAGCATTGGGGTTATGCAACATCCTCCAATATAATTTAGCAGCTAAAGCTTTGTTGTTATTAATAGAAGACCAGAATCCTAACCCCCTTCATTCTTAGGAAGACATAAAGTGTCCCATTTCACCAAGGCCCATTTTCTTTTCTCCTTAGTACCACTCCAAAGGAATCGATGACTGATTTGATCCAGTTCTCGAAGAACAACCTTTGGGATATTCAACATGGAAGATACATAAATAGGAATAGCTTGAAGGACTGATTTTACCAAGGTGATTCTACCCCAGAAGAAAGCCACCTATTGGTCCACTTTCCAATTTTCTTCTTGACTTTGTCCAACAACCAATTCCAATATTTATTTTTTTGCCTTTGAATATTGATGGGAATACCTAAATAAGTGATCGGAAGGGAGGTCTTCTTATATCTTAATTTATCCAAGACCATGGATTCCTGTCTAGTAGAGCAGTGAAAGAAAATAACTTTAGATTTGTCTTCATTGATCAACTACCCAGTAGCCTTAGAAAAATAGCTAATGATTTGCTTAATATTAGAAGCTTCCTTAACTGTAGCTTTACCTAAAAGAGTAGAGTCATCCACAAATTGAAGATGAGAGATAGGTCTAGCTCCATGAGCAATGGTAACTCCCTCAAGGGTTTTGTTTTCCCTCTTTTTGGTTATAGTCCTACCCAAGCATTCAACAAGAATGATGAATAAATAAGGGGATAGCGGGTCACCTTGCCTAATACCTCTGGAAGCTAGGAATGACTGAGAAGGCCTGCCATTGATAAGAACTAAGTAGGAAACTGAAGAGATACATCCCATAATCCAATCCATCCAATCCTTAGAGAAACCAAATTGCCTCAAAACTTTGATAAGGAAGTGCCAATCCACTCTGTCATAAGCTTTGGATAAGTCTAACCGAATGAACATGGAAGGAGATTTTTGCATATCCATGGAATGGATGGCTTCCTGAGCAAGAACTATCTCATCTACTATTTGATGCCCTTCCACATAACCCCCTTGCTCAGGGAAATAATCTTATGCAAAAGAGGCTTCAACCTTTCTGCCATGATCTTAGTAATGATTTTGAGAAGAACATTACATAAAGCAATAGGTCTAAAAGCTGAGATATGATCAACCTCTTGAGCTTTTGGAACAAGAGTAATATAAGTTTTATTGATAACCTTCAAAATTTCTTTGGCTTTCCTGGCTTCTTCCACCACCTCTAATAAATCAGCATGAAGGATATCCCAGAACTCTTGGTAGAACTCAATGGGAAAACCATCAGGACCTGGGGTTTTCCCTTTTTGCATTTTAAAAACTACCTGTTGAAGCTCATTGATAGTAACAGGAGCAGTCAAAATAGAGTTCTCCTCAGAAGTGATAAGAGAAGGGATTGCTTGAAGAACATTTTGTTGAGAAGTTGAGTCAAGAGGAGTAGCAGCAAAAATATTGGAAAAGTAATCAACAACAATAGAGTTCATGCCATCCCAAGTATAGACAACATCTCCAGAATCTGATTTCAAGGAAGAAATAAAGTTGTGAGATCTTCGAGCTAGAAGATATTTGTGGAAGAAATTTGTGTTTCGATCTCCTTCTTTGAGCCATTGAATTCTAGATTTTTGCTTCCATAAGATTTCTTCTCTTTTTTCCCATTCCTCTAACTGAGTTGTGAGTTTAATTTCATCTGCACTTCTATTCTCTGTGAGGCCATCTAAACGGATTTTCTTATTCAAATTTTCAAGTTGAGCAATAACTTCATGTTTTTTTATGAACATCCCCAAACTCCTTCCAGTTCCAAGTCTTGATTTTGGATTTAATGTATTGCAGTCTTTTGGAAAAATAGAACATCTTAGTCCCATGCCTAGGCTTACCTTCCTTCCACCATTGTTGCACACGAGGTCTAAAGGAACTATCTCTGAGCCACATTAATTGAAAATGAAAAGGAGAGAAACTCACATTGGTTTTCCACATTTCCACCATGAGTGGCCAGTGATCCGAACCAACATTGTTAAGAGTCTTCACTTTAGGAATGTGACCATGGATTAAGAAATTTTTAGAGAGCAAAAACCTATCCAATCTCTCCATTATACAAGCTAAGCCTTGCCTTCTATTAGACCAAGTCATAAGGCCATTATCTGGTTGGATGTCCACAAGATGGAGGTTTGCAATATATTCGCTCATGAGGTCGGTGCTTTTGTCCAAATTTCTATTTCCCCCATTTTCTCATCTAGAGAGAGGATGGTATTGAAATCTCCTCCGATCAAGATCCAAGCTTCAGGAAAATGAGAGATAATATGAGTTATATCCTTCCACTGTCTTCTTTTTTCCTCCAAAGTAGTCGGAGCATAAACAGTAATGTAGAGCATAATTTGGTTGGAATGTCTACTTTGAATAGCTATAGCCAACAGACCCCAACTGCCAACCATATGGTGAATAACTACCTCTTTTGGGTCCCAAAGACAAGCAATGCCACCAGAAGTCCCATGGGAACTGAGGGAAACCACTTTTCCAGCTGGCCAAATTTTACTGGCAATTGAGTCCATATCCTCCATTGACATCTTCGTTTCTTGAAGGAAAACAAGATGTGGATGATTTATCTGAATCATTCTTCTAATTTCATTTTGTTTTGAAAGACTCCCTTTGAGTCCTCTAATATTCCAAGTGATGATCTTCATTAATACCAGGGCTAAAAAAGTTGGGAAGGGCATTAATCTTACCTTCCTCTACAAGCTTTTCACCTTCTTTTACCATATGATATTGATTGGTCTTGCGACCTGCTTTTTGATTAGAATCCATCTTCAATTTTTTTCCCTATTTCTTGACTTACTCCAATTGAATCTGAGATGGCTTCTAACCTTGAAGAATGCTCGTACACAACCAAAATTTTACTAGAGGGTTCAATAGAGTCTATATTGGGACCTGTATTATTTGAAGTTTTGACATTTAAAAGATTGTTTTTCTTGTGTAAATTTTCTCCCTTTTTTTCTGTTGAAAACCTTTGATTTGTTGGTTTGTCTCTGAGTTCTTCCCTTCATATTTAAATTGTGTTTCTAAGATTTTTGTTTCCATTATTTCCTCTTCCTCACTTGGGACATCATTTGTGGAAAGGATTTCAAACATATTAGCGAGATGACTTTGATTGATCCTTCATAACTGGTTTTTTTTAGTGTTCTTCTTCTTAGGCATTTGGAAACCTCGTGAGTTTATATCTTCTTTCTTTTGATCAAGAATTTTATTTGGGCAAGCACTAGCCAAATGACCATATTCATGGCAAATTCTACAATGAAAAGGAATGTTCTCATAGTCCACTACTTGCTCCCAAGTGTCTTCCCCAAATTGTAATGTGATATTTTTAGGTAGGGGTTTGTCAAAATCCATTAAAACACAAATCCGAGCATAAATAATATGTTCAAAATTTTGAGTACAATCAATGAGTCATCATAAAAGTTCCTAAAGAGTTTCCAATTGAAGAAAAAATAGTAGGATTCCAAAATTCAATAGGGAGGCCAAAGAGTCTAACCCACACGGGAGCTATAGAAGGCATCTCTTCTTCGACTTTAAATTTAGTATGCCAGGGCTTCATGAAAAGCCCTGCCCTTCCAAAAAACCAAGGACCCCCTTGAAAAGTTTTCTCTCTATCTTCATTATTAGCAAATAAAACAAGAAAATAACCATTTGGATAAATAGAGATTTGTAACTCACCTTTAGTTTTCCAGCTTTTTGCAGCCCAGACTTTGAAAGCAGATAGGCTCGGACGAAAACCCACGAACCGACAAATTAGTCCTCTTTTTTCCAAATCTTCAATGCCAGTCTGAATGTTACCCATATCAAGCTTAACAATAGGAGTTCCATCAACTGCTTTAAGACATCCTGACTCCATTTTCCTGGGATCAATCTTAGGCATTCTTAGAGGTTTATGGGAAGCCCTAAGATTAATATTAGCATTGGGTTGAGGTTGTCCACCATGGAGGGCATCCCTAAAATTCATTTTTGGGGTTGAGTCTTCAAAATTCTTACCCTTGACAGGGGTTTTCATAGTAGAATTATTTTGTGGGTGCACCTTAGCACCAGATTCACTTGAGATCTGAGCCATTTTTTGATCAACTACTTGAAACTTGTTTTGTGATCTCTTTAATCCTTGCCCTAGACGTCGTGGAAAGGTATGGTTTTCACTTTTCTTTTGTGCAGCAAATTGGAAGTCGTTGTCACTCAAGTTCACAGTATGATCTATTGAAAGATAAATTTCTAACCCATATTGGATCCCCTGCAACATATCCTGCTAAAATATTGAGCATAAACCACAAAAATATTGGCCGCTAGGGCCCGAAGGCCCTAAAAACCAACCTCTGGAGCTGCTTGCACTCAACCCAGATGAAACCCTCGCACAACCGCTTGCCAAAAATCTCATTCACACATAGGGATGCGCTAGGATCTGTGTTGCTCCAAATGATCTAAAAATTGGTGGAGATGTTCTAGGGTTTTCTAGGCATCTACCCTCAAAATTTTAGCTCAATCCGAGTCCGGATGAGTGAGATATGGCCGAAACAAGTTCGATAGTTTGGGCAGTCCTACGAAAAACCCCAAGTGTGATTATCCAATATAGTTTTTAAAACAATATTTACATTAAAAAACCCACTGTCTACTTTTAAGAGTATAAATAAACCCTCCCCTCATTCATTGAAGTGGTTCAAGGGTTCATGCAAAGAAGTTGTTCATTCACGGGGGTTGTTCAGGCATTAAGAAAAGTAATGCAGGTTGATGGATTGATGTAGTCTAGTCTTGTATACAACCATGGAGGATATTCAGCCTAGGGTTTATAGGTTGTATATTGTAATGCTAAAATTGTAATGATGTATCATAAATGCCATTGTTAATATAAAATTTCTTGTAATTACTGTTATCTACTATTGTTGTTGCTATTGCTTCTATTGCTGTTATTGCTATTGTTATTATTGCTATTATAGGTTTTCAGTGCATTATTATTACTATACTACAATTATTGTAGATCTATAGAATTATTTAAGTAGAAATAAAACTATGTATAGCATGTTAAATTTTATTTCTACATTCTGGCACCGTTGTATAGATGTCTGAAATTGTCAATTAGATAGTTAACGCATTTGTTAAGGATAATAGGCGGTTTGGAAGGTTGAGACGGGTTGGTTGCACTAACTAGTTAATATTACCTATAAATACCCCCTATTTCATTTTGTAATCTATTCATACTTATCTATAATGTAGGGATGTTGTGCAATAATTATTATTCTAGAATGTGTGTTATACGAGATTGCATGTGTTATAGTGTTGTGTTGTAGGTATTGATCATAACATGGTATGTGATGAGGCCAAATATTGCCTCATTTTTTATTATTTTAGACATCCTTAATAGACCTTTTTGATATGTTTTAATGTTAATTTTGTTGATGAAATGCAATATTTACTACTATTTACATGTTTGACTGTTTAGAAGCATAATATTCTGTTTTTACTAATTTTCTGTATTTTCTCGCATAAGTTTTGTTGATAAATAATGATTTATTGTGAAATGTGTTAAGTGCAATCACGTGTGGAATATATATCATTCATATCATGCTCTCTGAAGTTGTCAAATGCAGAAAATAGCACTAAAAATAGGTCAAAACTGCAAGCTGTGCAAAACTATTTTTGACTGTTTTGACTTGGACAAATTCCAGCCAGATTTGCATGGCTTGGGATTTGGTCAAATTCAACTTAGGAAAGCGTGTGACCAGGTTGTTGAAAGACTTACAAGTCTGGTCCACCCAATGCTCGGCCAAAGAACCGCAAACAGTGTTGAAAACAGTCATTCTGGCGCTGCTCTAGAAAAAAACAAGGACTTTGCTCCGGAATAACAGGACTGCTCCGGAATAACCAAAAATGCACAGTTTTGACCAGAACAGCTCAGGAAAGACAACAAATTGTAGGAGAATGATAGGGATAGCTATGTAAATCTGTTATGCATCTTTTTCAACGCAGAAGACCTCCAGCAAGTGTGCAATGAATAGATTTCATATGTAACCATATTCTGCATTTTAGGAATGCAGTTTTAACAGCATTCCTAAAATGCCTGAATTTGAATCATTCCACATCTGATTTAGCTATTTTTAATATAAATAACTAGCTCCCATCTGGGTTGAGCTAAGTAGGAAGAATTAGGATTGCAATTAGTGTAATTCTGAATATTGTGAAATCAGATTTCTGTAGCAATAATATGCAGAATTTTTCTGCATGTTTTTAAATCAATAAAAAGTGCAGTTTTTATCAATTTTACTTTATGATTGAAGGAGTGATTAAGTAGAACACCAGAGCTACTTCTTCACCTTCTTCCGAACCAAGGAGCAAGGGCCACTCCCGGGAGCGAGAAGAAGGTTTATACCGAGTTTTCTTGTTTAATTACGTACTGCAGCGAGAATAGCGGGAAACCTGTCATTTTTTCTCGCATTTTCTTATTTTGCTGAATTTATTTCCAGTTTTAGAATTTGTAGTTACATTTTCATTTCCGAGTTTATTTCTAGATCTGTTCTTTTATTTTGCAAGATAGTTAAGTTTATTTTATGCAATTCTAATTTCAGCAACTTTCATTTCAGCAATTTTACTTCAGTTTTTGAGTGCATTTTCAGATTCGAGAAGAGTAAATAGGTTTCTTTCACTTGTCATTTCATTTCTATAGTTTTATTTCAGCAAGCATAATTTAGTTTCCTTTCAAGTTCATAGGGTTTAGAGTGACAGAAGAACCCCCAGCAAACACTAACTGTTCTACCAATAAAGCCATTTTATGAATGGAGTGTCTTACACCTGCTGAATTGACTATCGTAAACGACCTTAGGACACCTGCCCGGATTGATAAATAATGATCAAATGATGAATTAAATGACACTCATCATTTTTGGCACCGTTGTCGGGGATCATGGTGTTGTTAGTCAAATTTAAGTAGGTCAAGAACTGTAGGCTGGATACGGAAAATAGTTCTTGTAAATTCTACAGTCTGTTTAGTAAATGTGTATGAATGCATAGGCTGAGAGACGAAAGAGGGAGGTTTATCCGAAGTGGCTCTGAGCCACCAAAGAGACCTACTCGGTCTGATGAAGAATTGCCTTCATTTGACATCACTGAGGAAAAGCCAGACATACCTTCTTCATCAGAAGAATTGTTGGAAAAATTAGAAAAGGAGCTTTTTGAAGCACTAGCTGCTAAACACTCCCCTCTGACTAAACTATTTCCAGCATCCTTTAGAAAGAAGACAACTATGGCTACAGCAGCAGCAGCAGGTGGATATGTTGATCCTGATGATGCTCCTAAAACTTTTGAATATCCTATTCGGTTGGATCCACTTCTAGATGCCCCCATGAAAACAATCTCCCCATCTATATTGCCAATCTTTAGGGGAACTGTTGCAGAAGATCCTGATCAATTTTTGTTTGAATTCAAAGTGTTATGTCAGACTTATGACTACATAAATGATAATCAAAAATTGAAGTTGTTTCCTTCTACACTTAAGGACGCTGCTCTCCGATGGTTCATGAGCAATCTTGAACCTAACTCAATTACTACATGGGATGAGATGGAGACTGCATTCTTAAATAAATATCAGGATTATTGTAGAGTAAGAAACAGGAAAGATGAGTTGTTTAGGATCAAGCAAGAAGAGGATGAGAGTTTAGAAGATTATCTTGATCGCTTTGCCTTTGTCCAAAAGAGGTGTGGTGCTGTAGAGCCTGATTTCTTAAAGCCTATTCTCTTAAGAGGATTACAGGATGAATCTAGGGAAGTGTTAGATTTAATGGGAAAAGGAGACATAGATCAACTTGACCTTGATGAGATTGTGGAGTTATGCAAAAATTATTCCCGTACTCACCAACGAAGAAAGAAAAAGAATTTTGGCAATAATGGTATGAAAGAGTTGATGGAGGAAATGGCCAATTTAAAAACTGATATCCTTGTTCAACTTAATACTGCATTAGGTGAGAAAAACACAAGAAATAATTCTACACCACCTTTAGCAATTTATTGCCCAAGGTGTAGGAGTAAGCATGCCTTGCAGGATTTCCCCCTAAACAAAACTTCTATTTGTGGAATTTGTTCCAAGGAACATTCAACAGATAAATGCCCTTTGTTGCCTCATCTAAAATCTGTTTTGGGCACCCAAGCAGAAGAACTCAATGCTATTGGGCAAAGACCTGGTGGTGGTTATGCACAATATCCCAATGCTCCTAGATTTCCAAACTGGGGACAATCTCCTTGGAATATGAATATGCCATGGGGACAGGCAGAAGCTTCTGCACAACCTTGGAATCAACCTTGGACAGTTCCTCCAGATTGGTCACAATCTGGATGGATGAACCCACCTTGGCATACCATGCCTCCACAATGGACACAACAAGGACAAATATGGGGACAACAATATCAAGGACAACCATTTCTACCACAACAATATCAACCTTATCAAAGCCAGCAATATCAATCCCATCAAGGACAACAAAGGTATCAAGGCCAAACTCAAAATTTGCTGCCAGCTCCTAATCCAAATTTTTAGGGAAGAACACAACATCAACAAGCACAACCAGTAAGACAACCTCCACTCCCAGCTCAGCCTGTGACTAACCCCAATAATGTCAGACAAGCAGCCCCTGTTTATGAGGCTGAGTCTGAAGATACTGCTGCAGTTCATGTACTTGACTGTGGTAACATCCAATTACGCTCAGGGAAGGTCTTACCTGACCCTGCTCCACCTACAGTTGAAGAAATTCCAGAAATTTCAAGTCCAGAAAAAATACAATCAGAGCAAAGGAATGCAGAAAACTTACAAAGAAAATCTGAACGTGTCACATCAGATTTACCATTTCTTGAAAGGTTTGATCATCCCATCACTACCCCTGAATCAGAGTTAATCACAGAATTAAAGAAAATGTCAATCTCACTTCCTCTATTGCAGGCAATCAAGGATGTACCATTGATTAAGAAAACCATTCAGGATTTATGCATAAGGAAACCTGGCAAGAAGAAGAAAGCCTTTCCACAAACTGTACAAGTGGATGGAAAGTTGGCTGATCTTCTCTCTGGGAAATTAGTACCTCCCAAATATGGTGATCCAGGAAGTCCAGTAATCACCATTACTGTAGGATTGGTTCAAATTCCCAATGTACTTATTGATTTAGGAGCTGCAATTAATGTCATGACCAAAGATATTATGCAGAAATTGCAGCTCACTGATTTGAGTCCTACAGCTACAGTTTTGGAAATGGCAGATAGGTCAGTTGCCAAACCAGAAGGACTTTTGGAGGATGTTCCCATTGAAGTATCTTCTTGGGAATACCCTGTAGATTTCCTAGTATTACAACCTAGGAGTACAGCTAATGGCTATCCTATCATCCTGGGACGACCCTGGCTTGCTACTGCAGCCGCTTTCATAGACTGTAGATCAGGAGAAATGACTATTTCAAATGGAGTAGATCTTAAGAAAATTTCTTTGTATCCACCTGCTAAACCATCATCTAAATTTTTTGGACAGTTATGGTATCCTGAGTCCGATGAAGAACAGGAGCCTCTTGTTACCCTTGCCACCATTGTAGTACAGGAACACATTGAAGAATTGAATTCACCAGAGAGAGAAATTTTTGAACATGAAACAGTCTTGGTGAATACATTGCATGAAGAAGGCCTCAGGGATGATCAAGTTCTGGTCAATCGCCTATTATGGAAAGATGATGAACAAGTTGCTGAACATTTACCATCTATTCCACTTCATGAAAGTTCCTTTACATTGCCACATGGGTGGCATCATCATCTTTTGACTTCTTTCACCTGTCCTATGCCAATGCTTCCATCAGGTATTGCATTTAACTCAGAATCAAGAGTATTTCATGATCTGCAACCACATCATTGTCCTTTAAATGCTTTGATCAGCAAATATGAACATGTTAACTCTGTTTATCCCGGAGTCAAGCAAATTGAAATTCAACCAGGAAAACCTGTAAATGTTAACAGTTGGTTGACTGACGATCAAGAAGCCAAACTATTTGCTGTTTTGCAGAAACATGTTCAAGCTTTTGCTTGGAATTATACGGATATGGTTGGAATCCACCCTGATGTATGCACACATAGGATATACACTGAGGATGTCAAACCAGTTAGACAACCGCAGAGACGTCTGAATCCTGCTTTAAAAGACATTGTTAAAGAAGAAATTGAAAAATTGTTGGAAGTAGGATTCATTTATCCAATTTCAGACAGTCAATGGGTTTCTCCATTAGTTATTGTGCCTAAGAAGAATGGAAAGATGCGAGTGTGTGTGGATTACAGGGAATTAAACAAAGTCACACACAAGGACCACTTTCCATTACCCTTTATAGACCAAGTCGTTGGACACTCTTGCTGGTAAGAAATATTTCTATTTTCCAGATGGTTTTAGTGGGTATAACCAGATCCAAGTGGCACCAGAAGACCAGGAAAAAACAACTTTCACATGTCCTTGGGGGACATTTGCTTATAGAGTATTACCCTTTGGATTATGTAATGCACCAAACAACATTTCAACGAGTTTGTCTTGGCCATTTTTTCTGATTTAACCAATGAGAGTGTAGAGATTTACATGGATGATTTCACAGTGTTTGGTGACACATTTGAGTATACATTAGAGCAACTTGAAAAGGTTCTAATACGCTGTGAAGCATATCATTTATCTCTTAATCCTGAAAAATGTTTCTTGATGATGGAGGAAGGAATTGTTTTAGGACATCATATCTCTGCTCACGGTATTAAGGTTGATCCTAAGAAAGTAGAGGTCATCAAGAGTCTTCCTCCTCCGAAATCTCAAACTGATGTCCGTAGTTTCTTAGGACATATTGGCTTTTATCGCAGATTCATTACTGATTTCAGTACCATTGCTAATCCAATGTTTGCATTATTAATGAAAGATTCTGAATTTGTATGGTCTGATGATTGCCACAAGTCCTTTGAAGCTTTGAAAGAAAAGCTAACCAGTCCGCCAGTACTAAGAGGACCTAACTGGGGCTGCCCTTTCATATTCGAGTCGATGCCTCCAATACTCGCTATTGGAGCCGCACTAGGGCAGGTTGAAAATGGACAACACTATGCCATTTATTATATTAGCAAAAACTTGACGGGAGCTGAAAAGAATTACACTACAACTGAGAAGGAATTCTTAGCTATAGTATATGCCATTAACAAGTTTCAACACTATATCACGGGATACCACTGTATTCATCCATACAGATCATGCTTGCTATCAAATATTTGATGAATAAGCCTTTGGTTAGTGCACGAATTATTCATCTGGTTGATTTTACTGCAGGAATTTGATATTACTATAGTAAATAGACCAGGAAAGGCTAATGTAGTGGCAGATTTCTTGTCAAGATTGCCAAATGCAGAACTAGTTGAAGACGCATTCCCTGATGAAAAATTGTTTCTTGTCTCTGTTCAAACTCCATGGTTTGCGGATATAGCTAATTATTTAGCTACAGGGAAGATTCCACTTCATTTTACCTCAAAACAAAAAAAATAGTTAATCAAGCAAAGCTCTTCTTTTGAATGGATAAAAGGAATATTGTTTAAATGCAGTCCTGATCATGTTTTACGCAGGTGTGTTCGTAAGGATGAGATATATGACATTTTGAGAGCCTGTCATGATGAACCTTCAAGAGGGCATTATTCAGTAAAACATACCATTCGAAAGATTTTGGGTACTGGTTACTACTGGCCATCATTGCATAAAGATGTAAAAAGGTATATTAGAAATTGTGATGCATGTCAAAGAATGGGTAAGCCTACTTTCAAAAATGAAATGCCTTTACGACCTCAATTAGGTGTAGAACCGTTTGAGAGGTGGGGGTTAGATTTTGTAGGACCTATTGATCCACCCTCCCAAGGGAAGGTGCACATCCTAGTATGTGTTGATTATGTAACCAAATGGGCAGAAGCCCGTGCCTTTAAGCATGCCCGAGAAGACAAAGTGGCTGATTTTCTGTATTCACAGATTTTTCTGCGATTTGGAGCCCCACAGTCTATTACTTCTGATCAAGGACCTCAGTTTATTTCAAAGGTTGTTGAAGCCTTTGTAAAATTATATGAAATCAAGCACAGGAAGTCCTCTCCTTATCATCCACAGGCCAATGGTCAAGTTGAAGTGACAAATAGGGAATTAGAGAAAATATTGACCAAAACTGTAGCAGTTCATAGAAGGAATTGGGTAGAAAGGTTACCTGAAGCAATTTGGGCTTATAACACTACTTGGAAATCCACTACGGGATTTACCCCTTTTGAATTGGTTTATGGTAAAAAACCCCTTTTGCCCATTGAATTTGAATTACTAACTCTTCGAACTGCTTTGGAAGTTGGTATTGATTTGTCACAGGCACAAAAGGACCGGATCCTGCAACTCAATGCATTGGATGAAATACGAAGAGACGCTTTGCATCAGAACGAGATGATTCAAGCACAACGTAAAATCTGGCATGATAAGCATATCCAAGAACGAAAATTCCAGCAAGGGGATTGGGCATTACTGTTTGACTCCCGTTATGAAGATTTTCCTGGGAAGTTGCAAACAAGGTGGCTTGGACCATACCAGATTGAAGAGGTTTTCTCGAATGGAGCAGTTCGTCTCTCACCAATTGATGATTCGCGAAGGAAGTTAGTGGTTAATGGACATCGTCTCCGGATTTACCATAAGCCACTAACTAAAAATGAATTTTTAAAACAAATAGAGCACTTGGATGTGCATTTAATGGAAGAATTCCCTTCTTCCACTAAAGCAGCAGTAGTATAGTTTTTGTCAAAAAAAAAAAAAAACATTTAGTTTACATGAAAACCAGTTATCTGGCATGTTTACTAAGTCCCATTCCATCACCATCCATTTCATCACTATCCATTCCATCGCCATTCATTCCATCACCATACATTTTCCGCCATTGTCATTCACCACTGTTGTCATTGCCATCACCCATTTTGTTTGTGTTTTTCAGGATTACATTACTGCACTTGTCAGCAGACAAACAACAAAGCTAATCAATTGTATGAAATGTAGAAAGGTAGTCAAGACAGGTATGTGTTTCTTTACATTTTAAATATTGTAAATAGTTAAAGTATATAGTGTATAGATTCACTTGATTAGCATTCAAAGCATTCATAAGGTTTAAATTGGGGATGTCTAAATTAGTCAATGAAAAGGGGGGAATGACATATGCTCCGGAATGACATATGCTTCAGAATGAAGTTTGCTTCCGAATAACCACTGCTTCGGAACAGCAAAAGCTCCGTAATAGTTGTGCTCTGGAATGGGTAATGACAGTTGTGCTCCGGAATGAGTATTGACAGATATGCTCCGGAACGACAAAATAACGACATGTGCGCAGTGCATCGGAATAAGTTGACATTTCTTAAAAGATTCATGCAGGGACACGTGGCAAACGATTATGGAACACGTGATTTTCGAAATTTATGATATTTAGATATCATAATTTCGTGATACGCGTAATCATGGCACACGCATCAAAGCACATCGAAAACAGATTTTGTTTGCCTTGAAAAATTCACATCAAATTAATGGATGCCAACTCAGCAAACCGTAATCGTGTAATCTGCATTGGCATTAATTTTTCCTCGTTTTCAGCATATTCCACCGGTTTTAAAAATAACGAATCAACAAGTTGGTTTTACATGCTCTGTTCCGGCGCACGAACTATTATTCCAATGCATGTACGATAGAACTGTCATTCCAGTGCATGTCTGCTAAGACTGTCATTCCAGCGCTTCTGAAACATATTCGCGAACAGAGCAAGGAAAAATGGGTGGCAGGAAGAACAGGAGTGAACCAGAAAATGCCACCTTCATACTGGAAAATCCTACGCTGCTGCAAATTTTCACCGATGCTGGTTTGATGCCGTTTCTGCAGAAATTTGATGGGAACTCCGAAGGGTTGGCTGCAGAATTTGCACGAACCTTCAGAAACAACAGGATCAACATCAATGGCATGACAATCCAGGTAACTCCAGATATTTTGAGCCAAATTACTGAATTTCCTTTGCAAGGAATTAATCTTGGGAAAATAGCTAGAAATACCTTAAGTGAATTGGCCAACCAATTTAGGGCAGAAAATGATAAACCTATTGAATATGTCATGAGCAAAAATGTTTGTAAAGGAGTTAAAAGGGAAAGTCTGGAATCTCCTTGGGATGAAGTAGCTGAATGGATGATTAGATTTATCACTTGTGAAGGTCAATATGCTGTTTTATCAGGGCATCATATGAAGATTTTAATTTATTTGAGATATGGCCACACAAACCCTGAATTCCAAGTTAATTTTCCCCTGTATTTTTATGAAGATTTAAAAACTATGGCCAAGAAATATCAGGAAGGAAAAGGAACCCCTAGGCATCATGGTTTGATCAAAATAATTTGTAAACATCACTTTAGGGGTAATTTACAGAGCTTTGACAGATTCTTTGCTCCATGGGACGAAACTAGAAGCCCTGCATTTGCAGATGAAGCAGAAGAAGTTGAAAGCCCTAAGTCTGCAGAACAAGTTGAAAGCCCTAGGTCTGAGCCAGTGGTTGAAACAGAGTCTGTCCAAGAAGAGGGTCCATCCTCTCCACAGGGACCTCCCTCTTCTAGAACTAGAAGGCAAAGAGAAAAGCATGCTAAAATAGACTCTGCTAAAAAACGTAGAAAAGTATCATTTTTAGCAGATGTAACTGTGTTGCAGTCCAATAGCTCTGATGAGGCAGAACCAGGAGAAGCTGTTCAGAAAATGCCCAAAACAAGGAAAAGAAAATCTCCTGTTCAAACATTACGAAGGTCTGCAAGACTTCAAAAGGATACAACATCATTTGACCAAGGAGGTCAAGAGGCAGTAGCAGCAGAGGTAGACCTAGCAGAATCAACAGAACCTACAGAATTAGCAGAATCAACAGAACCTGCAGCTACAAACATAACAGAACCTAAATCCAGCCCTGCAGTGATCTTGGTGGATTATTCAGATTCCGATTCTAAGGAAGAGGCAGAGGCAGAAGAAGAGTCAGAGACAGGAGAAAAGTCAGAGACAGAAGAAGAATCAGAGGAAGAAGAAGATATCCAACTACAGCTATTTGCAGCAAGAAGTGTGGTAAAAACACAAACAGGATGGATAGAAGAATGTCAAGCTTCTATTACAGAAAAAGATCAAATGATTGCAATGTTGCAGAAGGAAGTGGCAGGTTTAAAAGCAAAAATTGCATCTTTAGAGCCACAACCTGATGAAGGTATACATGACACTCAAATGGCTGACATCTTGTTGGAATTAGCGACAGCTGCACATATAGTAGAATCACCCATCAGGGAAGAACCTATAATGGATATTGAAGGAGAACAGGGACAAGAACAACTTTTGATCTCCTCAATTCCTGCTGCAGATATTGAACTATATGAACCCCTCATAATAACACAGGACATGGGAATCCAAACTGAATTACCTATGACGGGAACAGAGGAACAAGGAGTACAGGTCAACCTGCCTTTGGCAGAAATAGAAGAAAAGGAAACACAAACAGATTCTGTCAGGGTTGACATGACTGACAAAGAGATACAGGTTCATATTGTTCCTCAAATGCAGCAACCTGTTCGCAATCCCCTTATGGTTCCACTTGAGGAATATAATGCAGATTTATCAAAGTGGATGATGAAATGCCAAAGGTTGGAAGAAAAGGTTTTAGCTTTGAAACCTTTGGAGGAAAAATGTGAGGCTAAAGAGGCAGAAATAACAAAATTGAAGAACCAAGTGCAGGATCTCTGTCAGAATGCAGAGTGTTTAGTCCAGTGCAGAAGACCTGCAAGGTTTTACACCTTAATCCTTAGGGAAAGATTTATCCGTTGGCAAATTATGAGAATCCACTCTAATTTGCCATACAAAATGGAAAATCCTGAAGAATTTGTGGATACCTACCTGCACAGCCCAACAGAACAGAAAAATCTGCTGTGTGAGTTATTCCTACATAATTTCTTTATGCCTGAGGATGACACATTCCTACCTCACATTTTTACAGGGGATATTCAGTTAAGAGCTTTCCTGTCCACTCTGCAAAATCAAGAATATTGGGAACAAAGAAACAGATGATTAAGGATAATGAGGCAAATGCAGCACTATATCTGAGGCCAATGCATGGTGATTACAGGGGTGCAGCCAATCAACATTTCACTATGATGAGAGAAGAAAAGGTGAGAAAACTTTATGAAACAAATCTTCAGAGATGCTTAGTCGATTTTCAGAATTTTACTCACCAGCATTTTAATAGTGCTTTAGCAGCCTGTAGAAATCGTTGGGGAGAGTTACCTCTTTCCTTGCAGAAGAAAGAACCTATCTCCCCCAATAACTTGCAGTGGTCAAAAAGAAGAGCTGAAGGTATCATGCAAGTTATTCAGTAGCTGCAACATCAGTGGATAGGATTAAGATACAGATTGCCTATTGTAATCACCCCTGTTCCATGGTTTTTTGATGAAGACCCCCAGCCAGATGATCAGTTTCAGGCATGGCTCAAGCAGATAAAAGAAATCAGAGGGTTTTACAAGATTCCTGGTCCAAAGTTCAGCTACCAAGAGAGAGTCATGGACAAGGATCTCTGCTCTATTGTAGCCTCACAGAATGCATGAGGACATGCATCAGAATAAGTTGGGGGGGATGATGAGGCCAAATATTGCCTCATTTTTTATTATTTTAGACATCCTTAATAGACCTTTTTGATATGTTTTAATGTTAATTTTGCTGATGAAATGCAATATTTACTACTATTTACATATTTGACTGTTTAGAAGCATAATATTCTATTTTTACTAATTTTCTGTATTTTCTGCATAAGTTTTGTTGATAAATAATGATTTATTGTGAAATGTGTTAAGTGCAATCACGTGTGGAATATATATCATTCATATCATGCTCTCTGAAGTTGTCAAATGCAGAAAATAGCACTAAAAATAGGTCAAAACTGCAAGCTGTGCAAAACTGTTTTTGACTGTTTTGACTTGGACAAATTCCAGCCAGATTTGCATGGCTTGGGATTTGGTCAAATTCAACTTAGGAAAGCGTGTGACCAGGTTGTTGAAAGACTTACAAGTCTGGTCCACCCAATGCTCGGCCAAAGAACCGCAAACAAGTGTTGGAAACAGTCATTCTGGCGCTGCTCTGAAAAATAACAGGGATTCTGCTCCGGAATAACAGGACTGCTCCGGAATAACCGGAAATGCACAGTTTTGACCAGAACAGCTCAGGAAAGACAACAAATTGCAGGAGAATGATAGGGATAGCTATGTAAATCTGTTATGCATCTTTTTCAACGCAGAAGACCTCCAGCAAGTGTGCAATGAATAGATTTCATATGTAACCATATTCTGCATTTTAGGAATGCAGTTTTAACAAGCATTCCTAAAATGCCAGAATTTGAATCATTCCACATCTGATTTAGCTATTTTTAATATAAATAACTGGCTCCCATCTGGGTTGAGCTATGTAGGAAGAATTAGGATTGCAATTAGTGTAATTCTGAATATTGTGAAATCAGATTTCTGTAGCAATAATATGCAGAATTTTTCTGCATGTTTTTAAATCAATAAAAAGTGCAGTTTTTGTCAATTTCACTTTATGATTGAAGGAGTGATTAAGTAGAACACCAGAGCTACTTCTTCACCTTCTTCTGAACCAGGGAGCAAGGGCCACTCCCAGGAGCAGAAGAAGGTTTATACCAGGTTTTCTTGTTTAATTCTGTCTGCAGCAGAATAGCAGGAAACCTGTCATTTTTTCTGCATTTTCTTATTTTGCTGAATTTATTTCCAGTTTTAGAATTTGTAGTTTCATTTTCATTTCTGAGTTTATTTCTAGATCTGTTCTTTTATTTTGCAAGATAGTTAAGTTTATTTTCTGCAATTCTAATTTCAGCAACTTTCATTTCAGCAATTTTAATTCAGTTTTTGAGTGCATTTTCAGATTCAGCAAGAGTAAAAATAGGTTTCTTTAACTGTTATTTCATTTCTGCAGTTTTATTTCAGCAAGCATAATTTAGTTTCCTTTCAGTTCATAGGGTTTAGAGTGACAGAAGAACCCCCAGCAAACACTAACTGTTCTACCAATAAAGCCATTTTCTGAATGGAGTGTCTTACACCTGCCTGAATTGACTATCGTAAACAGCCTTAGGACACCTGCCCGGATTGATAAATAATGATCAAATGATGAATTAAACGACACTCATCAGTATGAGAGCATGTATTGTTGTGTGTTGTTTTCCCTATTGTAGGGCGTACTAAGGAACATAAAATATTGGAGAAGGAATGTGTAGTTGAATATATCTAGATCCTGGAAGATTAACCCTTGCGCATATCAGTCTAGCCATATGGTTTTATCGGTAGACATTTAGACATCTAGCCCAAATGTCTAGCTATCTAGTCCTTATGTTTAGTCCAGACATCCAACCATCTAGTCCAGATGTTTAGCCATACAGTCCAGACGTCTAGCTGTCTAGCCAACCATACAGTCTAGATATCTAACTGACCAATCTAGCTGTCTATCCTTGACGTCCAACCCAAACATCTAGTCATTCATCTCAGATGTCTAGAGTATCTGTCTCAGATGTCTAGTATTCAAAGCATCTGTCAAGACTTATCTATTCATACTTGCAGGACATGATGACTGGTGTACCTTGGCCTATCATTCCCTCCTAGTTTATCATCATTCCATCGTATAGAGAAGTACTTACCCTTGTCTACAATAAGGATTACTATAAGTATCATGATTATAAAGAGAAAATAAATATTTTGTGTTTAACATTCTTGTTATATTATTTAGAGAATGGAATATTAAGTGGTTGTTATTATTTAATGCAAAGCTCTTTGAATATCTAATTATGTGGAATAATATGAAGAATGTGTGATTGAGAAGAATGATAGAATCCAGTTTCATGGATTATGGTCATAATTTATTTAAAGGTTGTTTAATTATTTTCATTGAAAATAAAGGAAATGCTAAATTCTAATGTTATGATTTGCAAAGTATTTAAGTTCCTCTGGGTATTTTTGAGCATTACCCACATGCACTTTGGTAAAATGTGCAAGGAAGGGCATTCCAGCCTCTAACAACAAAATCAAAAGGAAGTCGAGCACTTTTAGCCTAGGTATGCTAGATAGGGTTTCTCAAAATCTAGAATCCAAGGACATAAAAGAGCAAAAAATGACCAAGTCCTAGATTAACAAAAACTTTTATACCCAGGTAGAACCAATAAAGGTACCAAAAGTTCATCGTGGGGCTAAAAGAGCATAATACAAAAATGGCTAAGTCCTAGACTAGCAAAAACTTTTGTATCTGGGCAGAAACAATAGAGGTACCAAAAGTCTGTTACAGGGCCAAAAGAGTGAAATGTTGACAATGGCTAAGTCCAAGACTAGTCAAAAATTTTGTACCTAGGTGAAGACAACAAAGTTACCAAAAGTTCATCGTGGGATCAAAAGAGTGAAATGTTAAAAATGGCTAAGTCCTAGATTGACCAAAAATTTTGTACCTGAACGGAGACATCAAAGGTACCAAAAGTCTATCGTGGAGTCAGAAGGTGAAATGAGTAAAAATGACTAATTTCGAGACTGGAAAATATTTTTGTACCCAGGTGGAGACAGCAGAGGTATCAAAAATACGTTGTGGGGCTAGAAGAGCAGAATGTTCAAAATGGCTGTCTCAGACTAGCCAAAAATTTTGTACCCAAAAAAAGACATCAAAAGTGCCAAAAGTATGTTGCAGAGCTGGAATGTAAAATAAGCAAAAATGGCTAAGTCCTAGATAGGCCAAAAGTTTTGTACTTGAATGGATCCAGTAGAGGTACCAAAATTCCATCATCCATCAGAAGTCTTTTTATGCACTCAATAAACATAGTGTATCGCTCCAAATTTTTTGCATCCTTACCTTCAGGCTAAAGGATCCGTGCCCGAAAGGAGGATGGGAAAAGGATGGGACAATACCTCGGACTGAGAGGCCCTTTGAAGGTCCCGCCTCTCGGGGAGGGGTATTAAGGTGATTTTTCGACGGATGGTGGGGTTCACCAGAAACGTTTAGTGGCGCTTCCACGCCTAGGTTGGGAATGTGTTTGATGTGTTCAGCTTTAGCTTTAAACATCCAAGTCCTAGGTTTGGCCATATGAATCTAAGTTGTTCTATTATGAAAATGCAAATTAAATGAAGACAGAAAATAGATTTAAACAGAAAACACAGAGAATAATTAAGTGAAGAGATCCATACCTGGTTTCGGATGTCTGATGGAGGTTCTGATTTTTGAAGCAGTCAAGATCGTCTGGAATTTGATAGAATCGTCTCCTATCTGACAGGATCGTCTGAGATCTGATGAATTCATTAGACGAATTCGTCAGAGACCTGCAATCAGAGAAATAGATACAAAATACAGAAAATGCAACTATGCCAACAGAGGGCAATGATGTAGAATGACAGTAATAATGTTAAAATGATAATAATAAACAAAAACACGAGTGCATTACAATGATTTAATGACAATTTATGATTTTATTATGCATTAAGACTATATGGGTGAACTCCGGGATGCAAAATAATAATAAGTTTAACTAATGCAAAGCAAAATAGTAAAAAATGGAGAAAGAATGCAAACTCAGGGCACTGATTGCCCCCAATGTTGACTGCAATCGAAATCATCTCGGATTGGTACGAAATCGTCTCGAATTGGATAGGATCGTCTGCGATGATCCGAGCTTGCTCCGACTGAAGAATAACAAAGTTCTTGCAAGAAAATTTGAAAAGATACAAAGGCAAACAATGGTCTAGGATATTCTAATGCATGTAAACTCGAAGTGCAGAAAAATTCAGCCAGGGGGATGTCAAGGGGGGTCCTAAGGTTTAAATAGGCTTAGGAGGGAGGTTAGGAGGTTGGAGATCATCCTAATCTGGAAGATCTCCAATGGGGGAGGTCTCTAACGGCGTAGACACGCTTCTGCCCAGATTAGAGACGCCGTTGAAACATAAGCTAATTATGAAAAATCAGTTTTGGGACGAAATCGGCTGGACGTTCTGCTCCAGACGAAATCGTCCGATCTGAGGCGATATCGTCTGATCGGAGACGATATCGTCCAACGGATGAAACAAACTCTAAAAATGGCATGGAAAATGAGGAAACGGGTAGCAGACGGTTTGGGAGCAGTTTTGGGGTTAAAATTTGAATTTGAATTATTACTAAGGTAATTTTAATTATTTGCTAAGGTTTACTGCGCCAATTTTAGGGTGCTACATTTTGCCCCCTCTTTAGCAAATTTTTCGAGGAAAATGCGTTAAAGATGAGTTCTTCTCGATCTACGAGAAAGCAAAAATTATTCCCATTTTTAGGCGACGATTCTTGGTCGAATCGTACGACACTTATTATGGTGCCCCTCCGTGTTTTTACCCAAATCGAACGTTTGAGGTAAAAACATGGAAAAGCAAAATTTTAAAATGTTGTTAATTGTTTTTGAATAAAATTAAGAAAAATAGGGAAAAACCCTAATTCATTGTTACTGTTCATTTTCTGGTTTCTGGAGCTCTGCAAACAAAATGGTCGAGACAGTGCACAGATCGACAGAGGTCCGACGCGGGCTACGGGTAAGAGTCTAACTTAGTTTAGAATGCTTTAATTTTGATTTTCTATGCTTTTTAGATTAATTTTAAATGATTTTTGAGCATCGCGGCCATTTTTTTGGGCCGTCGACGTTGTCTGGATGAAATCGTCTCCATTTCGTCGAAATCGTCTCGATATCGCCGATTTCGTCCAGAGGCAAAATCGGCGAAATGGGGACGATTTCGTCAAATAAGGGACGATTTCGGCTTGCAAAATCGGAGACGAATTTGCTCAAATTGAACTTGTGTTACTTGCATTTTTAATCACTGTTTGATTAATGATTTTTATTGTTTTGTTGTTTATGTTGCAGAGAGGATTACTAAAGAGCAGAGAATGGAAATACGGTGGGCTGAGGGATGACTTGGCCGCTCTATCTCAAGCAGAGCGAGATCAGTTGGCTCAAGTCGGCTTGCAGCATGTGGCAGATATGCCATAGGTTTCTATAGATATGGGGCTATTGACACCCTAGCAGAGAGGTGGTATCCGGGTTCTTCCTATTTTCGGTTACCGATAGGGGAGATGACTCCCACACTGGAGGATGTATGGAGGATTTTGAGGATCCCCATACAAGGATGGCTAATAACTCCCATGGCCAATCAGGGCCACGCGATGATGCGACTGTGCAGAGATCCGAGCTTCACCCTAGAGAAGGGCGGAGTGAACATCGAGTCGCTACGCCGGATGCCCGGGGCATCTAGACCGACACAAGTTTTGGCCGGGGTGGTAGGTGGTCTCGTCGCTATGCCATCGTAGTGGATGTAGAGTACCATGGCTACTGACAGATGTGGTCTACGACATGAGAGACCACGGGTACAGGTTTGCTTGGGGGAGTTATGTACTATGCCGATTGTATAGGATCCCGCATGGGGTCGTATACAAGGGCGGTCGATGTCTGGTTATGACATCACTACTACAGGTTTGGTGCTGGGAGCACATCATGGTGCGGAGGCCGATAGGGCTCCCACCGATAGGGATTGATGGGGAGAGGCCCCGAGCTTTCTACCGGTGGCTCCGAAGAGGGTCACAACGACGGATAGATCTGCCAATGTCCCGGAGACTACTTGACGACCTTGTCTCCGACCGCATCACCCGGAGGCCTTGGAGAGATCATCCAGGGTGGGCCGAGGATGGACAGGAGCCGGCTCACGTTAGGCAAACCCGTTGGCTGAGGATGGAGAGGGGAGAGGTGGAGCTCCACCGCTACGACCGAGTTTTGAGGTAGTTCGGTCTACAGCAGGGGATCCCATCTCTTAGAGACTACGAGTTTTCCTGGACCGTCCGGGATAACACTACAGTTAGCGGGGCTCCAGATATGCAGCACTTCTAGAGTCAGGACGCAGATGATGCCCCGATCCAGCCAATGGATGGGGATGACATAGGGGTAGCCGACGGCTATGATGCCTGGTACACAGGCATCCGCCCTCCTCGGATGACGAGGGCTCAGGGTCCGATTCATGCAGTTGTGCATCGGATGGGGAGGCGGTGCCAGGCGGCCATTGAGGTGGCATAGGGTCACGACGGGAGAGAGCAGAGGAGGCCACAGGCTCAATAGAGGCCACGACAATGGGAGAGGAGGGAGGAGAGACCCCCTTCTCCACGGAGAGAGAGGCCACCATCGCCCGATAAGGGCAAGGGTGTGGACACAGGAGAGAGTAGTGAGATGGCTACTCTTCGGGTGGAGACTGTCCGTCTCCAGGCATAGGTGCAGACTCTATAGGATGAGGCTACACGCCATCGAGCTGAGGCTACATAGCTCAGAGATGAGGTTGCACGCCTCAGAGCACGGAGCGGAGGGGCGAGCACTCGGGACCTAGCACGGGCTATTGCCTAGGTCACATTCTATCAGACACTATACCACCATATGGTGCCAGAGGGGCAGAGGTTACCGCTGTCGGCCCATATTGTGGAGCCTATCATGATGAGGTCATCGAGGACATCATCACGATCAGAGTCCAGGACTCATAGCACCACACGGACTACGATGGGGCCACCTCGTCCACCTCAGGGCGAGGGAGGAGATGAGGCTGAGAGCTCGAGGGGTTCTCGAGGCTAGCTGCTATAGATTGCACTGCATATATTGATACATAGTGCTTATTATTATTGATAGGGGATTGAGTATGCCGAGGTACAGATTGTGGCATACCGATCCAGTTTTGAGATGATGTATATATTGTTGATATATATATAGATGAGATATTTTTGATCATATGACTTGTCTTATGTGTTTGTATGATGCTTTAATGTTTTGATTTGTTTGATTTGATGATTCATGTAATTATGTCATTTGGAAATATTATGGTTTGAATGTCATGCTTGTAAAATTTAAATGAAATAATCTGATGTAAACAAATTGGTTGTTTGTGATGTGATAATTTGATAAAAATAAAAGGGGACTTTTAACAATAATTTCAAAGGACATTGTCGCTATTATAGACCATTTCATGGAGTCGCCGCTCACTTGGTCGTCAAGCTAATCCTGGTATAGAAATATTGCTAAAAGTAAAAGAGTGCTTAAGAGACTGTCTTAAGACTTTGTTGTGATGATGCAAATGATGATGATGATGATGATTTGTTTTCAGATTTCCATGAAAATATTATGCATGAAATATTTTAAAATGATTTTGCTAGGCATAAATTCCTAAGTGTGATAAAATTTTTGAATAATTCCCTAGGAATTATACCATCATTGCAAAGTTGAAGTTTGACATAATGACATGAAATAGAATAAGTGTTTGTTTGTTTTAAAGCATAATTGTGTAACATAATGATTTAAGTCACATGTTTTGATGCTTTTAAATAAATGGAAAATAAAATTGGTACAATGGTTTGCGCTAGGCATAGAATTATAGGTATAGACTTATACCATCATCGCGAAATCCAAAGAAGAAAATAGATTGTTTTATTGCATGGTTGATTTTTAATTTTTGAAAATAGTCAAAAAATATGAAGATGAGGACTTGCGCTAGTCATAAAATTCCAATTTTGGTTTTGGAACTATACCATCGTCACGAAAGTCAAAAGTTATATATAAATGTAACTTGATTGCATGTTTTTGAAAATGATTTTGATTTTTGATAATGCATGTAGTTGTCTTTATACTAAACAACCTGTTCTTCAAAGAAGAAAATGAATTTATTCCAAACAATTTGCAAAAATATTTCAAAGTATCTTAAAGACAAAAGTTAGATTTATAAGGAATCCCATGTGCGTATGTGAGTTCATTACCAATCTTGATTTATCATAATGATACACAAAATCTCTCAAATACAAATGTGTGTGCAATTGCATTGTTCATTTACCAGTTTTGAGCAAGATAATTTGATACAAGTGATTTGAATGAACCAAATAAGTGTTCATTAACCATGATTTAGATGCATATAACCATACCGGACTACTATGTAGGTCGGGTTATCAAGAGCTAGCTAATCCATAAGCAGACATAGGTCTGTACAAAAGAAGGTCGCTAATGTGACATACATATCACCACGCTAGGAGTTACCCAAGGCCAAGCGGGTTGGGCACAAACCACCTGTTATGGGGCTTACCTCACAGTTTTTGAATAATTGAGAATTCCAGGGATTCAAGCTCATCAACCCTTCTTTTCTTTTCAATGGGTAGGGAAAGGGATTTTATTGCTTTTGCTTTTGCTTTTCTCTTTTGCTCTTTTTTTTTTTTTTTTTGTACTTTTGTATTTTGGCTTGATATTTGAGATAACGCTGAAATAACTTTTTTCTTTTTCTCTTTTTCTTGAACTTTTCTTTTCTTCCTATGCTAGGGATACTTGCTCGGATTAGCTGTAGAGCAAGGGATTTTTATTCCGGGTAGGGGTGAGCTTGTCCTTTTGCCAATTCTCAAAGATTCTAGACCATGTGCATGATAGGATAGCAGGGGAAACTTTTCGCTCAAGAAACCACTTCTACTATGTAGCATAGTATGGACATTACAAATGTAATCATTTTATTGTGAAAAGATATGCTTGGTTTAAGTAAATAACAAGATCAATTCTCTATGCTCAAACTTTATTTAATTAAATTTTGTGGACTTTGATATAAGAGAGATTAGTAATCATGCCGTATAAAATCAAGATATTTATTTTTGTGTTTGTGATAGTGAGGGATTCCAAATAAATGCTAATTTATCCAAAAATAATTTGAAAATATAACTGCAATACTTTAAGAAGAAATATATACAACAAATATTTTTGAGGAATTTGATAATTTTGATGTTTTTGTATTTTGATCTTAATTGAGGAATTGAAAGAAATACAATGTGATTGTTTTTTTTTTTTTTGAAACTTTTTATATAAGAGAAAAAAAGGAAATAATATACAAAACAAATATATACAATGATGGAATAACCAAATTTTATGCGTAATATCGCTTAAGATGCATAATATTCATAGGTTCTTTTAAATCTTTACTATCTAAGGTAGCTAATTTGTATGCTCCCGATTCAAATTTAGCAGTGATAATATATGGTCCAAGCCAGTTGGGCTCAAATTTACCTTTAAGGTCTTTAGTTGCATTAGTATTTTTTTTATTTTCCTTTAAAACAAGGTCGTCGATCTCAAAGGATCGATGACGAACTTTCTTGGCATATGATCTTTTAAGCTTGTTTTGGTAGGCACGAAGATGCTCCAAAGCATTGATGCGCTTTTCATCTAGGAGTTCCAACTGACTGAGTCTGCCAGCTTGATATTCATCTCCTACTTCGGTGTCTTGAAGTAGTAGAGCCAAAGAAGGAACTTCTAATTCAAAGGGAAAAACAGCTTCAATGCCATAAACCAAGACAAAAGGTGAAGTACCTGTGGGAGTACGCACACTAGTGCGATATGCCCACAAAGCTGGATATAATTGAATGTGCCAGTCACGGCCAGATTTATTGACCAATATTTTAAGAATTTTGATTAAGGTTTTGTTAGATGCTTCTGCTTGACCATTACCCTGAGGATAATAGGGAGTGGACCAACGATGTTGAATCTTATATTTTTGGCATAATTTCTTAACATCTTTATTTTTGAAACAAGTTCCATTGTCTGAGATGAGATTTGCAAGAATTCTAAACCTACAAATAATTTGATTAAAAATAAATTTAGAGACTTGTGTTCCAATGCAGGAAGCTAAAGGCATAGCTTCAACCCACTTCGTGAAATACTCAATGGCGGTTATGATGAATTTGTGTCCATCAGATGACACAGGATTAATTTTGCCAATAATGTCTAAGCCCCATTTTGAAAAGGGCCAAGGAGATGAAATAGCCTGCAGCTCTTGTGCAGGCGCATGGACAAGGTCAGCATGTTTCTGGCACTTGTCGCAATGGCGCACATAATCATGTGCATCCTTTTCCATGGTAGGCCAAAAGTAGCCTATCCTAAGGAGCTTTTTAGCAATGACACTACCACTGAAGTGTCCTCCACAAGATCCATCGTGGGCTTCACTTAAAGCTGATTTGGATTCTTCTAGATTCAAACATCTCAATAGGATACCTTCAAAAGATCTCCTATATAAAGTATTGCCAATTATTACAAATCGACTTGCTCGTCTACGTAATAACCGACGCTGGTTTCTATTAGAATTGACAGGGAAAGTCCCATTTTGAAGAAAATCAAATATTTCCGTATACCAAGGTTCAGGAGTAGTTTCATTGATTAGAAACACATCCAAAGGTTCTAAACATGACTTATTTGAAGCGGGTTCCTGGAGTCGACGAATAATGATGGTGGCATATTCGTCATCTAACTCCAAGGGCAGAAGAGATGCAGCTATGGCCATAGCATCAGCTGCACGGTTGCTAGTTCGAGGAATAGCTTCCAAAGTGACTTTATCAAACAAGGATAACAATTGCAAAACATATGCTTTATATGGGCATAATTTATCATCTCTGGTTTGATAAACATCATTAATTTGGTTTATAACAAGTTGAGAATCACCAAAAACTAGCAGATGTTTGATTTTTAACGCCAAGGCAGCTCGTAATCCAAGGATTAGAGCCTCGTATTCAATAGTATTATTGGTGCAAGCAAATGTTAATTTGAAGGACAGAGGAATGATGTGTTTTTGTGGAGATATTAAAATAATGCCCGCACCAGCCCCACTCATGCATCGGGCTCCATCAAAGTATAAGGACCATTGTTCAATATGGTCTCCCTCTAATTGAAGGCATTCATCAGGAAACTCAATGATGAGGGGATGGGTAGACTCTAAGGGTGCAACAGCTAACTGATCTGCTATGATTTGACCCTTAACAGACTTCTGTCCTATGAATGTGAGTTCAAACTCACTTAGAGCAAGAACCCACTTTGTTGTACGACCCGATAAATAAGGTCGACTCATGAGATACCGCAAGGGATCATATTTGGCAATGACATAGGTTTTTTGACTGAGCATATAATGGCATAGTTTTTGTGTAGAGAATACGACTGCTAGACATAATTTTTCTAATGCTGTGTAACGGGTTTCATAACTGATGAGGGTTCTGCTAATGTAGTAATTAGCACGTTCTTTCTTCTCATCATCAAGCTGAGCTAACATAGCTCCTAAGGCAGAATCAAAAGCAAAAATGTACAAGATAAAAGGACGATCATATTTAGGCGATGAAAGCACAGGTGGGTTAAGGAGGTATTGTTTGAGAAGTTCAAAAGCTTCCTTACATTCGTCGTCCCAATTAAAAGGGACATCTTTCTTAAGGAGCTTAAGAAAGGGACCGGTTTTGTCTGCCAGCTTATCGATGAAGCGACGGATGGCTTGAAGCTTACCTTGTAAACTTCGTAACTCGTAGATATTGGTAGGTGCGGGCATATCGTTGATAGCCGCAATCTTGAGAGGGTCGATTTTGATACCACGTAAAGAAACTAAAACCCCTAATAGTTTACCGGACTTGACTTCGAATATACATTTAGCTGGATTTAATCGAATAAGGTATTCTCTTAACCGATTAAATACTTTTCTCAAATCATCTAAATGATCATCTTCTTTAATAGAGCGAGCTATAATATCATCTACATAATCATGTAGGATATCATGCATCATATCATGAAAGATATAAGTCATAGCTCGTTGATATGTTGCACCCGCATTCTTTAAACCAAATGGCATCACTTTCCAACAAAAGGTACCCCAAGGGGTAATAAAGGCTGTTTTAGCCTTGTCTTCAGGAGCTATCCTGATCTGATTATAGCCAAAAAATCCATCCATTAGGGACATCATTCCACTCCCGACAGTAAAGTCAATGATTTGATCCATGTTTGGAAGAGGAAAATCATCTTTAGGGCATGCAACGTTAATATCTCTAAAATCTGTGCAAACCCTAACTTTGGTAGCTTCTTTCTTGGTGACTGGAACTACATTTGAGATCCATTCAAGCATAATCAATAGCTTGTATAAAAACAACATTCAAGAGTTTTTCTAACTCCCCTTTGACTAGCAAGGCCACTTTGGGATGCATTTTTCTAAGTTTCTGTTTAACAGGTTTAGCATCCGGATGGACTACTAGATGATGCATGACTACATAAGGGTCCAAACCTGGCATGTCTTCATATGTCCAAGCAAAGACATCTTCATAATCTTTAAGAAATGCAATGTATTCATTTTGTTTTTCTTGACTTAATTCTGATCCAATATTGATTATGTGAGGATTATCCTCAGTTCCAATGTTAACTTTAATGACGTTTTCTACTTCCATGTGTAGATCTCTTTCAAAATTAGGTGGGGCGGGTGAAACGCCCAATTCTTGTAATTATTTTAAGGTTAACTTGGAGAATTCATCTTGAGGAGTCGTGGCCTCAAGTTGGGCTATAGTAGGTATAGAACCATCAAAATAAAAACCATTGTGTAACAACTCTTCAACGGAGACATCATGGAAAATATCTCCTTCCAACTCATCATCGGATTCAACAATCAATTCAAGGTAAGCTATGGATAGCATATTGCATGTAAAGGGATTATTCTTTGGACACAAAGAATCTTGTTTATCTAGATAATCTTGATAACATATGAGTTGATCATCACCTTCAAAAGGGAAGGGTTGACCCTTACTAGGAAACAGGCCCACACCACATCGGGCGGGCCATGGTTCTACCTCGATAGGTTCTTTCATACCATTTTGGAAAGGTCCCAAGCCTTTCCCTTTATATCCCATTTTAAGCATTATAGGTTTAGCTTTAATATATTCATTAGCAAAATAGCATCGAGCATATCCATCACAATGCGTCTTGATGTTTCGGGGTATTCTTCCCCAATCATATCCTTTATAAATAAAAGCACAACTCCCGACTTGGTAAGTACTTCCCATAGGTTGTGGGAGGCCCAAAGTACGAGGAGATGGCGGCAAGTTATTTAAAAGAATTGAATTTTGCATAAAAGCATTTGTTTTTTCTGATATTAAAATTTTAGATAAATCCGGTAAAAGCTCATCGTAAAGAGCATAAGATGTAGAAGGATCATTCCCTATATCTTTAGATGTGGAAGGTATGATAGATGTAGATAATGTGGAGGTGTTAATAAATGGGTCTATAGGTTTTGAAATTATAGGGATGGAACATGAAGGATTGGTTGTGGATTTAAGATCCCGTTGAGGTTCTAGTGTGGTTTGTTCGTAAGATGGTTGAGGTAAATGTATAGGTGTGGTTGATGGAGGAGAAATAGATGATGTTATGGGTGTGTGTTTCACACGTTTAGATGAAAAATAAGAATTAGGATGTGTGGATGACAGAGCGGGGCAAAATTGCACTCCAACAGTGTTCTGCCAAAGCACACATATCAAAGGGTCTAGGGTCACCATGGATAGTGACCAACTGATTTTTAAATTCAAATTTAACACACCGATGTAAAGTGGAGGGAACCGCTCGCATCGCATTGATCCAAGGGCGACCCAAAAGTATATTGTACGATGTCTGGGCAATGTACAATAAACACGGTTGTATCTAGGGTTCGAGGACCAACTTGCAAGGGTATAGTAATGACTCCACACGTTTCTTGTGTCTCGTCATTGAAAGCTTTGATAATCATATCCATTTTTTTCATTTCATCACTTCTAAAGCCAAATATTTGGTAGAAGTCAAAAGTGCATATGTTTAAAGATGAACCATTATCAATCAAGACTCTTTTAACGACTACATCTCCAATTAGGGCAGTAATATATAAGGGGTTATCCTTATGTAAACTATGTTGTGGGATATCTTTATCCCGAAAGTCAATACAATCGACCTCTCGAGTGATGATAGTATTGGACATGGCTTCGGGTTGAATATTTTGTGGCACCATCATTTGGCTTAATGTGAGCATTAATTCATCTCTATGGGTAGGAGAAGATCTTAACAAGTCCAAAAGGGAAATTCTGGTTGTAGTATTGGATAATTGTTCATTAATATTGTAAGGAGGCTTAGGTTGAACATTAGACATATGATTCCCTTTATTGGGATTTTTCAAAACAAATGGAGCTGATCCATAATTCCGAGTTTGATCCTCGTTGAGAGTTTTGAGCCCGTTGTCCTGGCAACAACTCCGATGGTACCTACAATGTTATATTGAAGACGCTGAACTGGTCTTGGTTGAGCGTTTATGGCTTGTTCATTAGGAAGGAACTGATTAGGAGAGGGTCGAGTAGTAACTCTTCTAGGAAATGGTTCTTCCGGAACCATAGCATCTGTGATAGGTTGAATAGGATCCGATTCATTTTCAGAACTATTCGATTGGTTTGAGGTGATGTCTACTTCACTTTCAAGGATCCGATTCTACATCACTAGGATCGGGAGTTTGAATATTATGTAGGGGCCTGGTCGTGACTATGGATAAAGTTGTGCCAAATATTTGAGGATCCCGAACAGGTAATTGTCCGCTAATAGTCCCTACATATCGGGTAGGAGGGGGAACATTATGATGTTCGATTTGATTAGCCACTTCTTTACCATGGTTTGGTAAAGGATGTTGAAATATATCTAATGATTGATTGGCATTCTGATTCTGATTTTGAGGAATGGTCTTTTGAGCGTTATTAGGAGCATTTTGTTTAGGTTGGAAAGCTTGCACCTCCATTTCATTATTATCAATCAGATCTTGTATTTTATGTTTCAATATTTTGCAAGAGTTTGTAGCATGTCCAGGTCCTCTATGAAAATCACAATGTAAATCAGCTCTGTATCCGGGTAGAGTTGGATCAGGTTCCCAGATAGCTGGTAATTGAATCAAGCCTCGTGCTAGTAATTGAGGTAGAATGGTTGATAAAGGTTGATTCAATCTAGTAAATTCTCGAGGAGGTTTATCAGGAGGTTTTAATATAAATTTTTCTGTTGTCTTCGTTGTATTGATATTAGCAACGTTTCTACTATCAATGACTCCGTCACCTACAACTTGTTTGTTTTTATACTGATTTTTGGATGTTTTCTCATCATCTTTCTTTTTGAGCTGACCTCTCCTAATGAGAGCATCTTCTACCCTTCGAGCTAAGTCTATAGCTTGATCGAAGGTGGTTAAGGTAGCAGTTGATAACTCATAAGATATTTGTTCTTGCAAATTATTGATAAAAATATCCAACATTTCCCTATAAGGTAGCACAAAGTGCAGTTTTCCTATCAACTGCCTCCATCTAGCTAAGAAATCAGCAAAACATTCATCTTTGTCTTGTTTTAAGTTGTATAAATCTTTAATGGTGACATGCCTCTCGATGTAGGCACTAAATTGATGGACAAAAGATTCAGTTGTTTCTTCAAAATTTCTCAAAGAATGAGTGGGCAATTGATAGTACCACTCCAATGCCATTCCTCCTAAACTTTTCGGGAACATTTTTAGTAATAGCAAGTCATCATGTGATATATCATGACATGCTATCCTAAACATGCGAAGATGCTCTATGGGATCTTCAGTTCCTTTATATATAGGCAGGACGGGCATGGGAAAGTGTTTAGGGTATGGTTGTGCTACAACTATGGGATCCAGAGGTTGACTACATATCTCTCGATAATTGTACGAGGGACGGTAGGGATCTATCTCGGTCCATACGCGAAGCTAACTGTTTCACCATGGCTTCCAGATCATCGGTTTGCCCACCATATTGATTCGGTAGGGCATTAATATGGGATTTGTGAACATATGATGGAGGGACATGAAGATTAGATGCTATGTTGCTATTGTGTAAATTGTTGGTAGGAAGGGTGTTATGAAGAAGTTTTGAAGTTGTATTATGTTGTATCCCCGATTGTTGAAAATTGGTGTTTGGCTTTATTTTAGGTTTTTGTCGATTTGAAGCATATTGATCAATAGTTTGGCGAAATAAAGCAGTGAATGAAGGTTTCTTTTGTGTGGGAATGATTTTAGGCTCAATAACAGGTTCCTTAGGGGGTTGGGTAACCCTGTTGTTTTTGCATGTTCTCAATCATAGTGACCATATCTCTATTGGATGGTCCAGCCTTATCACTTTCTTGATCAACAAAGGACAAGGGATTAGTGTGTATGTTAAACATATCTTCCATGGCTGCTTGAGTGTCACTAATTTGTCCTCTATCAATACGAACCGCCATATTAAGAGCACCAATGTTATTATTGAAAAATTTCCAGAAATGATCTAAGTTATCAAAAGCAATAGTTCCATCTGGAGCCATTCTAGGGGATGAGGATCCTTCCTCTTTAAGATTTTCTTGTTGTTCATTTTCTTCAGCCAGCTCATCTTCTGGCTGTTCTAGAGTTTCTCCTTCCGGAATTGATTCCTCAAGAAGGACATTTGGGTTTTTTGTTTTGTCTCCTAACCAATCTTCTTCTTCTTCTTCTTCAGTTTGTTTACCATTCCTAAGTCTAGGCATTGTGCTTAAATTTAGATTTCAGCAAATATATATATACTTGTATATATATATATATATGCAAAAAGGTTAAGAGGTATATATTTTAATTATATACCTACTATAGTATTTGAAATAAAATGTTTTAGTTTTGTTATGTTTTGGTTTTTCTTGTTTTTTCTATTTTTGTTTTTTTTGTTTTTGTAACAATATTATAAAGATAACAAACAACACACTAAATGCAAGAAATAATAATAATGAAAGCAATGATCTAGTCTTCTATAAACAATTTATAAATATCATTAATGGGCTCGAGTTCTTCAGGAGTCATGAAGTGTTCTTCTTCAAATTGAAAATTTTCTTTCAAGAATTTAATGAAAAGTGCTATAGTGATATTATGTATTTCAGATTCTGGTTGATAATAATAATTCTCATGGCAATACTCATGATATAACATAGCCCGAGGAACTCTCCTCCACCTTTTTCTAATCATAATATCAATTTCTTGGACTTCTATATGAACTAGAAGTTGGTGTACCACAGCTGCGTTCTCGAGGTATTCCTCGAAGGTGAACAATTCTGAAGACACAAGAGCTCTCCTATAAGCTAACCACCTATGGCAGGCTCTCTGAAGTTCATGATAAAAAATGAGTTGATGAGGATCCAGGATCCTATCTAGGGCAAACCTCTTGATTTGTTTAAGTTGTATTGATCTAGATGAAATGATACCTAGCCTCCTATCAAGTTCTTTCCACAAAAGTTGGTTTCTATCTGTTTTAGGCACACTAAGCACATAATTAACTTCTATGGCTGCTAATTGGTTTTCAACATTTATAGTGACAACTAGTCTTTTCTTAGGAGCTACCATCTAGACATGATATGCAACTTAGTAGTTTTCTAATGATTTCAAATGCATCTATGTTTTTGTTTTTTTTTTGTTTTCAAAAGGTTTTAGTTTCACGTCGGGTTCACCAAAATGTATCGTTCCAAATTTTTCGCATCCTTACCTTCAGGCTAAAGGATCCATGCCCGAAAGGAGGATGGGAAAAGGATGGGACAATACCTCGGACTGAGAGGCCCTTTGAAGGTCCCGCCTCTCAGGGGAGGGGTATTAAGGTGATTTTTTGATGGATGGTGGGGTTCACCAGGAAACGTTTAGTGGCAGTTTCCACGCCTAGGTTGGGAATGTGTTTGATGTGTTCAATTTTAGCTTTAAACATCCAAGTCCTAGGTTTGGCCAGATGAATCTAAGTTGTTCTATTATGAAAATGCAAATTAAATGAAGACAAAAAATAGATTTAAACAAAAAACATAGAGAATAATTAAGTGAAGAGATCCATACCTGGTTTCGGATGTCTGATGGAGGTTCTAATTTTTGAAGCAGTCAAGATCGTCTGGAATTTGATAGAATCGTCTCCTATCTGACAAGATCGTCTGAGATCTGATGAATTCATCAGACGAATTCGTCAGAGACCTGCAATCAGAGAAATAGATACAAAATACAGAAAATGCAACTATGCCAACAGAGGGCAATGATGTAGAATGACAGTAATAATGTTAAAATGATAATAATAAACAAAAACACGAGTGCATTACAATGATTTAATGACAATTTATGATTTTATTATGCATTAAGACTATATGGGTGAACTCCGGGATGCAAAATAATAATAAGTTTAACTAATGCAAAGCAAAAAAATAAAAATGTGCTAAATACAATATCCAACATAGCTTCTCTATACCATAATACCCTAGGGAAGGGTTATGCATAGTGGTGAATATTCACAAATTGGGCTAATATTAGGATTTTCAAAATTGTAAATTGGCAAATATGAGAACCCTCGATGTCAGCCCATTTGCCTAAAATTTTTAGGATCAATTTTTTCTTAGGGTAAATTTGCTACAATATATATCCAAACATAGGCATATTTGTACTCTTTGGAAAGATATTTTCAAGCTTGATCTAATGGTGGTGTTTTTATGAAGTTATAAGATTATTTAATAGGTCAACAATAGCCCCAAAGATGAAATTTTATTTTAGGGCTTCAAATATCCCATATTTTGGTCTGAAGATGCTCAATTTGATTTGCTTAGGATTCTCCATGATTCACCTTGATTTTGATTAGGATTCACCATTTTTTTACAAGTGTATTTTGATTCCAACCCCTTATGCATAACCCTACCCTAGGGTAATGGCCAAGTTAAATCTACAAATAAAACAATCTACACCATTCTTCATAAAATTGTTGCAAAATCATATCATGATTGGCATAACCAAATGTCCCTGGCCCTCTAGGCTTAAAAAATAAACATACGTACTCCCATAGGTGCCATATTATTTTCTCAATTTTATGGTGCTAAGGTCATCATGCCTCTCAAACTTGAAATTTTGTCTTTAAGGATATTTTTTTAAGACTTCATCAATGACAATACCACTCAACAAGCACAATTTGACCAACTTAACCTATTCAATGAGCATTGCATTCATGCTATCGAACATACACGTGTCTATCAAGACCACCTTTGGTGAGCCTATCATAATAAGGTTCATCCAAGAGAGTTTCAAATTGGGGATTTAGTCCTCAAAGAAAATCAACAAAACAACAATTAGCCACCTTACCTTCATGATAAGTTCACATCGAACTAGTTAGGACCTTATATCATCACTCATAAATTTGGTTTCGATGCCTATTCATTAGCTACTCTTGAAGGTGTAGCCAAGCCTAATCCTATCAATATTATCTATCTGTGTATTTTATACTTAATGTACCTACTACCTTACACATTGTACATACCATTTTTATAATACTTTCCTTTCTATTTCTCTCTACTCATTTCCTCTATTCTTATCCTTTCCTCTAGAACCTTGTCGATGTTGTATGGTCAGGCTATGAGCGACTACATATCTTTGATTTGGTTTTCTTCTCCCACCTTCTCTTTCCTTCTCCTTTTATCATCCTATACCATCATTGTATGGTCATGCTACGAGCGACTACATACTTTTGACTTAGTTTAAGTTTCTTCTATTCTTTCTCCTTTCTTCTTTTGCCTCCTTTCATCCTTTATCCTTTCTCTATTTTTGCTTTCTTCTTTTTTACCTTCCTTTACCTACTTGATCATAAAGACCTCCTATTCACATTATATATTTATCTACTCATCATCAAAAAACTCTTTCATACACATTCCCATGCATCCACACATGATTATTATGACCTTACATCGGCATTGCTTTACTTTGCTTGTACATTCTTCCCTGTCAGTTTGCTTTGGTCTAGTATATTATATATAATTTGGGGATACACTGATGTTGCACTCACTTATTTCACTTGATTTGGGTCTCTCACACATATGTTGGTCACCTACCACCATGCATTTTAGGTGTCTTGTTATGTCACATCCTCTTATACATATCATAGTATCAACATTGTTCGTCGTCATGTCCACATCTCCCTTATGCATCGACCACCCATTGCTTGTATATAGTACCACTTTGAGGAGTTAAAATCACATTTGTTAGCATGAATGCTATGGTATTGGGAAGATTTTTTGTTTCTCAACCATTCATAGTCAGCTAATCACTTTGTATCAAATATCATCCAGCTCTATAGGATTTCAAGGCTACCCCTAGTTGAATTGAGGTCATTCATGGACCACTCACACATTTTACATCTTAAGAAAATTTTGAGTCTAGGGAGGAAAACACCTTGCATAGACCTTGCAATTTAGTGAATACTTTATCTTGCTCATATTATTATTTGTGTTATAAAAATAAACCTAGGGATAAACAAAGGGACAAGCATAAACAAAACAAAAAATGCGTAGAAAATAAAAGCCAACTCTCACACAAAAAAAAGAGAAAAAGAGCACCACAAAAAGAGAATCAAAAGGAAAAGGGATATAAGAAAAAAGGAATACCCTCTAAGAGTACTATTAAAATTCTTGAACCCCTTTGGTCCTCAGGTCCAAAATAACATCACGGGATGATTTTCATCATCAACAATAAGCTCCAAGAGCCTTCTTGATAGTGGAATAGTCTTACAAGTGGTGATACATCCATCACATTAACGACCTTCTCTTGTACATATCATTGTACACTTATTGATGAGCTAGCTACTTTGGCTAGGTTTGTAGTGGGTTATTCCAACCTCCCTCAAAATGGATAAATGAACATCATGTGCACACACAAGTCCATGGTAGATATAGATTTAGTTAGGCTAGTCTATATATCTATAGGATATTGTGTGATTATTAGATGAGTTTGATTGTTCACACTATGTTGTTTGAGTGTCTAGAAACTCTTTTAAAAATCTATCATGCTTTAAAATTAGGGGTGAACAACATCACTGCTACCTCTACTTATAACAAGTGTCTCTTCATTATAGTTGTACTTCCTCCTCAACTACATTTCATCTATGCATTTCTTATACAAGCACATTAGTTCATGCACTTAATGCTTACTTATCGCATATCTAGGTTCACATGCCCAATCATTATTTTTTGGCTTCACAACACAAAGTGATATAGTTTAAATGCAATACAAACAACTAATCACCTGACACATTTCACATTTCACATGTACACACATTTCTCTATCTCCTATTGGTAAACATTCATCTATGCATCTTCATTAATCATTAGGTTCATCTTACCTAACATTTATCATGAATCAAATCACATTATACATATGCAATCACTAGTGTTTCACATCACACACATGCATCATTTTCATTGTTCATAACAATCAAATCACACATATACATCATTTACATCATTCATATTAGTCATGTCACACACATTAGACACACAATAAATAATCATAAAAATATCATAATGTATATATCATATCAAAATCATGAGTACACTATCCATAAACACATCATCCATAGGCTCCATCGCCTATACATTACATCATACATCACCACACTAGGCTATCATATACAAAATTAGTGGTACTCTTGCCACATCAACAAAAAATAAAACAACACAAAGTACTCATATAATGCAAGCTATCTTAGCTCTGCATCTCATCATGTGTCTCCCCATTTACCTCTCATGGAATAGGAGGCCCATCCGCTCTCCTCGATCCACCTTGACTACTATGGCTGGGATCAACCTCGGTCACCTACGATTGCTTCTATGATCACTTGCTTTGAATCTGGTGGGATCGTGACCTTGAATCTGAGGAATGGAATTCTAATCTTATTAATATCTAAGTCTTCCTCCAATTGGTGCACCTTATTCTCCTCTTATAAGAATAAACCCTCTAGAAAATGCTTCACCTAATATATCCCATCCATATCAACTACCATGGCATCCCTTTGAGTCCTCTCCTTAGTTGCCTCCTTGCAAATTTATGCTATATTTACCTCCATATACTCCCTTTGGGTCCTCTCCTATGTGAAATTCTTCTATAGTCGAGCTATTAAGAACTCCCACTAAGCCCTCTCTTGAGTCACTTCCTCTCATAGTCGCTCCAAATCCACTACTAGAGCCTCCCTTTAAGTGGTATCTTCCCATAGTCGAGCTACCTTGGCCACTAGGACCTCCCTCTATGCTCACTCTTGAGTGACATCCTCCTACACTTGCAGTATACTAGCCTCAATAGTCTCCATCTATCCCCTCACGTAGGCCACCTCTCTCTCGATCTCTAGTCATACCATTATAGCTCCATCCCTCTCCACTATCAGATTAGCCTACTCCTACATCCAAGCAATATCTCAATGGTCAACTCCCCCTCCACCTATTACACTCTATCACATAACATGAAAATATCCTCATAAGCATGAATCATGTTGCATAAATAGATCAACAAGTCTATCCCACCTGGGGTAAGTGCACCACACCCCTCTAGAGCAACTATCAGCTCCTACCATCCCCTTGTGTGGATATCACCTCTCTCCACTCACTATTGCACTCATCATAGCAACTCACCATTGTATTCCTCCTTACTATACCTATCCCCTCCATCATTAGGATTTATAGCTACCTAATGAGAACTACTAGGCCTCACACCTCCTACACCATATTAATCCCACATTTACCCACTATAGACTACTCATCCCTACCATAGGATATCCTCCAAGGCTACCTCCTCCACCCTTGGCATCCCCTCTAATCCATCCCAATCTACCATATATCCTCACCATTGTAGCCTCTATATATATGTCTACTACCCCTACCTCAAGATCCCAACTCTGAGTAGCCCACCACACATCATACCTTGGTATGGTTCCCATATCATCGATATCAAGAATATCTATGTTGGCATCCAACCCAAGCTCTAGAGGCATCACCACTGGTCTTTGCCCAGGATATTCCTTAACCTACCAAATCATGATGGGTGCCTTAGGTACCTCCTATCGTAATCCAAAATATTGTAAGAGAGCTAAATGGGAACCACTCTGCCTGGGTGGACTCCCACCCAATAACCTATTAGCCATACCTCACTCAACATAACTTCCACCTCATATCATCTCAATCTAGTGACCCCCTCCATGGTCTCCAATAGATATCCTCAGACCTCAACTAGTTGAATACCTCTTGATAATATAAACCATACCCCTCATTTGGCCTATACAATTGATCCTCCATATCCATCTACCACCACAAGGTATAGGGAACATCTATCCCCATAAACTCATAGACCCTGTAGGGTAATCCTTATGGTTACTCTTCTACAATGTGCTCCCATCCCCACACCTGGAGGAGCACACCCACTTCCATCGTCCATCGACTAGTCTGCCTCACTCCATGTAGCTTCCTGTAGGTCTACACCAACAAATTTGACACCAATGATCTACTATATCATATAAAACCCCCATCATCCTCCATGAGAATCAATATCTTGACATATTTTGCATCACATGGTTGGCTATTAATGCCATAGCCACCTAGTGCCTCAAGATCATGCCAACACTACTTGTAGTCCACTCCTCCACTAGTGACCCTAATCTCCTTCCATATGTAACCTAACAATCACTACAACATCACCTTCCACTAATTATACCCCATAGTGATCATATTCAACACCTCTATAGGTACTTTGTAGATCTTGTAGACATCCTCCAATGTGATCGTCATATTCCCTATTGGGATATGGAAGGTGTTGCAATTTGGATCCCATAACTTACATAATACCTCCACATAGGCATGATCATAGTGTATCACCCTCATATGATACACCCCATGCAAACCCACATTTTGCACCCACTATAGGTCTACATCCCCTATGGTCTTTTTTAGGTCCTCTAACAAAGGATAAAATTGGTGCCTCAAATCAATATTTGCTAGTGCTCATTTCACACAAACATATTTTTCTTATTAAAAACCATGAAACAAAATCACACTTCTATATTAGTTAGGCATTCATATATGCACTCTATGCCCCCTAAGAAACATCCAAAAAAAAATTCCCGATCGCTAGGTACCCAACGATCAGAAAGATATGGGTATTTTTGGATACTCGTTTTCTCATTTTGCACCTCCATGGAAATGTTTTTCACAAAAATACTCTCCACACGTGTCAAAAAGACACTCATGTAAGCACATCGTAAAAAATGCCACATCACACACAAGCAAACAAATGATATTTTTGGATATCCATTTGGCTCATTTGCTCATCCATGACAACATTTCACACAAAATGACTCAAAACACTCTTATTCATGCACATCAAAAAATGTGCCACACCATGTAAAAAAATACAAATGGTAATTCTAAATATCCATCTGGCTAAATTTTTCATCCATAACAACAATATTCCACACAACAACTCACAAACACATGAAAAATGCAAAAATATATTTTATACACATGCTTCTTGAAAAACAAAATTTTCAAACCCAACAATAAAAAAATAAAACATTGAACAAATATTGCACACATGCACATACATCAATGTAATTTCACTTTCACATGCATAAAATCCTACATCTACATTTCTATATCATTTTGCGCATCTATAAAAAGGCCCTAGGATTCTTTTTAAATTTCCACAATTCAAAGTGTGCAAGTTTCAAACTTGACTTACCCATACCACTTGCTCACCATCTTGTCCAGCCTAACCTACCATATCATCCCTCATATCATGATTCTAATAGCACTCCATGATAAATTTTCCTCCACTCCCTCTCCTCTCACTCTCTGGAAATTTTCAAGTGTGTAAATAACACATGCACCTCATACCACCCCTTTTGTAGTCATGACTCTCAATCGCTAGGTACCTAGCGACTGAGGCCAAATTAAACCAAACTCTACCCCAGGATCCCCCACATGATTCTCAACTTTTCTAACATACTCTTGCTGAAAAATTCTTTCATTTTCATCTAATTTCACCACTTTTCTCACCTCATAAACCAAATTTTCAAGTGTTTCATTGTCGCTTCATTTTCACCTCTCATCGTCTCATCGTTTGAGGGGGTAGACATCTCACAAAAGTTGCTTTACACGTGATCAATAACCAAACACTCAATACTGGAAATTATGTTTGTCCAAGAACCTTTTCCAAAGATCATCTTATACCCTCCTTTTTTGGGGCAACACAAAAGTAAAATTTCTCTTCTCATCAAAATTCCAATTCAAATGAACATTTGATGGACCAAAATACCGAGTCTTTATATTGATCATGGATTTCCTTCTTCAAGATTGGCAGTTGTAAGACCACTCATGGATGAAGAACTTAAGAAAAACCTAGCTAGGGTTGAATAGTTTATCAAATAAAATCAAGCTCAATAGATTATCAAAGATAAAGTTTCAAAGATATTTGCTCCTTCCAAAATTGGGGCATCTTACATTGATCATGATAGTAAGGCAATCTTACATCTACTCCCTCAAAAATTATTATGGCATGATGAAAGCCACCACCATTCACAACCTTCCGTCATCAACTCTTATTTTATAAAAAAAAAATCATTGTTTGGTGTCACTAAATTTTTGCACTGCCTTATGTCTTCACACACTACAATACAAAAAGGGGCAAATGTAGACACCCAAAAGTTGCACATGGCCATACATTTCTTCTTCATGGTTAATTAATTTGCAAAAGCCACCAAATTGCATTAATTAATCTCAAAACACTTTACATTTATCAAAAGGGCTATCCATAAGCCCCTTGGGCCACTCAAGCCCTTTCCTATGCCTAATCATGGTCCCCATGTGACCACCAACAAAAGTCTCACCATGGTAACCCTAACCTTGGTTTAAAAGTCACTTTATCATTAAAGTGCACTTTATGACTTAAACACATATTTAATTAGGATTAATCAAGATTAACACTAATCTCATCCTCACACATGTGTGCACCCATGACTTGCATGAGATATTTTAAATATGCTTGATTTAACCATGATCTAACCTAGGATCTACTTAATCAAGGTTAACCCTAACCTTTGCTCACACATGTGTGCACATGGGATATTTCTAGATATTTAGAAGATCCCTTTTTAGGGTATGTGGGAGGATGAGTCACCTTCCACCTCACCCTTTAACCTTACCATGGTTAAGGTCTAACCCTTACTCCACTCCACCTCATAGGGGACACCTCACCCCCCTAAGCTCTCCAAAAGCTATAAATAGGAGTACTTTTCCTCCTAAAATCCATCCATATCATTCCACATAACAAAAATTTACCAAAATTACATCAGACTTCTACCCATAAATCAACCATCCATCAACCATAAAATCAACATGACAACCACACATTTTGTACCCTCTTGCATACCCTTTTAACATGTTCTAATAGGTATGAGAGCACATCTGATGCTGACTAGGAGCTGCTACAATATTGGGACAACTTCATCTTCTATCACATCCAAAAAAATTTAGTTATAGGCTCAGTTGTTAGCTACCTAGCGACCCAATTTGGTCACTAAGTAGGATGCAACTCTATACAGAGTCTGTATTTGAGCAACAAAAAGTTACAAAACCCTCCCGATAGGTAATATTTACTATTTTAAGTCACTTACATTTAATTACAACTTTTATTTATTGTGTTGCTTTATTTAGTGTCTTTTGTCTTCACAACTATGAGATCTAATCAATAATAGGTCCCCAAAAGCACTAACCCCATTTTGGAGGTCATACAAGTTTGGACGATAGGTTTGATCAAAATAGTGGCATGCATGCACTAGGCCCACACCCCTTGAGGATCATTGGAAGACAAATCTAGGACATAGTTGATAGTTCACTGAAATAAAAGGGACATTCACCTTGTTGAACCTTGTTTTGTAGCCTTCTAAGGCAAATTTGTAAAAAGGAACACTTGCAACCCCTTTTGAATATAAATATATTTCATAGACTTTATGCCTATTTTCCACTGAGTTCACCTACTTTTTACTAGTGGTATAAGTGTTGTTGGAAAGGTAAAATTACTACTAGCACTATTGCTATCTAAATATGCTTTCGTTGATGATTACCTACTTTCTAGAACCTCTAAAAAATAGAACAAGGTCAATTTAGTAACAAAGGGGCCTACCTATATCAACATAGAACATGTAACTCTCTAAATCATCATCATACCCATGTTCAAACAATAAAAAAGGAATAGATGTTGAAATTAAAATGATAATTATTTAGATCAATAGAAAAAGTGTCACTTGGGAGTGGTAGTGGCATTAAAACTTCTACTAGCTATGGCATGCTCTCTCCTTGATGATATACTAATACTACAACCCTGCAACACCTTTGTCTATAGGAACAATACTTTAGGTCTTTGAGAAAAGACTCATTTGATTAATAATGAACTTAATTAATATTTTTGTCTGGTCAATGTAGGGATGTTTATGGAATTGTAAGCTAACTAGATAGTAATATAATATAGTTATACAAAAACTAATAAAAATATGATAGCAAATAAATTATTTGTTAGAGAGAAATGAAATTAATAAATGATGATAAAAATGAATAATAGCAAAAGAAAAATGACAAAGAGTTGAAGCATGGAGAGGGACAAACATGCAACTACCAATAGGATGGTTACTTCACATGGCCTTGGTATATGTCACATAACATGAGAAGGTAAATACTCATTATTTTTGTAAAAGAGGTAACCAATGTAGTCCATAGAACATGAGTAGTTGGGTCTAGCAGAACCTCACTATAGAAAGTTGATTTTTAGATGCTAACTCAAGTGAAAATTTCACTATTCAAATTGTAGATAAGGGATAATGTTAACAAAGCTTTGTTATCATACAAATAAAAGTGAATAATAGTCTCTTCATAATTTTGTGATTGGGAAAATATTGCATCTAATGAATGAATCATATAGGGATTGACTATTAAAAGGTGTTCTTTATTTAACTCACCTAAAGGATGGATTTATAGGGAGATGATACTCCTTAAGGGAGGCTTCTAGAGAATCTATCACTATTGAAAATTAGTAGGTGTTGTCATCTATATTGCTTGGTGAGTTCTAAGACCATGATGCACTCAAGGTTAAGGTGGATGTAGTTGGTATATCACAATCCAGATGATGAGACACCAAAATATATCATTATTTCAAGGATATTTCACATAATTTTTATCATTTTGCCTAAATACTATAGTTTATGTTAAGTAATTTAATTAATATTTATATTAATGTTGATGATAATATGATAAATTATAAAAAGTGGTATGTTGTTGTTCGAAAAAGTTTTTTTGCACTTTTTTATGGTTAATTTGCATGATTTTAGCATTAATTAGGCATGTAATGAAGTGGAATAAAATGTATTGAAAGTGGAATATTTGGTCTAGGTTTGAATATATAATATAGCTACATTTTTGAAAGTATTTTCCACCCATGTTTTGTTCTTTTAAGATAATTTGGAGTCAAACTACGTAAACTACACATAAGTTGGAAACTATAGGACTGTTACAACATAAAACTATAGGTTTTGCTCTAAAACATCCAGACAACAAGTTGTAGTCTTCTAAAAAATGGGGAGAGAACTCAAAATAATAGTTCAAAATATGGAATCATATCCTTGCACCTGAGATCAGCCAATCAGCCAACAAACCAAAAATTTTGCACATATTAAGCAATCAGTCACGTGTTTCAGAGCACTATAGGTTTTTTCTACATTAAAATAGAAATAACTTTGATCAATTTTACGATGAATATGATGAGTTGTAGGGTCAATATTCGACATGGATATTCCCTACAAATATTCCAAGTTAATACTTAATAAATGGAGGTGCAAAAATAAGGAAATCTATTTGAACTAATCTGTTATCTTAAATCTAGAAAAGTCATATTGCACTACAAGTTTTTCTTGCATTAAAATAGAACTCATTTTGATTGATTTTAAGGTGAAAATGATGAATTGGAGGGTCAATATTTGACATGAATCTTCCCTAGAACCATTCCAAGTCAATCCATAACAAATGGAGGTGCAAAAATAGGGAAATCTATTTGATCTTATCTATTGTCCTAAGTTTGGAATAGTCAAACTTGATTGTAGAATTTTGTAATCAATACAACATCAGACTATTTCCTATTTTTATCCTTGTTTGCAAGTAGTCAAGTTGAGAATTTATTTATAAATACTCCTTGTTTGCCCCTTTGACAAAGTTAGTATGGAAGAATAAAAGTATGAATTGGAAGAATTCAATAAAGCATGTAATTGGTATTTTGTCCTGAACTTGACTATTTCAATTTTATTGCAAGAATTTGTTGACTCTATAGGTTAGTTTATTTTCTTCTAAAACCTTGCACATTTCATTGAGCTTGAAGCTTAGGCCCACTCTAAGGATTAGTGGAAAATTTACTAATGTATTTTTAGGTTTATTTTTTAGTCCTTTCTTTTTATGTTATTTATTTTCAGTAGTTTAATTTTAGCATAAAACCTATTGTTTCAACTATATTTTAGTTGTGTTTTCTTCCCCTATTTGTAAGTGTGTTCTATTATATTTTTTCATAGCTGATTGATCTGAGTTAATTCTTGTATTATTCATTTTTTTCAGCAATTTAAATTTTAGCATTTAGTTTTTAATTTATCTTGTTTTTATCAATAGTTAATTCAGCATTTTCCATTCCATTAAAATAGTTTTATTTTCAATATTTTAATTTTATCATTTCAGTTCAGTTGAAATTAGTGTAGTTATTATAATTTTAGTTGATTTATTTCTATAAATTAGATAGAATTTCTTTTAATGCAAAGTGTAATTTAGCATAGTTTCATTTATTTTTGCAAGGGCATTGTGTTTTCCAACTTTCTTAGGGTAATCTAGAGCCCTAATATCTAATGTGTAGTTCCAAGACCTATATCACATATAACCTTAGGACACTGCCTTGTTTTTGATAGCTAAATTAAAGTGAGAGCATTAACAACACTCATCACTTTTTGGCATCGTTGTTGTTGGAATTGTGTTGAATATTTTCCATGTTATTCATGTGGTGTTAACTCTAAAAGGACTAAACACTCTACACCTATTCTCATCAAGGTTCAAGGCTAGGCCAAGCCATGAGTGGGGGTATGAGGGTGGCAGCCCATATTCGAGGGTCGTAGGCAAATTTTTTTGGGGTTTAAGCTATTTTTAGAGCCATATGGGTAATTTTGGGTTAATATATAGTCTACCTATGGTTTTGCACCCATGGTATTGTAAACCCCTTCCTATGTTGTTGGAATATAAAATGGCACTTGCATGAGGTTTTTGTAATGTAATATGCAATAAATGTAATCACAAATGAAAAATGAGCAAAAGGATATTATTGTATTGGAGATGGTCAAGTTTATACAATAAGGAGATATTCTTGCTAGGTTTTTCTTGAAAGGGTTTTCCAGGATAAATTCTTGTGTAATGTGTTATTTTTCTTTGTTTTTCCTTTGATTCTACATTTACTGCTTTTCTAGATTTTGTTTATCAAGGTATTATTTCTCTTCATTTGGTATTAGAGCTAGGTTTTAGATTTTTTTGAGGAGTAAGGGTTTCAACCCTAGGATAAATTTATTCTTGAGTGGGAGCAGTGCATGGAAGAATCTAGGTGAAGGAAAATGATAGGAAGCACACGTGTAGAGATCAAAAAATTTAATGGACAAAATTTTGAGTTATGGAAACTCAATATGGAGGATTTGTTGGTAGATAAATATCAGTAGAAACCTCTAGGAACTATAGAGGAGGAGTGGCTAAAGATCGATAAGAAGACAAGGAGCTCTATCAGATTATGCTTTTTTTATTTAGTATTGTTGAATGTATCGATAGAGACCAAGACAAATTTGTTATAGAAAAAGTGGGAGCGCTATATCAAAAAACCACTGGTAAATAAAATCTTTCTTTGAAAGAAGTTGTATTCTCTTTGGATGAATGATGGTGACTTTGTGACTAAACATATGAGTACTTTTAAAATTGTGGTAAGTCAACTAAACTTTGTAGATATAAAAATGGATTAAAAAGTGTATTACTTTACTATATTTATTACCTGATTCATGGGATAACCTAGTTATGGCTATCACCAATACTACTTCTACAATGATAGTAGAAGATATAGTAGTAACATTGCTATTTGAGGAAATGAGATGAAAATATTTTGAGGATTATCATCAGAAGTATGCCTTTGTTGTGAGAGGTCATTCTCAAGAAAGAAGAAAAAATAAAATAGGAGAAAGGAAATCCAAATCTAAGGGAAAATTTATTCTAGAATAAAGGAAATGTTGGAAGTGTGGTAAAATAGGGCATTATAAAAGAGATTGCAGATTTAAAAAGGTTGATGAAGGAATGTCTGTAGAAAAAAGACCACAAATAAAGATTCAATGGACCTATTCCTAGTTACAACATGCTCAAGTGAACACCATGACTCAAGTGATTCTTTTCATATCATTCCTCACAGGGATGGGTTCTATGAATATGAAAAGATAAATAAAGGTGAAGTATTCTTGTGAGATAATTCAACACATAAAATAATAGGCGAGGAAGAGTCAAGTTGAGGTTAAAATATGGAAGAATTAAAACCTTTCTTGGTGTGCTACATATTCCAGGTTTGGCAAGGAATCTAATATCCATAAGTAATATGAATGATGTGGGTGTGACTATGGTATTAAATAAGAATAGCTACAAGATGGTTCATGGATGCTTAGTGTTGGAAAGGGGAGTTTATATAGAAACTTTGTTCAAACATGAGGCTAGAACCATAAGTATTGATTGCAATAACTCTTCAATTCTAGATGAAATTAATATGGTAGAATAAGCTCCAAGTATTCCTATAGCAAAGACAATGTTGTGGTATGAATGCATGGGGCACATTCATGAGAAAGGTATTTGAACATTAAAAATGAAAGGTATGGTTGAAGGAATTTTTGATTGCCCATTAAATTTTAATTTTTGTGAGCACTGTGTTTTTGGAAAGAAACCCAAGTCAAGTTTCCTAGTAGTGCTACAATATTTGAAGGAATTTTGCATCTAGTTCACAATGATGTGCTTAAACCTACAAAAGTACCATCATTAGATAAATCTATCTATTTTGTTACATTTATAGATGACTTCTAAAGAAATACATGGGTATATTTTTTACAATATAAATTTGATGTTTTCAATAAATTTAAAGAGTTCAAGACTCTTGTAGAAAATCAAACAGAGAAAAAGATAAATATTTTGAGAAGTGAAAATGGTGGTGAGTATTGCTCAAATGAATTTGAGCAGTTTTACAAGGACTATGGAATAGAAAGGCATAGAAAAACTCCATATACTCCACAACATAATGGAGTTGTAGAATGGATGAGAAAAACATAGATGGATAAGGCTAGAAGTATGCTAAGCACTATTGGGTTAGAAAATAAATTCTAGGAAAAAGTCGTATTAACTTATTGTTACCTCATCAATAGATCTCCTACCACAAATTTGGTAGATAAAACTCCATAGGAAGCATGGAATGGTAAGAAACTCTATATCAGTCATATAAGGTTTTTTGATTGCAAAGCTTATATGTATGTCCCAAAAGATAAAAGGACTAAGCTAGACTATAAATATTAAAACAAATTCATATTTTTAGGTTATAGTATTGTTATGAAAGGATATAAGTTGTGAAACCCAAAAACATAGAAGATTGCTTACAATCATAATGTGATATTTAAAGAAACAAAAGGGGTTCCAAAATAGCAAATGCAACCAAGCAAAGAACAAAAAATAGTTTAGGTAAAACTGGATCAGGAGAAAGAACCTATGGTAGACCCTAATGCTACAAAATAATATGATTTACAAAGAGAGTTTGAAGAGGAATATTCAGAGGAAGAAGGTGAGGAGGAAGTTGTAGATGCAAAACCTAGAACACAAATTTTGAGGAGATCAAATTGATTGATAAGACTCCCAAAAAGGTATAGCCCTTCAAATTTTTGTTCTACATTTAATTTATCAGTTACTGATGAAGAACCCAAGATTGTAAAGGAGGCACTTCAGTCAAGTGATAATAAGTCTTGGAAAAGAGATATGGAATAATAATGGAGTCCCTAGGTAAAAATAAGACATGGGTACTTGGTGAAATTACCCCTATAAGAAAACTTATTGGTTGTAAGTGGTTATTGAAGAAAGAGTACAATGTAGAAGGAAATTTGGAGAAATACAAAGCTCACTTGGTAGAAAAATGATTTTATCAAGTTTATGGAATTTAATTTGGTGAAATTTTTTCTCTTGTGGTTAAACTAACATCAATTAGAGTTTTATTGGCTATTTTTTCTACTTTTGATTTACAAATAGAACATATGGATATAAAGATAACTTTTCTACATGGTGAACTTTATGAAGACATATATATGTCACAACTAGAATGCTTTAGGGTAAAAGGTAAGGAGGACTTGGTATGAAAGTTGAAGAATTGTCTTTACGGGTTGAAGCAATCTCCAAGAATGTGGAACCAAAAATTTGACAGGTTTGTTTTGACACTTGGGCTTGGAAAAAGTAAAGCAGATCCATGTGTTTATTCAAAAAGGAAGGTGAATTTATTTTATCATTGTTTTGTATCTAGATGACATGTTGCTAATTGGTAACAATAAGGAGATGATAAAGTTACTAAAATATTAGTTATGTTCTAAATTTGACATGAAGGATTTGGGTGTTGCAAAATTTATTTTGGGTATGGAAATAATAAGAGATCATGCAAATATAATTTTTTTTAGTTAAATCAAAAGAAATATGTTGATTTAATACTATAGAGGTTTAGGATGCATGATTGTAAACCAGTATGTACTCCATATCCTATTGGTTAAAAGTTATTTTTTGAATAGTGTCCTAAAACAATTGAGGAAATTGAATAAATGTATCATGTTACTTATGCTAGCACTATTGGCAGTCTAATGTATGCAATGGTCTATACTAGATCTGATATTACACATGTAGTGGGAGTAGTTAGCAGATATATATCCAATATAAGAAAGGAACATTGGAATGTTATGAATATGATCTTTAGATACTTGCATAGAACTACATATTATGCTATCGGTTATAAAGAAAAATCTAAATATAATAATATTGTAAATCTACAAGAGTTTGTGGATGTAGAAATTTTGATACTAGATATAGAAATCATTATTAAAATATCAATAACTGATTGATTATTCCATGGGATCAACTTTGTATAAATAGCAAAGTTGATCATTGAGAGCCATTGGATTACAATAAATCTCAACTAGTGTAAACTAAGAGTTCACCCGACTCATGGAAGAGTGGTAACTCAAGTAAGTCTATCCTAGTAGAACTTGAGAGAATAAATATTTATTCTAACACCCCCCTTAAGTGATACTAGGGGTGAATGTAACAAATGAGTCTCGATAATAGGGCCTGATGAGGTGCTCATGTACAATTTTTTTTTTAAGATATGGTAAAAAAAACCACATGGGAAAAAACCATCTTTCAAAAAGAAAAAAGAAGAGGCATGTCTTCGAATGGAGAAGATTTTCCTCATTGAAAAAAAAGGAAATGAGTCCCGATAATTGGGCCTAATGAGGTACTCATGTACAATGTTATTACATATAGGAGAGATGGTGAAAAAACCACATGGAAAAAACCATCTTCCAAGAAGAATTTTTTTTTAGGAACAATAAGAAGAAAGGAGAGGTGAAAACCTCTGTGCACCCTTATAATGCAAGTGCCTAACCCCAAGTTTTTCTCGTAACTGAATGTAACATGAATAAGTAAAGGATTTGGTGAAGACATTTGCAATTTGGTTTTCTGTGGGAATGTACTCCAAGTTTATATCCCCTTGCTAAATGTGTTGTCGAATGAAGTGCATGTGAATCTCAATGTGCTTGGTGCACTGATGCTCAACTGGATTACGGGCAATATGAATTGTGCTTTGATTGTCACACCAAAGGGTAATAGGTTGGTCATTTAAAACACAAAATTCCATTAGAATATAATGAAGCCAAAGAGCTTCCTGACTGGCCAAAATTGCTGCCCTATATTCTACCTATGTAGATGATAAAGCTACTACTTGTTATTTTTTGCATGACCAAGCAATAGGTGAAGAACCGTAGCACCCTAAAATTGGCGTAGTTAAACCTTAGTAAAAAGATAAAAATTTGAATTTTAAACCCAAACCGCCCGTTAACCGCCCGTTACCCGCTTTCCTCATTTTTCTCACCATTTTTAGGATTTGTTTTGACCGTTGGACGATATCGTCGCAGATCAGACGAAATCGTCCCAGATCTGACGAATTCATCTGGAACAGAACGTCCAGACGATTTCGTCCCAAAACCAAATTTTCATAATTAGCTTCTATTTCAAAAGCTTCTCTAACTTGGGCAGAAAGCGTGTCTGCATAGTTAGAGTCTCCCCATTGGAGATCTCCCAAATTGGGATGATCTCCAACCTCCTAACCTCTCCCTAATCCTATATAAACTGGGATTTTCTTAGTTTATCCCCCTGAACCCCCTAGCTGATGGATTTCCCTGTAGAGTTAGTTCCTTATGCATTAGAGCATCCTCGCACCATCGTTTGCATTCTGTATTTCATGTTTTCTTGCAAGAATTTTACTATTTTTCAGTCGGAGCAAGCTCGGATCGTCGTAGGCGATTCCAGACGATTTTGGACGATCCTGTCGAGGAGCGCAGATGATCTCGTACGATTGGAGGTGATCTTGACTGTAGTCCAGATTGGGGGCAATCAGAGCCCAGAGTTTGCATTTCCTTATTGTTTTTCTGCATTTCTTTGTGCATTATCTTAGGTTATTATATTTATGCATCCTGGAGTTCACCTCATTTAGCATAGATATATGATAAAGTCAAAATAAATTGTCAAATTGATGCATTTCCTTTTAATTGCTATCTAGATCTACCATTTAGGCAAATTCATTGTTATTTCTATCATTTCCCCTTGCTTTTGTAGTTGCATTTTTGGTATTTTGTATCTATTTTTGTGATTGCAGGTTTCTGACGAATTCATCAGATCGTCGATGATCCTATCTGATCTCAGATGACCGACTATGATCTGAGATGATTCTATGCAATTTCAGATGATTCTGTATGATTCGAGATGATTTGGACTTCTACAAACCATAGAATCTTCATTCAGACATCCGAAATCAGGTATATTCTATCCTATTTAGCACATTCTCTATGTTCAACATTTATTCATGTTTTTTGTATCCATAAAAATTAGCATCGACATATAGATTAGCTTAGATTCATCTTGGCCAAACCTAGGAATTGAATGATTGAATATAAAATGAACACATCAAACCTATTATCAACCTAGGCGTGGAAACTGCCACTCAAAAGTTTCCTGGTGAACCCACCATCCATCAAAAATTCACCCTTATACCCCTCCCCGAGAGGCGGGACCTTCAAAGGGCCTCTCAGTCCGAGGTATTGTCCCATCCTTCTCGCATCCCCCTTTCGAGCGTGGATCCTATAGCCTAAAGGTAAGGATGCAAAAAATTTGGAGCGATACATTTTGGTGAACCCGACGTGAAAACTAAAAACCTTTTGAAAACAATCCAAAAAAAAAAAAACATAAATGCATTTAGAATCAAAGATTGCATATCATATTTAGATGGTAGATTATAATAAAAGACGAGCTGTCACCATTAATGTTGAGAATCAATTAGCAGCTATAGAGATTACTTCTGTACTTAGAGTACCTCAAACAAATAGGGTTCAACCTTTATGGGATGAACTTAATAGGAGATTGAATATCATTGAGTCTAGATCAACCGAACTTAGGCAAATCAAGAGGTTTGTCCTAGATAGAATCCTGGATCCTGATCAAGTGACCTTGTATCATGAGCTTCAGAGAGCTTGCCATAGGTGGTTAGCAGATAAAAGAGCCCTTGTGTCTTCTGAATTGTACACCTTTGAGGAATACCTCGACAATGCAACTGTAGTACATAAATTTCTATCTCGTATAGAGGATCAAGAGGTCATTCTTACGGATAGAAAGAGATGGAATAGAGTTCCTAGAGCTGTGTTATATCGAGAGTATTGCCATGAGCTCTATTTTTACAAGACAGAGTCAGAAGTAGATAACATCACCATAGCACACTTTGTTAAGTTCCTGAAAAACCATTTCCAATTTGAAGAGGAGCATTTCATGACTCCCGATGAACTTGATCCTATCAATGACATCTATAAACTATTTATAGAAAACTAAGCCATTCTTTTATTATTATTATTTCTTGCATTTAGTGTGTTGTTTGTTGTCTTTATAATCATAAAAACAAAACAAAAAAAAAAAAAAAATAAAAATAAAAACAAAACAAAATCATAACAAAAATCAAAACATTTTCTTTTAAGCATTATAGTAGGTATATAATTAAAATATATACCTCCCAAATTTGTTGCAAATATATTAATATATATTTGCTAAAATCTAAATTTAAACATAATGACTAGACTCAGGAATGGAAAATAGACTGAAGTAGAAGAAGATTGGTTAGGAAAAATGGTAAATAAACCAGATGTCCTTCCTGAAGACCCAATTCAGGAAGAAGGAACCCTAGACCAACAAGAAGAAGAGTTTGTTGACGCAAATGAACAAAGAGAAATTGTTAGAGAGGAAGGATCCTCATCTCCTAAAATGTCTCTGGAAGGAGCGGTTACTTTTGAGAATATGGAACATTTCTGGAAGTTCCTCAATACTAATATTGGCGCTCTTAATAGAGCAATCCATATGGACAAGGATCAAATTAGTGACACTCAAGCAACCCTAGAAGACATATATCACACACGCACTAATCCCTTGTCCTTCATTGATCAAGAAAGTGATCAAGCTAGACCATCCAATTTGGATATGGCCGCTATAATCCAAAACATGCAACAACAACAGGTTACCCAACCATCTAGAGTACCTGTTACCAAGCCTAGAGTTATTCCCACACAAAAGAAACCATCATTCACTGCTCTATTTCGCCAAGTTATTGATCAACATACCTCAAATCAACAAAAGCCTAAAACAAAACCAAATACCAATTTCCAACAATCTAGGGTACAACATAATGCTACAACAAATCTTCTTCATAATACTCTTCCTACCAACCATTTGCATAACAACAATATAGCATCTAATCCTTACGTCACGCCATCCTACGCTCACAAATCCCATACTCATGTACCACCAAACCAATATGGTGGACAAACTAGTAATCTGGAAGCCATGGTGAAACAGTTAGTCTCCCGCATGGACCAGATAGATCCCTACCATCCCTCGTACAATTATCGAGAGATGTGTAGTCAGCCTCTAGATCCTATAGTTGTAGCACAACCATATCCTAAACACTTTCCTATGCCTGTCCTACCAATATACAAAGGAACTGAAGATCCCATAGAGCATCTTCGTATGTTTAGGATAGCGTGTCATGATATATCACATGATGATTTGTTATTACTAAAAATGTTCCCAAAAAGTTTAGGAGGGATGGCATTAGAATGGTATTATCAACTACCCACTCATTCTTTGAGAAATTTCGAAGAAACCGTCGAGTCTTTTGTGCATCAATTTAGTGCCTACATTGAAAGGCATGTAACCATTAAAGATTTGTACAACCTAAAACAAGACAAAGATGAATGTTTTGCTGATTTCCTAGCTCGATGGAGACAGTTGATAGGAAAATTGCACTTTGTGTTACCTTATCGAGAAATGTTGGATATCTTTATCAATAATTTACAAGAACAACTATCCTATGAGTTATCAATCGCTACCTTGACCACCTTCGATCAAGCTATAGATTTAGCTCGAAGAGTGGAAGATGCTCTTGTTAGGAGAGGTCAACTTAAAAAGAAAGATGATGAGAAAACATCCAGAAATCAATATAAAAATAAACAAGTTGTGGGCGATGGAGTCACTGATAGTAGAAATATCGCTACTGTTAATGTTGCAAAAACAATAGAGAAATTTATACTGAAACCTCCTGATAAACCACCCCGAGAATTTACTAGGTTAAATCAACCTTTATCAACCATTCTCCCGCAATTACTAGCACGAGGATTGATCCAATTACCAAATATCCAGGAACCTGATCCAACTATACCCGGATACAGAGCTGATTTACACTGTGATTTCCATAGAGGACCTGGACACGCTACCAACTCTTGTAAAATATTAAAACATAAAATACAAGACCTGATTGATAACAATGAGATGGAGGTGCAAGCCTTTCAACCTAAACAAAATCCTCCTAATAATGCTCAAAAGAACATTCCCCAAAATCAGAATCAGAATGCCAATCAATCATTGGACATATTTCAACATCCTTTACCAAAGCATGGTAAAGAGGTGGCTAATCAAATTGAGCATCATAATGTTCCCCCTCCTACCCGATATGTAGGAACTATTAGTGGACATTTACCTGTTCACGATCCGCAAATATTTGACACAACTTTATCCATGGTCACGGCCAGACCTCTACATAATATTCGGACACCTGATCTTAGTGATACCGAATATGAGACTGAAAGTGACATGGAAATCACCTCAAATCAATCGAATAGTTCTGAAGATGAATCAGATGTTGTTCAACCCATCACAAATTCTATGGTTCTGGAAGAACCATTTCCTAGAAGAGTCACTACTCGACCATCTTCTCACCAATTACTTTCTAATGAACAAGTCATAAACGCTAGACCAAGACCCATTCATCATCCGCAAAATAATATTGTAGGTACCATCGGAGTTGTTACTCGACAACAGGCTCAAAATTCTCAACAAGATCAAACTCAGAATGATGGATCAGCTCCATTTGTTTTGAAAAATCCCAATAAAGGGAATCATGCGCCTAATGTTCAACCTAAACCTCCTTATAATATTAATGAACAATTATCAAATACTACAGCTAGAATTTCCCTTTTGGACCTTTTAAGATCTTCTCCTACCCATAGGGATGAATTAATGCTCACATTAAGCCAAATGATGGTACCACAAAATATTCAACCTGAAGCCATGTCCAATACTATCATAACTCGAGAAGTCGATTGTATTGACTTTCGAGATAGAGATATACCGCAACATAGTTTACATAAGGATAACCCCTTATATATTACTGCCCTAATTGGAGATGTAGCAGTTAAACGAGTCTTGATTGATAATGGTTCATCTTTAAACATATGCACTTTTGACTTCTACCAAATATTTGGGTTTAGAAGTGATGAAATGAAAAGAACTGATATGATTATAAAAGCATTCAATGATGAAACACAAGAAACGTGTGGAGTTATTACTATTCCATTGCAAGTTGGTCCTAGAACCTTAGACACGACCGTGTTTATTGTGCATTGCCCTGCATCGTACAATATACTTTTGGGTCACCCTTGGATCAACGCGATGCGAGTTGTTCCCTCAACTTTACATCAGTGTGTTAAATTCGAATTTAAAAATCAGTTGGTTACCATTCATGGTGATCCTAGACCCTTTGATATGTGTGCTTTGGCAGAACCTGTTGGAGTTCAATTTTGCCCTGCTCTGTCATCCACACATCCTAATTCTCATCATCCGCCCAAACGTGTGAAACACACACTCATAACATCATCTACTTTTTCCCCACCAACCACACCTCTACATATAGTTCAACCATCTTCCGAACAAACCACATTAGGACCTCAAAAAGATCCTAAACCCACAACCAATGCTTCTTGTTTTACTCCTATAACTTCCATACCTTTAGACCCATCCATCGACATCTCTACAACGTCTACGCCTATCAAAGGCATGTTTTCCGCATCCAAAAACATAGGAAATGATCCTTCTACCTCTTACGCTCTTACCGACGAGCTCTTACCTGATTTATCTAAAATTCTTGTATCGGAGAAAACAAATGTTGCTATGCAAGATTCCCATATTTTAAATAAATTGCCACCCTCTCCTCGTACCTTGGGCCTCCCACAACCTATGGGAAGTATCTACCAAGTCGGGAGTTGTGCTTTTATTTATAAGGGATATGACTGGGGAAGAATACCTAGAAACATCAAGACTCATTATGATGGGTATGCTCGCTGTTATTTTGCTAATGAGTATGTTAAAGCTAAACCTATAATGCTTAGATTGGGCTATAAAGGGAAAGGTTTGGGACCTTCCCAAAATGGTATGAAAGAACCTTTTGAGGTAGAACCATGGCCTGCCCGATGTGGTGTGGGCCTATTTCCTAGTAAAGGTCAGCCCTTCCCATTTGAGGATGATGACCATATTATATGTTACCAAGATTATTTGGATAAACGTGATGCTTTGCGTTTAAGGGATAATCCATTTACATGCAATATGCTATCCATAGCTTACCCTGAGATGATTTCTGAATCTGACGATGAGTTGGAGGGGATATCTTCCATGATGTCTCCGTTGAGGAATTGTTACATAACGGATTTTATTTCGATGGCTCTATACCTAGTATAGCCCAGCCTTGAGGCCACGACTCCTCAAGACGAATTATCCAAGCTAACCTTGGAAGAATTACAAGAATTAGGCGTTTCACCCACCCCATCTAATTTTGAGAGAGATCTACATATGGAAGTTGAAAACGTTATAAAAATTAACATTGGAACCGAAGATAACCCTCACATCATCAACATTGGATCAGAATTGAGTCAAGAAAAACAAGATACATACATTGCATTTCTTAAAGAATATGAAGACATTTTTGCTTGGACATATGAAGATATGCCAGGATTAGACCCTTCTGTAGTTATGCATCACCTAGTAGTCCATCCGGATGCTAAACCTGTTAAACAAAAACTTAGAAAAATGCATCCTAAAGTGGCCTTACTAGTCAAAGGAGAATTAGAAAAACTCTTGAAGGTTATTTTTATACAAGCTATTGATTATGCTGAATGGATCTCAAATGTAGTTCCAAGTAACTAAGAAAGAAGCTACCAAAGTTAGGGTTTGCACAGACTTTAGAGATATTAATGTTGCATGCCCTAAAGATGATTTTCCTCTTCCCAACATGGATCAGATCATTGATTTTACTATTGGGAGCGGAATGATATCCCTAATGGATGGATTCTCTGGTTATAATCAGATCAAGATAGCTCCTAAGATCAGGCTAAAATAGCCTTTATTACCCCTTGGGGAACCTTTTGTTGGAAAGTGATGCCATTCGGTTTAAAGAATGCAGGTGCAACATATCAACGAGCCATGACTTATATCTTTCACGATATGATGCATGATATTCTACATGATTATGTAGATGATATTATAGCTCGTTCCATCAAAGAAGATGATCATTTAGATGACTTGAGAAAAGTATTTGATCGGTTAAGGGAATATCTTATCCGACTAAATCCAGCCAAATGTATATTCAGAGTTAAGTCCGATAAATTATTGGGGGTTATCATTTCTTTACGTGGCATTGAAATTGACCCTCTCAAGATCATGGCTATCACTGATATGCCCGCACCCACAAATATATCTGAATTACGAAGTTTACAAGGTAAGCTTCAAGCTATTCGCCGCTTCATCGATAAGTTGGCAGACAAAACCGGACCCTTTCTTAAGCTTCTTAAGAAAGATGTCTCTTTTCATTGGGACGATGAATGCCAGGAAGCATTTGAACTCCTTAAGCAATATCTCCTTAAACCACCGTGCTTTCCCCACCTAGATCTGATCGTCCATTTATCTTGTACATTTTTGCTTCAGATTTTGCCTTAGGAGCTATGTTAGCTCAACTTGACGATGAGAAGAAAGAACGTGCTAATTATTACATCAGCAGAACCTTAATCAATTATGAAACTCGTTATACAATATTAGAGAAGTTATGTCTCACAGTCATATTTTCTACACAGAAACTATGCCATTATATGCTCAGTCAAAAACGTATGTTATTGCTAAATTCGATCCTTTACGATATCTCATGAGTCGACCGTACTTATCTGGTCGCACAGCCAAGTGGGTTCTTGCGCTAAGTGAGTTTGAACTCATGTTTATAGGACAAAAGTCTGTTAAAGGTCAAATCATAGCAGATCAATTAGTTGTTGCACCCTTAGAGTCTACCCATCCCCTCATCATTGAGTTTCCTGATGAATGCCTTAAATTAGAGGCAGACCATCCTGAGCAATGGTCCCTATACTTTGACGGAGCCCGATGCATGAGTGGGGCTGGTGTAGGTATTATTTTAATATCTCCGTAGAAACATCTTATACCTCTGTCCTTCAAACTAACATTTGCTTGCACCAATAATACTACTGAATATGAGGCTCTAATCCTTGGATTACGAGCTGCCTTGGCACTAAAAATTAAAAATTTATTGGTTTTCGATGATTCTCAACTTGTCATAAATCAAATCAATGATGTTTATCAGACGAGATGATAAATTACGCCCATATAAAACATATGTCTTACAATTATTATCTTTATTTGATCAAGTTACCTTGGAAGCTATTCCTCGAACTAGCAATCGTGTGGTCGATGCTATGGCTGCAACCGCATCTCTTTTGCCCTTGGAGTTAGATGATGAATATGCTACCATCATTATTCATCGACTCAAGGAACCCGCTTCAAGAAAATCATGCTTAGAACCTTTGGATGTGTTTCTAATCAACGAAACTACTCCTGAACCATGGTACACTGATATATTTAATTTTCTTCAAAATGGGACCTTTCCTGAAGGTTGTAATCGCAACCAGCATCGGTTATTACGTAGACGAGCAAGTCACTTCATAATTATTGGTAATACCTTGTATAGGAGATCTTTTGAAGGCATCTTATTGAGATGTTTGAATCTAGCAGAATCTAGATCAGCTTTGAGTGAAGCCCACAATGGATCTTGTGGGGGGCATTTTAGTGGTAGCGCCATTGCTAAGAAGCTCCTTAGGATAGGATATTTTTGGCCTACCATGGAAAATGATGCACATGATTATGTGCGCCATTGCGACAAGTGCAGAAACACGCTGACCTTGTCCATGCACCCGCACAAGAACTGCAGGCTATTTCATCTCCTTGGCCCTTTTCAAAATGGGGCTTAGACATCATTGGAAAAATCAACCCTGTGTCATCTGATGGACACAAATTCATCATAACCGCCACCGAGTATTTCATGAAATGGGTTGAAGCTATGCCCTTAGCTTCTTGCACTGGAACCCAAGTTTCCAAGTTTATTTTTAATCAAATTATTTGTAGGTTCGGAATTCCTGCAAATCTCATCTCAGATAATGGAACTTGTTTCAAAAATAAAGATGTCAAAAAATTATGTCAAAAATATAAAATTCAACATCGTTGGTCCACTCCCTATTATCCTCAGGGTAATGGCCAAGCAAAAGCATCTAATAAAACATTAATCAAAATCCTCAAAAGACTGGTCAATAAGTCTGGTCGAGATTGGCACATCCAATTATATCCTGCTTTGTGGGCCTATCGAACTAGCGTTCGCACCCCCATCGGTACTTCACCTTTTGTTTTGGTTTATGGCGCTGAAGCTATTTTTCCCTTTGAATTAGAAGTTCCTTCTTTAGCTCTACTACTTCAAGATACTGAAGTAGGAGATGAATATCGTGCTGGTAGATTTAGTCAACTAGAACTCCTAGATGAAAAGTGCATCAATGCTTTGGAGCATCTTCGTGCCTACCAAAACAAGCTTAAGAGAGCATACCTCAAGAAAGTTCATCATCGATCCTTTGAGATCGGTGACCTTGTCTTAAAAGAAAATAAAAAAATACTAATGCAACTAAAGACCTTAAAGGTAAATTTGAGCCTAACTGGCTTGGACCATATGTCATCACTACTAAATTTGGATCGGGAGCATATCGATTAGCTACCTTAGATGGTAAAGATCTTAAAGAACCTATGAACATTATGCATCTTAAGCGTTATTATGCATAACATTGGGTCATTTCATCATTTGTATATATTGTATTTTGCATATTGTTTCATTTTAGCCATTTATATCAAAATATTTTTCAAAAATAGTAACAGTATTTATTCTTTCAATTCATCACTCAAAATCAAAATATAAAAACATCAAAATCCTCAAAATCTTCAAAAACATCTTTTATTTTCGTACCTATCAATTCTTGAAGTATTGCAGTTATATTTTCAATTATTTTGGATAAATTAGCATTTATTTGGAATCCTGCACTTTCACACTCACAGGCATAAATATCTTGATTCTATTTGGTATGATTATTAATCTCTCTTATATCAAAGTCCACATTTGAATTAAATAAATTTTTGAGCATAGAGAACTGATCTTGTTATTTACTTGAACCAAGCATATCTTTTCACATTAAAATGATTTCATTGCAAATTCAATATGATGCTACATAGTAGAAGTGGTTTCTTGAGCGAAAAGTTTCCCCGCTATCCTATCATGCACATGGTCTAGAATCTTTGAGAATTGACAAAAGGACAAGCTCACCCCTACCCAGAATAAAAATCCCTTGCTCTACAGCCAATCCGAGCAAGTATCCCTAGTATAGGAAGCAAAAGAAAAAGTCAAAGCAAAAGAGAAAAAGAAAAATATTATTTTGTATCATCACAACAATATTTCAGCATTATCTCAATATCAAGCAAAAATACAAAAAAAAAAAAGAGAAAAGAAAAGCAAAAGCAATAAAATCCTTTCCCTACCCCTTGAAAAGAAAAGAAGGGTGAATGAGCTTGAATCCCTGGAATTCTCAATTATTCAAAAACTGTGAGGTAAGCCCCATAACAGGTGGTTTGTGCCCAACCCGCTTGGCCTTGGGTAATTCCTAGCGTGGTGATATGTCTGTCACATTAGCGACCTTCTTTTGTATAGACCTATGTCGGCTTATGGATTAGCTAGCTCTTGATAACCCGACTTACATAGTAGTCTAGTACGGTTACATGCATATAAATCATGGTCAAGGAACACTCATTTGGTTAAGTCAAATTACTTGTATCAAATTTTCTTGCTCAAAATTGGTGAATGAACAATACAATTGCACACACATTTGTATTTGAGAGATTCTGTATCATTATGATAAAGCAAGATCGGTAATGAACTCACATTTGCACATGAGGGTTCCTTATAAATCTACATTTGTCTTTGAGATAATGTAAAATATTTCTGCAACTCTTTTTGGAATAATTTTATCTTCTTATTTCAGAACATCTGTTTAGTATAAAAACAATTATATACATTGTTTTCAAAAATCACAAAATGCTTTCAAACAACATATGACACACATATAATCAATAAAGTCATGTTCATATTATTATTTTCTGTTTATCAAAAGTCAAAAATCAATCATGCAATAAAACTAAAATATCAATTTCTTCTTTGGATTTCGCGATGATGGTATAAGTCTATACCTATAATTCTATGCCTAGCGCAAACCATTGTTCTAATTTTATTTTCCCTTCATTTTAATTCATAAAAACATATGACTTACATCATTATGTTACACAATTGAGCTTTAAAACGAACGAACACTTATTCTATTTCATGTCATTATGTCAACATTCAATTTTGCAATGATGGTATAGTTCCTAGGGACTTATTCAAAAATTTATCACACTTAGGAATTTATGCCTAGCAAAATCATATTTCTTTAATATGTCATGCATAATATTTTTTATGAAAATCTGAAAACAAATCATCACCATCATCACTTCCATCATCACAACACAAAGTCTTAAGACAGTCTCTTAAGCACTCTTTTACTTTTAACAATATTTCTATCCTGGGATTAGCTTGACGACCTAGTGAGCGGTGACTCCATGAAATGGTCTATACCAACGACAATGTCCTTTGAAATTATTGTTAGAAGTCCCTTTTATTTTTTCATCAAAACACACCACAAAACAACCAATTTATTTACATCAAATTATTTCATTTCCAATTTTATAGCATGGCATAAATATTTTCTTTCCAACGATATAATTACATGAATAATCAATCACAAAATTCAAAATTAAAGCACCATACAACATATACACAAGTCATATCATCAAAAAGATAATCTATATATCTCAATCAATTATGTACATCATCTGGATTGGTATGCCACAATCAAAACCCTGGCATACTCAATCCCCTCAAAAAATATAATAATACAATCTGCCCTCTGCAGCAGCTAGCCTCGAGAAGCCCTCGAGCTCTCAGCCTCATCTCCTCCCCCCCCCGACATGGAGGAGGTGGTCCCATAGAGGTCCGGGCTGTGTCCCGGGTCCTCATCGTCGATCGTGAGGATGTCCTCGATGATCCCATCATGATCGGCTCCGCAATGGGGCTGGCAATGGTACCCTCTGTCCCTCTGGGACCACGTGATAGTATAGCCCCTGGTAGAATGTGGTCTGAGCAATAGACCATGCTAGATCCCGAGTGCTCGCCCCTACTCCGAGCCCTGAGCCGTGTAGCCTCATCCTGTAGCGTCTGCACCTGAGCCCGAAGGTGGGCAACCTCAGCCCGAAGAGCCACCGTCTCGCTGCTCTCCCCTACCTCGACACCCTTGCCCTTATCGAGCGATGGTGGTCTCTCCCCCTACTGAGAAGGGACTCCCCTCTCCCTCCTCCCTGTCTCCTGAGGTCTCTGTGGAGCCTGACCCATCCTCTGGCGTCTCTCCTATGGAGACCATCGTTGCTCTCTCCCACCGTGACCCCGCGCTGCCTCAATAGCAGCCTGGCATCGCCTCCCCATCCGTCGCACCATGGCATGCACTGGACCCTATGCCCTCGTCATCCGAGGAGGGTGGATGCCTGTATACTAGGCATTATACCCATCTATGACCCCAGCATCGTCACCATCCACTAGCTGGATGGGGGCATCATCCGCATCTTGACTCCAGAACCATTGCATGTCTGGAGCCCCGCTCTATGGTACTATCCCGAATAGTCCGAGAGTACTCGTAATCCCTGAGAGAAGGGATCCCCTACTGTAGACCGAACTATCATAGAACCCGATCGTAGCGGTGGAGCTCTACCTCTCCCCGCTCCATCCGCAGCCAGTAGACTCGCTTGATGCGAGCCAGCTCCTGCCCATCCTCTGCCCACCCGAGGTGCTCTCGCCATGGCCTCCAGGTGATCTGGTCTAGGATGAGGTCATCCAACAACCTCCGTGACATCGATAGATCTATCCGCCATTGTGACCCCCTCTGTAACCACCAGTAGAAAACCCAGGGCCTCTCTCGGTCAACCCCTATCAGTGGGAGCCCTACCGGCCTCTGCACCGTGATGTGCTCCCAGCACCAAACCTGTAGTAGCGATGTCAAGACCAGACATCGGCCTCCCTTGTATACGACCCCATGTAGGATCCTATACAAGCGGCATAGCACAAAGCTGCCCCATGAGTATCTATAGCCATGGTCTCTCATATCATAGACCACATCTGAGAGGAGCCAGGGTAATCTGCACCCGCTCTGGTGGCACAGCAGTAAGCCACCTACCACCCCTACCAAAACCTGAGTCAGCCTAGATGCCCCAGGCATCTACCTTAGAGACTCGATGTTCACTTCGCCCTTCTCCAGGGTGAAGCTCGGGTCCCCGATCAACCTCATCATCGCCTGGCCCTGATTGGCCATAGGCATCATCAACCGTCCCTGTATGGGGATCCTCATGATCCTCCATACGTCCTCTAGTGTGGGAGCCATCTCCCCTATCGATAACTAGAAGTAGGATGACCCCGGATACCATCTCTCTGCTAGGGTTGTTAGTAGCCCCATGTCTGTCGATACTTGTGGCATCTCTGCCACATGCTGCAAACCGACCTGAGCTAGTCGGTCGCGCTCTGCCTGATCGAGCATGGCTATGTCATCTCGTAGCCCACCGTATTTCCATTCTCGACTCTTTAGTAATCCCCTCTGCAAAACAAACAATAAAACAATAAAATTCATTAATAAATCAATCATTAAAATAAAATTAAAAACATTTTAATCAAGCTTAATTTCTTAAAAATGATGATATCGTCCACCATTGGATGATATCGTCCCAAATTGGGCAAAATCGTCCTTTGTAGGATGAAATCGTCTACGATTTCGTAACTTGGGGATCGCCCCTTGTTGGATGGGATCGCCCCTAGATCGTCGATTTTGCCCTCCGACGAAATCGACGATCTAGGGACGATTTCGTCTCGACGTCGTCGACGGCCTAAAAACGGCCATGATGCCCCAAAACAATCAAAATTTCAAACAAAAAATTGCACAAATTAAATTCAAACCTAATTTACTAGGATTAGATCCTTACCCGTAGCCCGCGTCGGACCTCTGTCGCTCTGTGCATTGTCTCAACCATTTTTCTCTCTACAGAGCTCTAGAACAAGAAAATGAATAGTAAAAATGAATTAGGGTTTTACCCTATTTTTCTTAATTTTATTTAAAAACAACAACATTTTTAATTTTGCTTTTTCATGCTTTTACCTCAAACGTTCGATTTGGGTAAAAACACGGAGGGGGCACCATAGTAAGTAGTCATACGATTCGACCTAGAATCGTCATCTAAAAAATTGAGTAAATTTTTGCTTTCTCGTAAAATGGGAAAAACTCGTCTTTAACGCATTTTCTTCAAAAAATTCGCTAAAGAGGGGGCAAAATGTAGCACCCTAAAATTGGCGCAATTAAACCTTAGTAAAAAGATAAAAATTTGAATTTTAAACCCAAACCGCCCATTAACCACCCGTTACCCGCTTTCCTCATTTTCCATGCCATTTTTAGGATTTGTTTTGACCGTTGGACGATATCATCGCAGATCAGACGAAATCATCCCAGATCTGATGAATTCATCTAGAACAGAACGTCCAGACGATTTCATCCCAAAACCAAATTTTCATAATTAGCTTCTGTTTCAACAGCTTCTCTAACTTGGGCAGAAAGCGTGTCTGCGCAGTTAGAGTCTCCCCCGTTGGAGATCTCCCAAATTGGGATGATCTCCAACCTCCTAACCTCTCCCTAATCCTATATAAACTAGGATTTTCTCAGTTTATCCCCCTGAACCCCCTAGCTGATGGATTTCCCTATAGAGTTAGTTCCTTATGCATTAGAGCATCCTCGCACCATCGTTTGCATTCTGTATTTCATGTTTTCTTGCAGGAATTTTACTATTTTTCAGTCGGAGCAAGCTCGGATCATCGCAGGCGATTCCAGATGATTTCGGATGATCCTGTCGAGGAGCGTAGATGATCTCGTACGATTGGAGGTGATCTCGACTGTAGTCCAGATTGGGGGCAATCAGAGCCCAGAGTTTGCATTTCCTTATTGTTTTTCTGCATTTCTTTGTGCATTATCTTAGGTTATTATATTTATGCATCCTGGAGTTCACCTCATTTAGCATAGATATATGATAAAGTCAAAATAAATTGTCAAATTGATGCATTTCCTTTTAATTGCTATCTAGATCTACCATTTAGGCAAATTCATTATTATTTCTATCATTTCCCCTTGCTTTTGCAGTTGCATTTTTGGTATTTTGTATCTATTTTTGTGATTGCAGGTTTCTGACGAATTCATCTACGAATTCATCAGATCACCGATGATCCTGTCTGATCTCAGATGACCGACTATGATCTGAGATGATTCTATGCAATTTCAGATGATTCTGTATGATTCGAGATGATTTGGACTTCTACAAACCATAGAATCTTCATTCAGACATCCGGAATCAGGTATATTCTATCCTATTTAGCACATTCTCTGTGTTCAACATTTATTCATGTTTTTTGTATCCATAAAAATCAGCATCGGCATATAGATTAGCTTAGATTCATCTTGGCCAAACCTAGGAATTGAATGATTGAATATAAAATGAACACATCAAACCTATTATCAACCTAGGCGTGGAAACTGCCACTCAAAAGTTTCCTGGTGAACCCACCATCCATCAAAAATTCACCCTTATACCCCTCCCCCGAGAGGCGGGACCTTCAAAGGGCCTCTCAGTCCGAGGTATTGTCCCATCCTTCTCGCATCCCCCTTTCGGGCGCGGATCCTATAGCCTGAAGGTAAGGATGCAAAAAATTTGGAGCGATATAAGAACCAAGACAAAATACATATCCAAAAGTTGAACATCTATCTTCTACTAAACCTGCCCAATCAAAACCTGTGTAACCAATGATATCCATGGATTTTCCTTCATATAAAATCCCAAAGTGAGTAGTTCCTTGCAAGTAGCATAGGATTATTTTTTCTGCTTGCCAATGGCTTAAATGAGGTTGATGTGATAATCTAGATATCAATCCAACAACATATGAAATATCTGGGCAAGTATGAGTGAGGTATAATAGACTCCCTACAAGTTGTTAGTATAGAGTAGCATCACATAGAGGGGATTTACAGGTTGTACTTAGAGTGATTCTAGGTTGAAAAGGTGTAGAATAAGGCTTACAATCAGTCATCTTAAACTGTTAAAGAAGGTCTAGAGTATATTTCTGTTGATACAATGAAATTCTTGCATCTATTTGAGTTATTTGAATCTCAAAGAAGTAATGAGCTAAACCTAGACCAGCCATCTCAATTTCTTAAAAAGTGAGTCTTTGATAGTCTAGATGTGAGAAATGTTACTGCCAGTGAGTAAAATATCAACATAGAGAATAAGTATGGTGATTTTTTCTTCATCTCTCCACGTGTAGACTATGGCATCAGACTCACAATGAGAAATTCCTGAGAAAAGAAGGAAGGAGTCCATTTTTTCATACCAAGCTCTAGGATCTTGTTTGAGACCATAGAGATATTTTCTTAGTCTAAAAACAAGGGAGGAGTCTTGAGTGAATCTAGAAGTTTGTTCTATGAATATCTCCTATTTTAAGTCCCCATGCAAGAAAACACTTTTAACATCCATCTAAAAAATAGGCCATTTTTGGAAAGCAGCTAGTGCAAGAACCATCCTAATAGAATCCATTTTGGCAACTGGTGCAAAGGTTTCAGAATAATCAATGACTTCAATTTGTGAGAAACCTTTAGCTACCAAGTAAGCTTTGTGTTTGTCAATTTTTCCATTAGGTCCATACTTAGTTTTGTAAATCCATTTACAGTGAACTAAATTCCTTCCTTTAGGTAGAGGAACTAAATCCCAAGTGTTGTTTTTGATTAGGGAGGATAATTCATTCTCCATGGCATCATCCCATTCTTTTATTCCAGTTGCTTCCTTGAAGGCTTGAAAATCTGTGGAGATGGACTGACACACAAGACCAGAACCTATGGTGTTGCCTAATCTGGATGATGGAAGATTTTGGATGTAAGGAGTGGCTTCTTCAACTATGTTGCGGGCCCATTTTGGCATTGTGGAAGGGGTAATTGGAGTGGTAGGGTTTTGAGTTGGAGTTTGAAGTATAGGATCCTCAATTTTTTCATTTTGATAATTCATCTCCAAAATGGGATCTTAATTATATTGAGGCTCTAATATTGGAGATGGCTCAAGAGAAATAATATTGGAAGAGGATGGTTGAGGATATTTTTTAGGGAATGTTTCATCAAATTGAACATTCCTATGAAAATACCTCACGAGTTGTAGGATCAAGAAGCCTGTATGCTTTCATTTCCTCACAATAGCCAACAAATATGAGTTGCTTACTTTTCTTATCTAGAACCTTCCTTTTCTTCTTTTGGATATGTGCCCAAGAAGTACACCCAAAAAATTTAAAGAAAGAGACATCAGGTTTTTAGCTAGTCCATACTTCCTTTGGAGTCAAATGGCCAAGATATTTATGAGGTGTGTGGTTTTGAATATAATTTGCATAGTTAATTACTTCAGCCCAAAAAACTGATGGAAGGTCTCTTGAGTGGAGCATACAGTTTGCCATCTCTTTCAAGGTCCTATTTTTCCTTTATGCAATGTCATTTTTATAAGGATTATGGGATATTGAATGTTGATGAATTATGCCATGAGTTGAGAGAAATATGGAGAACTCATTATTGAAGTATTCCCCCCATTATCTGTATGAATTTTCTTGATTTTGCAATTGGGTTGATTTTCAACTATGGCTTTGAAGATTTTTTTTAAGCAAAAAACCCCTTGCGGGGCCACCTTGGTCTAAGAGACCACGAAAAGGGGGTTCTACACTGTCAAAGTCACTCGGGGGTCGCACCCAGCCCTGCCCACACCAACATTATCAATTGGATTTTGGGTACCCAATTCAACTTTTTGGTAGGGTGGAGATTCTAACCTAGGACCTCCCTTGGAGGATTTCCCTCTCCTCTCCAACTCACCTAGAACACCTAGGTAGGCTTTGAAGATTTTGAAATGGGATAGAACATCACTTTTATATTTTAGAAATTATATCCAAGTTCTTCTTGAGAAATAATCAATGAAGGTTAAGGTATATTTTGCTCCTTTGAAAGAAGGCTCTAGGAAGACCATTAAGTCACTATGGATTAACTCTAGAGGGGATGAGGCTCTTTGAGAACCACTTGGGTAAAAAGGATCTTGATGTTACTTTCCAAGAGCACATCTAAGACATACTCCATCAATAGAAGAGACCTATGGCAACCCTGTTACCATTCCATGAGTATTCAAATCCTTTAGATAGCTATAACTGAGATGTCCAAACCTTTCATGCCAGATTTTGCTTTCAATATCTCCATGTGCAACAAAATAGGAGGCTACATATGAATTTTTGAATACCTTGAAGTAAAATAGGTGAGTGTTATGATCTATTTCTCCTTTTGCTATGAGAGAGTGAGGTTCTTGAATGTCTCTTATCTCAACTCCTATTGGTGAAAATAAAATTGTTTTACCTTTTTTAGAAGTGCAAATATGATAGATGGAGAGGATATTTGTAGCAATTTTTGGGACATAGAGACCATTATTGATATAACCACCATCAATGGATATGTCACCTTTTTCTTTGACTAGGATAAAGGATGAGTAACCAACTTCTATGTTATAACTTGAGTTTGAGTATATTGAAGTGAATGACTCATGTGTAGAAGTCATATGATGAGTTGCCCCTGAATATAGAACCTAGTATTTTGATGAAGATTTCATAGTTTTGCCTTGAACATTTAAGGCTTTTCCTATCTGTTTCTTGATGTCTATTTTGTGTTCCTTCATTGCTGCCTCTAGTTATTGTAGTCTTTTCCAATATTTATTCATAGAATGACCATCCTTTTTATAGTGTGTACAAGTTATAGGGCTTCTTTCTTTATTTTTGAATTTTTCTTTAGTGGAGGTGGATGCTACTAGTGTTTTTGAGGAAGAGGGAGATATTTCATATTTTGCAAGTTTTATTTCCTCTCTAGTTAATCTATCACAAAACTCCTATAAAGAGGGCATTTTAAAACTTGTACCAAGTGCATTTTTCATAGATAAAAAAGTGGTTGCAAAAATTTGAAATGCTCCATTTAATTTTTAAAGGATAAGATATATGTATTCTTCTTCTTTTTTATTCTTACCATTGCCTTTTAATTTCGTGAGGACTTCTTTAAATTTGGTGAGAAATTCAACAATATTGCTAAAGTCTTCAAGAGATAATGCTTTTAACTCTACCTCTAGCTGCGTTGACCTTATTTGATCCACTTTACCAAAAAAGTTATTTATTTTCTCCCAAATCTCAAATGCAGTTTTACATTCTGAAATGTGAAACCATAAGATTTAATTTACATTTGTGCTTATAATACCTATTTTTTCATACATCTTCCCTTTATGAACAAATATTTCATATTATTTTTCAAATTCAGGCTATTTCTCTTCTAGCAAGTGTGTGAGCCCTTTTTGAGAAATGAGATTTAATATCTTTGGTTTCCATGTGCAATATTTATGAGGGGTGAGTGGGTCAATTGTATTCATTTTTTCCAAAGAAAGAATTACAGTGAACCAAAAATCCACCCTTTAAGTGCAAGAACTTTTGAAGACAATGATGCACTCTCCTTTAATAGGACCAATAGAAAAAATTATTGTTGATAGAAGGCAGTAGAAGCCAGACTGTTATACCAAACTCATCAATATACCCACCCTTACATGAGGGAAACTATAAGAAATTGAGGAGAGTGATACATGGAACATAGGAAAATTGAATATGAATAACCTGCCAGACCTTTATACTAAATCTTCTCAATTACCTACCCTTACGTGAGGGAAACTATAAGTAATTGAGGAGAGTGATATGTGGAACATAGGTAATTATTAAAATAAATGGGTCAACTTTTGATATTAGCTTGGATATTTGCACCAAATATTTTGTCGTAGGCTTGAAATAGGGAGATGCAAGCAATAATTTTGAGTGGCCAAGAGAGTGCCACATAATGACTTCACCAAAAAATATTATACTTCATCAAAAAATGATAAAAGAAAGACCAAAGAAATGCCAAAGACCAAAAAAGGTGCAAGAAGCAGCACCAACCTCCCCCCCCCAAAAAAAAAAAACTTTGTATTGATATGAGTTTACAATCTGACTCTTCACTTTGATAGCCTGAACAGGCTGAAGAGAAAGGAGAGGAGTCAAAAAATGTATGAAGGTTACAAAGTTTTTCATCAGAGAAAAATTTTGTAGAGGGAGAGTTTTTAGAGTAAAAAAAATATGACTCATTTACAATATATTATTTCCAAAGGAAATCTCTTGAGTGCAGGTTGAAGGTGATAGAGGCCAATGAATTTATGGTATTCCTTTTGAGAGAGAAGCACAGTCACATATCCAATGAGACTGCATTAGGATTTGCAATATATCTTCATAGTCAAATACTCACAACACTAGATGTATAGCAATCCTTCGATGAAGTTTTATCCAGCAAGACGGTCTTATGAGCTTTAATGCCCTTCTTAGTATGGAATCATCAATATATCCATAGCACTTATAAGACCTATGTAATAGAGCTTGGTATAGCAACATGATGGCCAATTATAGTATTCCTTTCAAGAGAGAAGTGCAGTCACATATCCAACAAGACTACATTAGGAGTTTCAGTGTATCTCGTAGGCAAACACTCACAACATTAGCTTTCTCAAAAGTGATCCTCCGGAGAAGTTTCACATCCAGTGAGATGGTGTTACTAGTTGTAATGACCTCCTTAGTATGGTATCATCAATCTCTCCATTGCATTGTTAGACCTACACAACAGAGCTTAGAATGGATTCTCAGTAAGACAACATTTACAAGGATGTAAATGGATAATTACTAAAGTAGCCAAAGTAGAGGGATTAAATAGATGAAGCTACATCGCTTATGGAAAATTCACTCAAGTAGATATTCAGTCTGGGCATCCCACAAAATAGAATAGCCATTGAAGTGATTGATTAGAGAGAAAGAAAATGTATTGTGAGTGATAGATGCATGTCTTGGAGAGAAAAAAGGATGAATAATGCACACCGTGGCTTTAGAGAGTGAAGGTAAAAAGATACGAAACCTTCATTGTGTTAGATATTTTTGGTGAAAAAATCAATTTGATGACTCAACGTAGATTTTAGAGCTGAAGTCATTTCATAGAAGTGCCACGTCATATCGCCTCACCACTCATTTATCAATGTGCCTTCAACAGTTTGAGTGGATATACCACATGTTGTCTTGGAATTTGTATCAAGAATATATCGAGATTAGTGTTCTAGGAAGATGATGCAAAAAGTGTTCTAGTAGTGCTTATAGGAGCTTAGTGTATATGCATGGAGGACGTTCACCAATAGGAGCTCAATGTTTACCACTGAGCAACCCCCTCTGTGGAAATAAAAATATGACAACTATATTGTTTATAGAAGTACCATCAGAAATGTAAATTATACTATTTTTACAGCTTCTTTTGTCATGAAAATACAAAATACATTTAATTTGTAATTATACTAGCTAGCCCAAGTCTTGTAGAGGGGTTTTGTGCAATACACTAGTACTAGAATTACAACCATGCCTTGGCATCAAAATCACCATAGGGATGTCAAATTAGGTAAACCTTTGTATATTCTTAAAACTATCAACTGCAACCATGCCTACCTGGTCATTATTTAGAATTCTAAAGTGGTATATCATAACTATCATTTTTATGGAAAACTTTTTATGAAATTAGTTTTCCTCCTCTGCATCACTAGCCCTCTAAATGACATCAAACATTTTTAAGTTTATTTTTTAACAACTAGTTTTTCATATGTAATTTAGATTTTGCTTTTATATTATGTGGAGTCACAATAATTAAGTTGTTTACTTAAAATATTTTAAAAACTGATATAACATATTTGCAAATTAACATGATTTAATTAAGTTCAACATGCACCATACATGCCATAGCAAAATTGATTTGATACATGCCATGCACTATACATACATACATGATTTGATACATACATGCCATGCACTATACATACCATACATGACATAGTAGAATTGATTTGATACATGCCATGCACTATACATACATGCATGATTTGATATAGCAACCAAAAGTTATAGGTTTTCTACATAATATCTTATAATATTATCAAAAGTTACACATAATAATTTACCTCTTTTTAAGGAAATGACTGCTCACTCGATTCAAGAATGGAAACAAAATGAATGCACTTCAATATATTTGGTGTAAGAATAGAAAATTGGATTCAAAATCATCTTAATAGCACTTTATTATTAGAATAAAACACTATTGCACTTGATTTATGTAACTATGGACTAGCAAGTAAGCTCATCAACCAGATTGCTTCACATGATTCTGAAACAAATTCATTTTCTAATTCTATAGAGGAAAGAGCCACAAGATGTTTTTAAAAAAAATAATTTCCCAAGATACTATAGTTGAGTCTATGGTGAAGATATATTTTGTAGTGGACTTCCCATTTCTTTTAAGCAACATAAGAGAACACAAGGGCTATGAATGAACCACTCATAAAGACATATGCCAACAACTAAAAGAGGTAACATAAAATATAGAGTAGAAGTGATTTTATTCATAATTATAATATAAACCCTTTTGAAAAGGGAAGAACAAACACTAATCACAACTACATAAACCAAAATCAACTACAAAAACACTCAATTCAATGCAAACAAATGAAATAAAAATAACAATTATGTAGATAGACCACTAAGGGAGAATTAAATGGAGAAAAGACAATCTCTTTTGTAATCATTGATATCAGATGTTAATTCAAAGCATCATACAATATTGATACAACATGGCATAATTTATCTATAAAAAATGTTTGATATAGGCCAAGCAATGAAGGAACCCACAACATCCTTCATTGTGGCCATCTCCTCATTCCTTCTAAATAAGATTATTTCCTCCTTATGGGCGACATGCACATTAACTTTATAATGACCTTCACCCAAACGTTGACCATGTACAAGGTCTTTAGGGTTAGTATTGATATGTGCCTTTGACCACTCTGTTATCCTAATGGATCAGAGTCAAGTAGCATTCTCTTCTCTTAGTTTGAGTGATCGGTGATGTTTTTAGTCTCTACATGGAAAATAAACAGCCCAAATAAATTCCCTACATAGTATACAATACAAACTAAGTCAATTGTTTTATATTTTAAATAATAGTCATACCACTAGTGACTCTGGCCTAGAAGGTATTGAGCAGCTACCCATGCCTTGATCACCACCACCAATGTTGTATCAAATTGTAGGGGTAGCATGTAGTGATGCTACCTATGGAATTGTATGTAAGGGATCATTACAACTTTAGGGGTGCAACATGTACACATTTAAAATTGTACACATTTAAAATATGAAATCATGAAAAACCAACACATCTTTATCTATGAAAGTTGTGTCAAAATCTATTCAATATTTTTATCAATCTTTGCAAGCTTCTCTTCCATATTTTTGACTCGCTCTGCAAGCTTCTCTTACAATTTTTTCTCTTTATCTACTGTATGCTCTTGCATCTAGTGCAACTTTTGTATGTAACCCTTGCTAACAAATAGACTAGTTGGTTATACTACTTTACTAGCACCCTGAACCCAACCTAATATTTCAGGTCCTAAAACCTTAGCGAAGGCATCATCATGAATATATTGATTTACAAAGCTCATAAGTGACATTACATCATCCATTTTTTTGGTAAAATCACATGCATAATTTATTGGTAACATGTTAAAAATAATCGATATAAAAATGGTTTGAAGTTCAACGCATTGTTATTTCCAAGGGAATTTCACTTACAATTGTCTCTACAACTTCTGGTGAAATAGGAGCCCCATATTTATTTTTATGAGCTTCTACCCACATAGTTTCCCTTGGTAGTGGATATTTTGTATTTTTTTGGCTCTTCCTCTACAAGATATATAGTTGGAGAGACATGGGGATAAGTCATACAACAAAACAATATAGCTATGTTTATCACATATAATGGACGAGTATGATAGAATACCATTTCATGCTCCAATCGAGCATATCCTCTTTGATTGCAAGTGTGCATGATGGATTGGTGAGATCTATTTTGTTTGATCCTTTAACTCACCACCTATAACACAACAAATAAACCAATATATATATTTATTAGGAAGGTCAAGTTTGTAAAAATTCACATGAACATAACAATGATATGAACTACCATAGTAGATTGGCTAATACTTGACTTAAAGTCAATGCTGCTCCTACCATTCACAAAGGCTTCCCAATATTTTTGTGATATATGAGGTGGAGGATTAGCAATTATACTTGTGTCATTATCATACTTATAATAGTGGTTTTTCATAAGTTGATGCTTATGATCATGCCATTGTTGTCCCATGGTCACTAAGACTTATTTCTTCATTGTGTCTAAAATGATATATTTTTGTTGCATCAATGTAGTATCTTATTAGATGCAACATTTATATAAGTATTCAAAAATGGACACTATTAACTCCATTGGCTAGAAATTTATCGTAATGAGTGTCCATAACTAGTTTTTAAGTTCTACTATGATTGCTCTCTAGTCTGTATAGGTGATAGAAATTAATCTCCTTTGCAATCACCCCAAAGTAAGATACAAAATTAATAAAATTTTTTCCTATGGGCTATCCATTTAAATTACAAATGATCTCCACATTATCTATGATGTTTGAATCTATTGCACATCTTGTTGGATTTTTCTTTCTTTGATATTCATTATTTGAAGTGTGTGATGACCTAGCATCAACACATATAATGTCAGCACCACCCAAACATCATTATACCATATAGTACAACAAAAATGAGTAACCAACATCACAAGAATTTTTTTATGTTGTCTATGTACCTTCTTTGTTATTCAAAGCATTTTCAACCTCATTTCAAGAATTCTCACCACTAGATTCATTTATGTTATGGGTCGAATCCTTATCTTCCTTGTTAATGGAATGATGTTGCTGGTATCCTCCACAAGTTGATATAATACACGATAGTCAATGACAAAAATATGTTCATTCTAATATGCCTAGGTCAACCACTATTGAACAACACTATAAAATTGATAGTACTTACTAGCATGCAAGGCCTCTATCACTGGCTCCTAATTTGTTGTGACAACCTCAACTACTTGTGGTGTATTTCTTCATATTTTTTTATACATATTTCTAGTCTATGGGAAATATTATATCAAGGTCACACATTAGCTCTATAAAATAAAAATAAAATAAAATAAAACAACTTTGTACAATCTACTAGTAGTGCCATGGTGTCTAATATGCACATGGTACATTCCTTGCTCAAATAAAGCATCTTATTGCCTACCAAGTGAGATATTCAATGATATATTCTATAGATATATTGCATTGGACAAAGAAATCCATACCATGTCCTAAGCATGTTAGTGAAAGAGGATGGAACTAGATAAAGTATACTTGGCCAAGACTTAACAAGGAAAAAGAGTAGTGGCAAATAATTTCCACCAATGGGAGAGCAAAAAACCACTAAGAGGCACTAGGTAACATTGTAAAAAAGCACATCGTAGCTCTACATCTGAGAAAGGCCAATGGATATCTATTTCTTAATCATTTAATGGATTTGAGATTGTTCATCTTGTAGATAACTATTATTTATGTTAATATTAGAACTAGCAGATTTCTATAGATTGGTTTTACTTAATTTTATAATTTGTTTTGTTACAAATTCAAATTCTTTGACCCTACAACCATTACTGATTTACATTCAAGGGTCCTTTGCTACACTTCCAAATATGGTTCAATGAGCACAAATAAAAGGGATTTGGAAAGATGCACATGATTGAGATTATAGATAAGTTAGAACATAGAGGTTCAAGAGCAGTCAACACACATAAAGGTTCATAACAAAGCTAAGAAGGAACAATAACAAGAAATACCAACAATCTCCATTGTAGCTATTTTAGAATTCACCTATTATCAGACTTTGAGGGTAAAAAGCTATGTTCCATGGGGACTTGTCCAGAGGTTTTGGGCTATCTTGAAGACATGTCTCAACATCCTAAAAACATGTTTTGCCATCTTGAAAACATGTCCTACTATCCCCAAAGGTCAACTTGCAATCCCTATCTCGAAACTTCATGGAACATAGGTAAAAAGCAAAGTGAAAAATTAAATTACAATGATTCTTATTAACTTAAGCAACATTCATAACTTTGTCAATGTCAAGCTAGTGACTTCACTAGGTCTAAAGGTTGTCACATTATTGAATATCATTGCATCTATGGCAAATGATAGTATGATATAGTCCAAAGGGATGCTCATGTCTAAAATTCAAGCTAGGTAGCTATTTTTTTAAGAACTAGTTTCCATGATGTGGTTGTAGCAAGGGCTTATGTGGTCATGTAAGCATAGCAATGAAGAACCTTGAGAAAATTTTGCATGAGCTTAAACATGTTGTGTATTAAGTTTGCATATGAACTGATTACTACTACTAAACTACAAACCAGTGGAATCAAATTGATTTGAGACAACAAAATATCCAAATAGTTGGTTAAGTGTAAGCCCTGTTTCATTTTTTGATGCAATTACATCAAGGACATGCATGGCAAAGTTTAAAGCTAAAAAAAATTGTGTTGCATAAATCAATCATAGAAATTGTAATTTATTTAACCTTTGAGTAACTTATACTCAATAAATCACTTTTGACAAAACCATGAGAAATTAATAAAATGCCAAAAATTGAGGGATATCTTTTTAAATGGATTGAGGAGAATCTCAAGAGAAGAGTAAATGAGGGGAAAAGCTATTGTTATTTCCAAGACTATTAAATTTTGTTTTCTAATTTTTAATATTGTCAATTTTTCCTAATTAGTTGCCAATCCAATTTTCTCCAAGCCTTGCCAATTATGATTTTTTCAACTCTACAAAAATAGTACACCACCTAATTTCTGATCTTTCAAAGATCTTCAAGAATCTACCTCTTCAATTGCCACAAATGAGGGGATAAGAAATCATTATTGAGTTACATGGGACAAAACTTCTCACAAAGAAAAGGAAAAAAGGAATTCCACTACCCGTATAGATGAACTCCTTGTTGAGTTACATGAAGCAAAAAAATTCACAAGGAGTGACCTAAGATCTGGGTATCACCAGATATGGATGAGAGAATTAACCAATTCAAGATAGCATTTTGAACTCATGAGGGGAATTATGAGTTTCAAGTAATGCCTTTTGGACTAACAAATTCCTTCGATACTTTCCAAGGTATGATTAATAGTGTCTTCAAGCCCTATATAAGAAAAATTATTTTGGTCCCTTTTTATGATACTCTCATTTATAGCAAGAGTATGGGGGAACATTTACATCACTTGGGAGTCTTGTTTTCTTTGTGAAAGTATGGAAGTGTGAGTTTTCCAAGAGTGAGGTGGTGCACTTGGGATACATCATAAGCAAGGATGGGGATACATTTGACCAACCTAAAATTCAAGCCATAGATGATTGGCACACCCAAAAAAATATTATACAATTGAGAGGGTTCAATAAACTACAACTTTTAAAGTTGTAAGCTTATTACAGTGGTAAGGGATTTAGCCTCTCTTTTAGAGGTCCAAGGTTCAAACCCCACTCAGTATGAGGGGACTAAGACCCCTCATAAAATCTTGTGTAAAATCATTGAAAAAATAAACTGCAACTTTTACCCAATAAAAAAATGATTAAGGTTGATCCAAGCATGTGACCTTGTTGGGCATAGTTTTATGCCCATATTTGGCACACCCCAAAAAATATTATACAATTGAGAGGGTTCAATAAACTACAAATTTTACCCAACAAAAAAAATTATTAAGGTTGATCCAGGCATGTGACCTTGTTGGGCATAGCTTTATGCCCATCTTGTCATGGGCATAACTTTGTGTTGGGGACTCCATTTTGACCTATTCAAAATGCATTAGAAAGCTTCAAGGTAGAACAAGAAGTTTTGATAGGCAACCCTTTCACATACATGGTCACCAATAGTTTCCTAAAAGAGGGAAAAAAAGAATGATAGGGAGACCCTAAAAAATGTAAAATAAAGTAGTTGTTAAAAATAGTAATTTTCTATCAAATGGCATTAGCTCAACTGGTTATATTCCTCAACTTTTAGGGAGGAGACCCAAGTTTGAATCTTTCCAAGTGATACATGCATAATTGTCAAGTTGTTGTAATACCACTATGTGGTCATGATGTAATATGGGTGGGGCCCATTTCAATGCCAAAAAATTGATTATAAAATAAAATAAAATAAATAGTAATTTTCTATTTTTAGATATTCACAGCCAAAATACATCTCTAGCCATGTTGACACATCATTAGAGGATAAAACACAAAGGGACAACTCATATGTATAGAATTTTTATTTAATATACACTTTGTAACTCATGGAATGTGAATCACCACATTTCCATACAAGTGACCTTCTAAGTTATGGAAAGTGAACCACCACATTTCCATACGGGTGACCTTCCATACTCAATACGGTGGATTTTCAACCCACCAAATATTGTATAAAAAATATGCACCCCTTGACTATAAAAGGCTTGAGTAATGGATGCAATGTTATAGCTTCACATATCTTCTTCTAGATTGCTTGCCTTGTTCTCTATTTTTTGAGTAATAAAGTCATTCTGTTGTTTTCCTTATACCCTATTTTCTAAGAAATAAGATCTTTCTGTTATTTTGCTTATATAATTTTGTATTCTGATTTATTATACTCTATTATTTTTGAATTGCACTATTTCTTGAATTTTTGTAACTTGAAACTCTGAGTTTCAGATCAAAGGGGTTTGGAGACCTTACAACACCTCTACCTAACCTTACAAAGTAAAATAAAAAATTAGTTCAAATGGACCTAGGCAGCTAAAACACCTTTTAACATATGAAGAAGGTAATGTCTTCTAGCCCTATACTACCATTTCATATATCTCACATCCATTTATGGTAGAGCCTGATGCATCGGGCATTGGCATAGAGGTTGTCTTCATGCAAAAGGCAGAGTCAATTACCTTCAAATGTAGGAAGTTCAACAATGAAGAAAATTTGTTGTGCATTTATGACATAGAAATGTTGGCCCTAGTGCATGCTATACAAAAATTCAAGCAGTATTTATTGAGGTAGCACTTTATTATTCACTAACACATCAAAGTCTAAAGTATTTTTGGTCCCAAAAAAATTGAGTGAGCAGAAAAACAAATGGGTAAGCAAATTGCAAGAGTTTGACTTTGAAATTCAAGATAAGAAAGGGATAAAATTTGTGGTTGCATATTCTTTATCCAGATTGCCTATGTTTAGTGCCATATCTATGGTTAAACCCAAGAAGGACAATATATTCATTGAATATGCCAAAAACAAGAGGGCTATCACTATGCTACATGATCTAAAAAGGTCCCAAGCAGACGTCAACAAGTATGGTTTTTAATGTTACCTAAAGTTTTATAAGAATTGCATAGATCTTATGCCCAATTCTAAATTTGAGAATAAGGTCCTAGAATCAAACACATAACCTTATATGTTGTTGTTCATATTAGCTTCTATAAATTGTATTTTTATTTTCTGGAAGGGACTGAGAAATATTTGAAGAAATTTATCTTTTCATGTGAAACTTGCCAAAGGAGTAAAATAGAAAATGTGAGTAGCCTTGGTCTATTGCAGCCCTTTCCCTTTCCCCGACAAAATGGGAATCTGTCACCATCAACTTCCTTGTAAGCCTACCATAGTTAAGAGGAAAGACTTCTAAATATGTAGTGGTAGAACAATTGACTAAGTAAGCTCCATTTATTCCTATGGAAGCCTGTGAAGCTGAATTATATATCCATATATAGACCACATGTAGTTCAAAAGAACATTAGTATTCAGAATCCAGTCTTTATCAATAAATTTTGGAAGGAGTTATTAAGTTAAGAACCTTTTAAAGTTCACGACCATTACACATATCAGACCACCCCATACTTCCCAAGTCCACCATGCATTATGTATCATGGAGAATACTTCTTATACATTCTCTAGCTTGCAAGAAATGTGAAGTTTGATTGATCCATCTATGGTTTTTCTTCCCCAAGAGTAATTTTCTCACATTTTCACTATTGTTATGTGTTTGTCTTTTCCAAAAATTCATATTTACATTTGCATTGACCTTATTCTATGGGATATGCATAGTTCATGTGGTTCTCATGCTCAGAAACTAGTAAATCTGAGGTAGAAGTGGACATTAATTTTACACAATAGCATGCTAACCCATTATGGCATACTTTGTGCTTCATTAATATTTATCAAACTATTTATAGATTATCCATACTTTGTTCTCATCTTTAGAAGAGGATTTTTTGACACAAAAGAGGAATTTCAATTTTTTTGCAAAGGATTTGTTTCAGGTTCCATAAGTGCGAAGTATAGATCATATCAGGATCAAAGCACGTTCTTCTTGGGTTATGGTTAGCTCACCGAAGTTTCTTGATTGGGAATTTTAGCAAGAGTAACCAGTTCAAGCTCTAAAAGGAGAAAGAGCAAGGTAGAATTATTTTAGAAAAAGAACAACATCAATCCAAGGAGATTTCAAAACTGGGTCAAGAAAATGAGGAGCTATGAAAGAAACTCCAGTAGCAAGTAAGAATTCTTGGCATTGGTGATGATTCAGGTTGTAAAAATATAAGAAAAATGAAGGATATATTTGGGTAGCCCTGATTGTGATGTCATCATAAAACTAGAAGACAAATATCTAAAATATGTGAAACAAATTCAGGAGGATCTTTCATCCATGTAGAGTTTGCTAGCTTAAATCTAATAAACATAGTAAGAAATTTGTACCATGATAAGGCAAACCTTGATGTTTAGAAAATTTTTTGCCTCCTTTGATGTGCTTTTTCATGGCAAGTATATCAAATTTATGCTTTTCCATGATATCAAATTTTGAAACAAATGCGTCTGCAAGATCCAGAGTTTAGGGAGCAGGTTCAAATCTAGTGGAGTTCTTTAAATTGTATTTCTTCTCATGGCATGTTCTAAAGGTGTGTAAACTAAAGTAATTAAAATTTTATATCAACATATAGAATGAAGAGGATTTTGAAATAGTTGGCAAGAAGGTTTTAGATATTAAATTGGTTTCCTTGCTAGATGTAGCATTCTGACATGGCCAAGTGTTGAGGTAATTAACTAAGAGTAATATCTTTAGAACATATCCTTATAGGATCCATTCTAGGTCAATTGAAAGTGTCACAAGGTGGCACAATCAGGTGCAACCAAGTGATGGTGTCCCAATAAGTTGCCACTGACTCTCATTATCATTTTGTGATAACTCCCTCAAGCAAAGTAACAATGGGATGAAGCTCCAAAGGAAGGTTGCTGACAACATGAATAATAGTTAAAAGAAATTTGAACTCAAAATTCCCACATTTGAGCCCCCAAAACACAGTGAAAAATGGTTCATACAAAGGAGTCCTATTTTAAGTATAAGTCAATGAAATGAAATCCAAATTGCCCAATTCTTTCTTCAAATAAAAGAGGACCTAGAAGGACTATTTTCTATACATTTTTTTATGCCAAAATACATCCATTTGACCCTTCGAAAGGGCAAAACACAGTTTATTGTATAGACATGGTTTATTCATAGAAAACACAAATGAGCCAAAATTTCTACTAAAGGTTCTTGATACAATGGCCTACATGCTTACCAAAAATCAGTTAAAAATCACTCATCCAAGATCCCAAAAGTCCCAAAAAATAGTCCATTCAATAAACCTTCAAAAAACATCATGAATCAAGAAACATATCATTTTGAACTCTGAAGCATCTCTACACCTTTAATAAACATCATTTTTTCCTATATTTGGAAGAGGATGGAACTAGATGAAGCATACTTGACCAAGACTTAACAAGGAAAAAGAGCAGTGGCAAATAATTTCCACCAATGGGAGAGCAAAAAACCACTAAGAGGCACTAGGTAACGCTGTAAAAAAGCACATCGTAGCTCTACATCTATAAAAATTATTACAGTAAATTATTTTACCCCTACATACCTGCATACCCTAAATTATCTTAAATAAATGCCAATAATGCAATAATGCAAAATTCACTTTACCCTAAATACCAAAAATAATGCAAAATACCTAACTAACCTCATCTCTTCCAATATTAAATTCTTCTTCATGCCCTATTCTGTGCCTTCAAATTCTACTTTAGCCCTCATCTCTCACTATTTTATTCAATGAAGTGAATAACCAAGGATAAAGTAGCAGTGTCACATGAAATTTCAAGGTAAATCCCAACCAAAAACATGAAAGTCTTTACATACTACTATTATTAATAAATCCTCATCCTCATCAGGTAAATTTGGATTGAAAAAAAGATCGTTTGGCTTTATAATAAGATCAAGAGGGAGTTGATACCTAGAATTAAGCCTTCTATTTAGAGAAACCTTTAGGTCTACCATAGAGCCATCTGAAACCCTCCTAGAAAGTAGCATGTAGGATAATGATCCATAACTAGTATAACATGTTATTTTTTATCTTCGTGATCTACTATAGACCCTTCATGTGGACACCAGTTGAAGTAGGAGGTGCCAAGATAAATAACCTCATCCAGATATTTGGTGTTCATGTTAGAGTTCAACTATGGGAATCAACAAAATGCCACACCAAATTGAGTTTTAGCCACAATTTCATGTTGGCTCATAGAGAAGGGGTTCAACCAGCTATTTTTAAATGAGGTAGGGAGGCACCACTTTCATCCCAACTCCCCCCAAAATGTTTATGAGTCTAAGTTGCAGAGAACAATCTGGACTGAAGACAACTCTACTCTAAAAGTTGTTGCAACATTTCAATATAAAACAAAAGGACTTTATCTATTTTCATTCAGTACATTCTAGTTTGGTATTGGAAAAAGGAGACAGTGAATGATTTTGTAAGGCACACCAAGGTCTTTTAAAATAGAGGGTGTTTTATAGACTATAAGATCCCTATATTTCAACATTTTTAATTATTTCAACATGAAGGTTCATAACTGCCATGTTTTATCTCTTTTAATTTTTTTGAGATGATGGTTTATGACCGTCATATTTTATTTCTTTTAATTTTTAAATTTTTTAAGATGATTCATAACTGACGTCTTTTATTTATTTAAATTTTTAATTTTTTTAAGATGGTGGTTTATAATCGTCGTCTTAGGGTGACCTAATAAGGCAGTTATCCCTAATAGGGTGGTTATAAACTACCCTCTTAGGTCACCCTAATACGATGGTTTATAACCATTGTCTTAGTCCTAAGAGGATGGTTACCCTAAGAGGGTAGTTTAAAACCACCCTCTTAGGGTCTATTAGGGTGGTTTTTTACCACCGTAAAAAACCACCTTAATTCAACCACCATTAAAGCCCTTTTTTGGTGTAGTGAGGGTTTGGTAATGTAACATGCAAGAAATGTAATCGCAAGTGAAAAAAAACAAAAGGATATTATTGTATTGGAGACAGTCAAGTTTATACAATAAGGAGATATTCTTGTTGGGATTTTCCTGAAATAGTTTCCCAAGATAAATTCTTGTATAATGTGTTTTTTCTCTGTTTTTCCTTTGATTCTACACTTATTGCTTTTCTAGATATCATTTATCAAGGTATTATTTCTCCTCATTTGGTATCAAAGCTAGGTTTTAGATTTTTTCAAGGAGTAAGGGTTTCAACATTGGAATAATTTTAATATTAAGTGGGAGTAGTGCGTGGAAGAATCTAAATTAAGGAGAAATGATGGGACACATGGGTAGAGATCAAAAATTGTAATGGATATAATTTTGAGTTATGGAAACTCAAGATGGAGGATCTATTGGTGGATAGATATTAGTGGGTTGCAGTATTGGGAGTAAAACCAATAGGAATGATAGATGAGGAGTGGCTAAATATTTATAGGAAGGTAAGGAGCTCTATTAGATTATACTTATTTTATTTGATATTGTTGAATGTATTGATAGATACCATGACAAATTTGTTATAGGAAATGCTAGGAATGTTGTATCAGACAAAGTCACTAGTAAATAAACTCTTTTTCAAAAGAAGTATTCTCTTTAGATGAATGATGGTGACTCTGTGATTGAACATATGAATGCTTTTAACACTATGGTAAGTCAATATATAGATGTAAAAATGGATGAAGAGGAAAAGTGTACTACTTTACTTTATTCATTACCTAATTCCTAAGATAACCTAGTTATGACTATCACCAATACTACTACATTGACAGTAGAAGATATAGTAGAAACATTGATATCTGAGAAAATGAGATGAAAATAATATTAGGATTATCATCAGAAGGATGTGTTTGTTGTGAGAGGTTGTTCTTAAGAAAGAGGTAAAAAAATAGGAGAAAGGAAATCAAAATCTAGGGAAAAATATTTTGTTATAGAAATAAGGAAATGCTGGAAGTCTAGTAAAATAGGGCATTATAAAAGATATTGTAGATCTAAAAAGGTTTATGAAAGAACATTTGCAAAAATGAAGACCACAAATTAAGACTCAAGGGACCTATTCATAGCTACAACATGCTCAAGTTAACACCATAACTTATAGTTGATTGACTTAGGTGCTTCTTTTCATATGACTCCTCATAAGGATGGGTTTTATGAATATAAAAAGATAAATGGAGATTAAGTCTTCTTGGTAGATAATTTGACACATAGATAATAGGTCGAGGAAGAGTCAAGTTGAGGTTAAAATATGAAAGAATTAAAACCCTTCTTGGTGTGCTAAATATTCTAGGTTTCACTAGGAATCTAATATTTGTAAGTACGATGAATAACGTGGGTGTGATAATGGTATTCAATAAGCATAGCTACAAGATGATTCATGGATGCTTAGTGTTTGGAAGGAGATTTTGTATAGAAAATTTGTTCAAACTTGAGGCTAGCACCATAGGTATTTATTGTAATAAATATTCAATTATAGAGAAAATTAATACAGTATAAGAAGCTCCAAGTATTCCTATAGCAAAGATAATATTATGGCATCAATGCATGGGGCACATTGGTGAGAAAGGTATTTGAACATTAAAAATAAAAGGTATGGTTGAAGGAATTTTTGATTTTCCATTAAATTTTAATTTTTATGAGCATTGTGTTTTTTGAAAGTAAACTCGAGTCAAGTTTCTCAGTTGTGCTACAATATCTGAAGGCATTTTGTATCTAGTTCATAGTGATGTGTTTGAACCTGCAAAAGTACCATCATTAGGTAAATCTATCTATTTTTTATATTTATAGATGAATTCTCAAGAAAGACTTGGGTATATTTTTTACAGTATAAATTTGATATTTTCGATAAATTTAAAGAGTTCAAGGCTCTTATATAAAATAATACAAAGAAAAATATAAATATTTTGAGATGTGACAATGGTGGTGAGTATTTCTCAAATGAATTTGAGCAATTTTGCAAGGACTATGAAATAGAAACATAGAGAACAACTCTATATACTGCAAAACAAAATGGAGTTGTAGAAAGGATGAATAGAACATTAATGGATAAGGCTAGAAGTATGCCAAGAGGTGCAAGGTTAGAAGATAAATTTTGGGTAGAAGCCATGTTAGTTGCTTGTTACCTCATCAATAGATCTCCTACCTCATCTTTGGTAGAAAAAACTCCGTAAGAAGTATGGACTGATAAGAAACTCTATCTTAGTCATATAAGAGTTTTTAGTTGTGAAGATTATATGTATGTCCCAAAAGAGAAAAGGACTAAGCTAGACTATAAATTTGAAAAATACATATTTTTGCTTTATAGTACTAGTGTGAAAGGATATAAGTTGTGGAACCTAGAAATACATAATATTGCTTACAGTCGTAATGTGATATTTAGAGAAACAAAATGAGTTCCAGGGTTTTTCTTAGTGGCAAATTTCACAATTTAGCGCAAATATTCAGATTTCCAAAATGTCAATTTTACGAATTTTGGGACCATAGAGGTCGGCCCATTCACCCAAAAATTTTGAGATCTAATTTTTTTAGGGTAAATTCACCCCATTCTCATAAGGTTTACCACCCAAATTTTGCCCTAAATTTATTAAAAATAAGAAATATCCCACCCAAATCACCCCTTGTACCCCATTATATATAGCTAACCCTGACAATGACTCCCATACAATTACAACATTTTTTTTGGATAGCGAGTGATACAAAGCAGAGTACTGACAAAACCAAAAGGTGACTGCTAGAAGGTGATTGGCATAAGGTGACTAGTTGAAGGTGACTGACCGAAGGTGACTGGAATAAGATGACTAACAGAATGCGACTGGTAGAAGGCGACTGACAGAAGGTGACTGGTAGAAGGAAACTGATAAAATGCAACTAGTAGAAGGCGACTGGCAGAAGGTGACTAGTAGAAGGTAACAGGATGAAGGCGATAGATAGAAGGCGATAGGTAGAAGGTGACTGGAAGAAGGTGACTAGCAAAAGGTGACTGGTAGAAGGCGACTGGCATAAGGTGACTGGTAGAGGGTGATTGGCTTAAGGCGATTGGCTTAATGTGATTGGCATAAGGCGATAGGTAGAAGATGACTGGCATAAGGTGACTGGCATAAGGTGACTCAATTTATTGGTATGCTTCTTTTACCATTAAATTTCATTTAATATTTTATTAATGGACACTCAATAAGGAGGTTTATTCTGCCTATGAATGATATTCATGGGACAAATTTTGTTGTCTCTAGTAGTTCTCTTTTATACCAGTTATTTTCATATTTAAAAATGATGTTATTTGTTCATGTTTTTCTTCTGTTCATACAAGTAAAATTTCAACTACAGGTAGTGGAAAGAAGGGAGGCCAGTCTTCCAATAAAAGGAGTATCCTCAAATACTTTCATAATATTTCAAAACCGAGTCAACCATCAACATCTGCACAAATTGAAGGTATGAACAAATTTACTCCCTAGTTAATATTTAACTTTGTTAATTTTAAATATAATGTCTTCATTCATAAAGAAGTGTGTTTTTTGGTTGATGGCTTTGTCCACTTTTATCTGTAGAAAACACTAGTATGCTTTTAAATGTCATAGTGATAATGAATCTACTATTGACACTAGTATTATCTGTATAGAAAACATTGTTAACCCTGGTATTCCTCCACTTCCACATATCCACGTTAATGAACAGTCCACAGATGAAGATAATATCAATAAAATTGAACAACAACATGAAGAGATTCCTGAATCTAACACACCAAGTAGAAAAGAAACTAATAGTTCTTATGCAGTCCCTACTTCCGAAGAATCTTCATCTAAAAAAAATAAACGTGCAAGGTTATCTAGGTGGACAATTAACAGATCATTTCAGCTTGATTGGATATCAAAATTTCCATTTATTGATCCAGTGCTTCCAGAGAATAGTAGTGATGATATAATAGAATTAAGATGCGTAATTTATAGTTGGAAAATGGAAAGGAGCATAGATTGCAACTTAAGAAAGATATAGTAGAAAAACATTGTGGAAAGGTTTATATCAAAACAAAAGAAGGTGATCGAGCAACACAAAAAAATTATAGGTGGAAGGATGCATCAGAGTGCACACATATGAGATATGCACAAGAATATGATAAAGAAATTAAACAAAAGCAAATATTGGTTGAGAAAGGTGCAACAATTCAAGCCCAATTTCGAAAAATGAATAAGTTAACTTTAGCTTCAAAAAGTTTGCAGTTTATTATTGTATTTTCTATTCTTAAGAAGGGTAGACCTATGTCTGATTTCATGGATTATAAATCTCTATTTTGACTAGCTGATGTGCAGAACTTACCCAACGCTCATTGGTCAGATCGAAGTGGTTGGGAAATGGCAAAATGTCTGTCATTGGTTGAGCAGGATGACCTCGAGAGAAAGTAAAAAAGGTAAAATTCATTTCACTTTCAATTGATGAGGTGACTACAGTTGACAATACATCTTGGATTTGCATGCATGTTTACACATTGGAAAATCATTCAAGGCAACCTCATTTACTTGGAATATGCAAAATGGTGGAAAATTGTAATGCATAAAACATTTACAATGTTGTTGTAACTAGTTTAAAAGAAGAAGCAGGAATGAATGAAATTGAAATAGCCACTAAATTAATATGTGTAGGATCTGATGGTGCTTCTACAATGCAAGGATACAGGAATGGTCTTTGTGTTAGACTAAAAACATTGGTTACCCCATATTTGATCCCTATTCATTACATGGCTCATAGAATTAATCTTGCATACAAAATTGTGGATACATTTACAAATGTTGTGAGAGTGGAAGAGCTTGTCCATGAAATTCATGAATATTTTTCACGTAGTCCAAAAATATTTTTAGAGTTTCAACAAGTTTGCACTAGGAGTTACCGAAGGTAAAAAATTGTTGAAATATGTGGATACTAGGTGGATTTCGATGTATCTACCGACATTAAGAGTTTTCAAAGAATATCAATCCTCGATAGGGTTTACGTATGCAAATCGTAGGGCGGTTGATAAGGCTAAAGATTTACTTTTTCGAATGAGTGACTTTGAAACTCTTCTCACATTGTGTGGAATTCTTCCAATGTTGGAAAAAATGAATACTTTGATCAAAATTGCACAAGAAAGATCGATTTATATTGTGGATTTCATCAGGGTGAGAATACAAATTTGCATGCATATTGATATGATGTATGCATCTGGTCAAAATTTTATGGATCCCTTGTTTGAGAGTTGGAGAGCATTAACAAATGTGAATGGTCCTCAAAGCTTTCTGAAGTTCAATATAAACGATCATCTATGTATTAATGTCTATGGAAATGAAATACCTTTATATTGTTATGGTGTGCGACTAGATATAGCTACAAATGAAGTTGAGCAAATGCCCATAACCTACAACAAATTTCATGTAGTTGTATATGATACAAAACCTAAACTAAAACAAATATCAGAATCATTGACAAAAGAAATAAGAGACCATTTTCAAAGATATGAATTGCTAGAGGCTATGGGTGTGGTAAATCCGATGTTTTGGAATCCTTGTAATGAATACCAGATTATAAATTCTTTATTTCTCAAATACATGGGCAGCCTTGCTGGCAATTTTAGTAAAAGTGTTGTAGTCAATGGCATTGAAATCAATGGCATTCTCAACAGAGATATTTTGACAAAACAATAAAACTATTTTGGAACAACAATGTCTGCTAAAGTTTCACAACTCTCTAACCATCATGAAGTAGGTTCTATTTCATGTTTGTGGAGAATATTACAACCAAGTATTGTCTTACAACATACTAGGAGTGAATATTTTCATTTATATGAATTATGTCAAATGATGATTTTGGGATCTATGGAAGATGAAAGGGTGTTCAGTGCACTATCATATATAAAATCTAAAGTTCGAAATAGGTTGGACAAAAATTTGGAGAATTGTTTGAGAGTATATGTGTCGGCCTATGAGGTGGAGGAGTTTCCTTATGAAAGAGCATTGTCACATTGGAATTCTTTGGCAAAGAGAAGAGGTGTAACAAATATTGATAATGATGAGGATGATGGTAACATTGGTCAAATTGTGACGACATAAATTTTGGGAATGAGTGCAGAACATTTTGTACAATCTGAAAAGAGTTTGTTCCAGCTTCTAGCATTATGATGCAAGGATGCATTCATTTTATTTTATTTCACATATTATCATTTGATTTGATTTCACATATCAGAATGAGAGGATGCTATCATTTGATTTGATTTCACATATCAGAATGAAAGGATGTTTTCATTTGATTTAATTTGAGTTCACATATTATTATTTGATTTGATTTCACATATTATCATTTGATTTGATTTCACATATCATAATGAAAGGATGCTATCATTTGATTTGATTTCACATATCAGAATGAAAGGATGCTATCATTTGTTTTGATTTCACATATCATAATGAAAGGATATTTTCATTTGATTTGATTTGAGTTCACATATTATTATTTGATTTGATTTCACATATTATCATTTGATTTGATTTCACATATCAGAATGAAAGGATGCCATTGGATACTCTATATAGCATAGCCCTCTGATTTAATTATGTATTATTTGATTACACGTGTTACACATATTCTTTGATTACACATGATTTGTTTATTGGATTATAGAAATGTGTTACTGGATATTTTGTATATCATTTTTCATTAGCCATGTAATTGAACTATTAGTTAAAATTTTATGTTTTTCTTGTAGTATTTGTTATTCGTGAAAGTAATTGTCTATGCTGCATTTTATGACATTTCAAATTAATTCATATAACATAAAAGACATACTTCAATATTACTTAATATATCAACACAAACAATCAAAACATAACAACATTAAAAACAAAGTTTTCAAGAGATAACACATATCAAACATTATTTCTTCCACTTCAAATAAAGAACAACAAACTTTTACATCATCATAAATAATCAAAACATAGTCTCTTTCATTGAATTCAATATTTAAAGAAGATACCATTCATTTGCAATTTATCATACATATCAAACATTATTTCTTCCACTTCAAATTACTTAATACATCAACACATAATCATAACATAACAACATTCAAAAAAAAAAATTCCAATAGATAACACATTTTTCAGAAATAGTCTTATTCATTGTTTCAATTCTCAAAAAGGATACCATTCTATAGACACCTAAAACACGTCATGTCAAGGGCGACTACTCATATGGACATGCTACAAGACCATATGGAAGATCTTGGACAAACTCCAAGATAGAGCAGTGGTTCTAACCACTCAATTTGGGCTCCTTGGCCTAATCAGTCTGAACCACAACCTAGACCTATGGTTTATAGCTGAACCATAGCTGAGACCTGTAGTTTGCAGTCTAGACCGTAGCTATGACCTGTGATCTTAACTGAAGTTAAGTTGGACTTCAATCTAAGACAAATCAGTTGAAACAAACATTGGATCTATAAGGTGGTTAGAGGGTGGAAGATTCCATTCCAACTGTCCTAACCACCCCTTCTTGATCTTGGCTTCTCCAGGAAGCCACCCCTAGCCCTTGGGTAGTCCTATAAGTACCCCTCAAAATTAGGGCAAACTATCAAAGAGAGCATTGGATATTTGAGTAGCGGAGCCCTATCAAATTGTACACTCAATCAAGTATACTAAGAGAGATCTATTGCACTTATCCCCTACCTACTTGCCAAGATTCATGATGAATTGCATTATGGATGCCCTAGGAGTCTAGGAGAGCCAAGAAACATAAATTTGGGTAAATTAAGGCCTATCACGGTGATTCAATCACTAAACCTATCAGAAGGACATCGAAGGTGACCATTGAACATCAATTGGACAAGGAGGTTAAGCCCACTACCCTTGGAATTGAGGGTAAGCCTATCCGAGTGCTAACCATGGCTGTTAGCCACAGTTTACAGTGCAGATCATGCACTAGAGTTGTGGTTTGTAGCAGAGGTATAACCACCTTCCTATTTCTATTTATGTCTAACTAATTAGGTTAGATTAGATGTTTTTATGGTTTAATAGTATTTTAGAAGACTTCTGACCGTAGAACTAGGTTAGATTTACATTTTATGCTTATGTTTCAATTAGGGCTTAAATGCTTTATTTATGCATGTTTATGCTTTACTTTTCATATCTGATCCATGCATAGTGTAGCTGCTACTTTCCTTTACACTATTACATGAATATTGATTCACTTTGCATAGCTTAGAAGCATTATTTATGTTTTCTTGATTATACATGTTAATAGTGTCATTATGCAATTTACCTAAAAGGGCCTCATCATGAGAGGTTGCCTATCTTTGTGACATTCTTGTGTTGTTTCTTGACCATAGGGAACAATTTCAAAGGAGAACAAACCATCAAGTTCCTTCCCCATTGTAAAGAAGAGGGCACCTCCATCCTAGAGCAATTCATGCCATTTTGAAAGGCATTTGGAAATCACACCTACCCTTAAGAAGGAAAACAATTGTGCACTCCTATTGTAATATTGTATCAAAATGAATATCCCTAAGAGGGACGTACTTGTAATTGGATTTTGGCTTTGAATACAATGGAATAAAGTGTTTCTTTCTTGTTTCATTTATTGTCAATTTCATTTTCTTGTATACATGTTATGTCTTTACCATTTATTGCAATAGAAGTAGCCATCGGGTGTGACCCTTTCTAGTGGTTATAGAGGCGATCACGGTGGCACCCTACATTTTTAGGATCTAACCATGCTTTGTTGGCTTTTGTATTTGTAGGTATAGACTGTAGCTATCATTTGTGGCCCAAAAACTGAATTGCAGGTACAAGGTGTGGTTCACAATCAAAACCGCATGTCAGACCTACGGTTTCCTAATGACAACACAGACAAACAATTTTAGAACTTCAAACAATGTAGGACATGAGGTAGGTACTTTTTATATACCTCTATCACTTTTATTTTCTCTATGCTTTTATAGTAGGTCAAATTCAAATGCAAATTAGGAAAAGAACTAAAAAAAATGGTAAATCAATTGTCATAGTTTGCTTTCATACTTTGATTTCACTGGAAAGATGCTGCTAGGAATAGTGGACCTCTGATTATAGTCTACCCTAGGCTACAACATGCTTGATAGATATGTGTTGATGGTTTGCATGTGTGAGGCCCGATTAGTGGTCGTTTAGCATCATAATATGCATAGTCTTAAAGAGCATCTAGAGTAACTTGCATTTTTTGAATCTAAAACATCTTTCATTTGCATAGCATTTAGAAAATGAGCATGTATGCTATATGATGCATTTCTTTTATGTACATTAAAAGGAACCACACACACCATGAAATAACTTAAACGCTAGTGAGTTGGGCTTGACATCCAACCACTAGTAGGGTTCAACGACGGTGGATGTAACTTCCATCCATTGGCCCAAATCCTACGAACCCTTGATACATAGACCAATACCAGATCCAAGAACCATCCATAGCCCAAAAAATTTGCATGTACTCCTCTTCAAAGGGTATAACGTTGACTGGGTGAGATTGGGTGAGGATCTTGCAGGACCTGTGCTCCTTGTCCGGGTGTGGGCTTCATTACCACACATAGGGGATTTATGCGACTTGGAGTTCATAGCTAAGTTTTCAAGTTGCGAGCATACAGGTGAAATCCATTAAACCAAGAATAAAATCCAACAAGCTTTGCAAAACATGATAAGAGTTTCTACAACTAATACAAAACATATTGAAAACACATCAAATAGTTTAGGACTCACTTTTAAAACTTAAAACAAGATAATCATTATTGTATACCTTGTTTGCTTAATAATAATACATTTAGACTCTAGGTACACAATGGTGGACACACGAAGTGGTAGGAAAAGGTCCAAAGCCAATGTCGATGACCAACCCCTAACTAGTTCACAATAATACATGTCGAATCCTCAACCACATGAGTGAACCAAATGTCGTTCAACTAGCATTCAAGGAGACAACTCAACACAAGGGGAGCTAGCAGAGCAAACCCCAAATAGAGGAGCTTCAGTACACTCCTCTAGGAATAGAGTAGAATAGGAAACCTTTCGGCACAAGGATGTTCTACTTGAGAGCCATTACCGAGACCACAATGCACGTGCATCCTCGAGATTGGTCGAAGAGTTTATTGTGTAGGTAACCAGATTGGTACCCCTATGTACTAAGTCCACTAGAGGATCTATGGTTCCACCTTCTGAGTATAGAAGGACTAGATACCTACCCATTCAGGGATAAGCAGATAGGCTCACAACTGAGCATAGAACTAACCATACTCCCATGCATGGTCCACCACATAATATTACCATTGACATATCAAAGGTGGGAGATAATGGTACACCACCATATGAGTGATGGCAGTCTAGGCAGCTAGAAGGTCTAGGTAGTGTTTTAGAGCAGCTAGATTACAAGCCTTCTGCTCCACCTAATCGAGCCTCGAGTGAGCGTATTGGGAGTGTCATATGCACTACTAGAGAACATGGGGAGGCTTCTAAGTGCTCTCATGTTGTACACCCACTATCTATGCATGGTGGGCCACAATATAGGACACAATAGGAGGCAAATTTCATATTCAAAAATAGAGGCAAAGGTGCATCACATCAGTTCGATGGGTACAAAACCCAAAAAGTCACTCATACAAAGTAGGGGTATCAAAGGCCTCCCATGACCGACCAAATCGATAGATCACATCGATTGGTATCAGAGCAAAAATGCCAACTCCTCCAAGACCAATTGGAGTATGCTCACCTAGAGAGGTAGTGTATCGAAGATGAAAATATTCAAGTGCAAAGGCTCATAAGACAGAGGTTATATGAGCAGTGCATGCACGAGGAGCGTATCCTTACTCAGAAGGAATGCATAGAATAGGAGGATCGGTTAGCTAGGGCTGGCCTATATCCTCAAGATGAGCATCGAGAGCATACACATAGGAAGGCTTTCTCACAAGTCGAGATGCATCAAGAGCATAGAGATGCTCATACTCATGTTACTTTTGAACAAAGGGAATGGTTGTCATCACTTAATAATCAAAGGAAAAGATAGTATGAAACAACAACGGGATATGGATACGAGTAGGAATATCCTAAAAGCTCCCGAGCTGAAGAGGAGGAAAAGCAAAGACCTCCATCTTACACAAGGAAGATAGTACCTCCTAAGAAACCTATGTGTCAACTTAGGGAGGAAAACTTTCTATCTTCAGAGGCCTATAAGGCCTTAGCTAAGAAAATTAAAGCCATTGAGAGACAAGACACGACTATTCAAAAGCCGACTCTAAGAAAAATCCATAATGAGCCTTTGGATCCTTCAGTGCCTACTTTGGCCTACCCTAAGCATTTCAACATGCCTAGGTTAGATAAGTTCAAGGGTGATGAAGACACACAAGAACATGTAACAAGCTTTCTGGATGCTTGTTTTTAGATAGCAAGCAATGATGCCTTATTGTTGTGCATGTTCATCACGACACTTTCAGGGCCTACCCGAGAGTGGTTTAATCAGCTAAAAAAACATAGTATAACAATATTTGATCAGTTAGCTACATTTCTTGAATGCTATTCCTTTGGCATAAAGAAACATGTTAACCTTTTTGATCTAGCTATGCTAGCTCAGTACAACGACGAGCCGATAGAACAATACAAAAAGATATGGAGGAGATTAATGGTGAAGTTGCCATTCCCTATTCCTACCACGGAATTAACTTGGATTTTTACGAAGAGTTGTACCAAGTACATCTTGTTACTACTGTAGCTGTAATAGTATGCTACATTCGAAGGGGCTTTGGTGCAAGACAAGGTAATTGAGGACATCAAGTTGTAAGAGGGCAACTTGAAGCTCAAAAATAGGAGGGACAGAAGAAGAGTACCATGAAGCATAAGGGCAAGTAGGCCCATGTAAATCAAGTGGTATTAAATCTTCAATGGGAGGACAAGGGGCAGCATAAGTAGAACTATTAGGCCCAACCTCCACCTACGTAGTATGACAAGCGCAACAACTACAAGGGAAAGAACAAAGAGCAACACCCACCTCGCTAGTTCACACCATTGACAAAATTTCTAATGGTGATTTTCCATCAGTTATGTGAGGCCAAGGCAATCAGATTTCCCGAAGTCAAGATGATAGACCCCAATAAACCTAAACCAAAGGGGTTCCAAGATGATCTATTTTGCATATTTCATAGAATGAAAGGTCATGACATTGAGGTGTGTTGGTATTTCAAACACCTAGTACAAAATATGATCGACAAGGGTGAGCTTGTAGTGCCTCACAACCCGTAGGCACCCAAAAATAAAAATATGGGGATTTACAAGAACCCCTTATTGAATCTTGAGGCACCTTAGAAAAACGTTGGTCAAGTTAACCAGGTACAAGTCAAACCATCTACCTAGGGGTTCGTAGGCATGGTCAATGTTGTTACTAGGCATGGGAGATACGAACAACAAAATCAACCTCGTGCTCCTATCTAGATACAAGCCACGTCGAATCAGTGGCTAGCACAAAATATTCCAAGCCCACCAACAAGACCGGTGGTGACCCTAAGGAGCAGGTTGGTCCAAAACCTGCAGATAAATCCTATAAAGTTGTCAATATATGAATTAATTCAATAGTCCTCGAGGCACAGGGAGACTCTCATGGATATTTTGAGGTCCATTGAAGTACAGGCCTAGGATGCGTAGGCATTCATAAATTTTGTGGGACATGTACAATAGTGTCAGGAATTGATGATCCAATTTTACGATCATGAGATAAGGATGGTTTCTACAACTACGACTAACCCACCATTGCATATAATTATGTGTGTGAATCACATGCCATTTAAAAGGGTCTTGATCGATACTGGCTCATCGATCAACATAATAATGACCAAGGCACTGAGTCATTTGAAGCTACCTAAATCACACATTGTGCCAACTACATTCACATTGAGAGCATTTAACGATGCACTATGTTTTAATATCGACATAATTATACTACCCTTATAGGTAGATATGAAGACCATTTCGATAATGTGTCATGTGATAGAAGGGGCCATGTAGTACAACATTTTACTTGATAGGACTTGGATTCATGAAATGTGTTGCATCCCCTCGATACTACATTAGTGTGTGAAATATATTCATGAGGTATTGGTTCACAGAGTGGCATTGGATGAGGAGCCATTTAAGTTCATGAATCTAGCAGATTTGCCTAGGGGTTTCATACTCCCATCAATGCACCTGGATGTTCGACCGTCATCACCAATAAGGAAACCAGGAGGTAAATCGGTATTGCATGCTCAACTAGTGCCATTTGTGTCACACAAATCGAAGCATACCACTACCACTTACTTGAAGCCATCAGCATTAGTCATGCATCGGGATGATAGGAAATTAAAGGTGAATATGGGTGAGAAAGAGAAAGAGCATGAGCCTGAGATAATCATCGAAGACATTCCTATTCCCATGGAAGTTGAGGATCCCCAAGACAAAGCTAAGGAGACACTTTAGCCTACCTCGCCTACATCTATAGCAGGGTCATCCGAATCATGGGTGATAGTACATATCGCTAATATTAGATTAGGTGAGTACCTTATATAAAATGTGATCTCCAGACCAATTCTGAAGATTGTGGAAGAGATGGGCAGACCATCCGCCCATCGTTATCTGGTTGGATCGATGGTTCCACTGGGAGAGCTGCCTAACCAAACTAACTTCATCTATGCAGGGCTAGATCAACTTCCAACACGAGAGCCCATGGATGAAGATGATGAGGAACCTTTTGTGGTAAACATTCATTATTTGTCTAATCCAGAGTATTCCATACATATTTTCGAGCTATATCACTGGAATGGATATGGCCTTGGTCTCTTTGAACAAGGATGGAGGACTTTGCTAGAACCTCATTATCAGTTAGTCACTAATAGATTTGGTTTAGGGTTACAGATATGTGTGCAGGATGATTTTCTTGTAGCATCCCTAGATCATCTGTACCTTAGTATGGCAGATGATGTGGATTTTAATCCATACCATCCAGATCCTTCCAAATTATGGAGGAATCATCCTATGATATTTGCCATCACCATTGAGCTACTCGGATATCATTGTGAAGGGCTCCTTAAGTAGACTAAGGTAGAGATGAACCCTAGATATCAACTGGGACACCAAACCTATGAGGTAATCGATGACACAGACATGCAGGGGTGCAACCCCATTACTACAAGCAATCTTGAGTTAGGATATCTTTGTAATGAAGATGGAGCGAAGTCCACCTCTGATATGAGTGGACTAGGCTATGATGTAGATAAGGATTCCTCAATCAACGATGAATATGGGGATGAAGTCGAAGGTGCTTATGTAAGGCCTTTGTATGCACATCATTTATTGCCTATGGAATCGATATAGGATACCGAAGAGATCCTTCCCAATGTTGATCATCCAAGGGAAGAGACCAAGCCAATTTTCTCAATAGCATCATACATGAGGTATAATTATCTGGTTTTTCTAGATAGCAATGATAGTATGCAAGAAGTGAGATTTATGGGGCCTCACTTAGAGGAGCACCCTCCAAGAGTGGGGGTGAATGAAGGATTCTATTATAATAGTGATGAAGAAGATGAACTAGAGAGGGCCTACCTTGGACCACTTTATTTGCATCACCGCCATCAACCCATTGATATCAATGAGGTCTATAGGTAGCTACATGTTGGTCCACATCTGAGAGAAATACGATTAAACTTGGATCAAATCTATCGACTGGTTAATCCCCTTCCACTCACCTACATGCAACTCCATGAGCCGAATGATCCTATTTTACATTCAGTGCATAGGGAGGATCCAGTTATTCATAGTCCTCATAGGGAAGACCCTTTTGTGCCTATGCCATTAGAGCTAGATCGTGGATATGAGGACTACATAGATTTTGTAGAGGTCAATCCGTGTGGTCTTGGAGATCAATTCCATTCCATAAACATGGTCTCCATTGATTTTACCACTCCACTCTACAATCTAGAAGATCTGTCTAAACCGTTGTATCTTAACAAATATGTTATCGACTGGGATCACGTTGATTCACCCGTTGAGCTTGAGGATTTCTTCCCCAATGAAGAAATGGTGCAAAATTTCCATTTTGCACTAGGCTATGCATATGATGTTTATAATGCTGAAAATGCTTCCAACACAGAACCACTCAACCCACTAATGACATTCATCTAATTCCTACACCTCACCATCTTAAGGAGGGATCGCATATGTCAATAGAGGAAATATTTGAGGTAGATATCAGTGATGATCCCACCAACGTAAAGAAGGTTAAATTTGGAGAGAGTCTCACTCTAGATGAGTGGGCCACCCTCATCCCTCTGTTGAAAGAAAGACCAAATTTGTTTGCTTGGTCGTATAAGGATATGCCATGTTTGGACCCAAAATTGGTTACTCATAACCTTTCGCTAGACTTGACGAAGAAGCCGGTCAAGCAAAAGCTTAGGAAAATGCACCCAACAGTAGCCTTAATGGTGAAATATGAGCTACAAAAGCTATTGGATGTGGAATTTGTGATTTCCATCGATTATCCAGAATGGGTGTCCAATATGGTACCCGTGGGAAAACCCAATGGAAGAATCTGTATTTGCATGGATTTTAGAGACCTAAATAAGGAAACACCCAAAGATTCATTTTTGTTGCCCAATATTGATGCTCTCGTAGATGCAACTATAGGTCACGAAATGCTCTCCTTAATGGATGGTTTTTTTGGTTACAATCAAATTTGGATTAAACCCGAAGACCAACATAAAACCACATTTATAATGCCATGGGGAAAATTTTGTTATAAATTTATGCCATTCGGCCTCAAAAATGCTAGTGCCACATATCAATAGGCCATGACATACATTTTTCATGACTATATGCACAAAATTCTTGAATATTATATCGATGATTTGTTAGCCAAGTCATTTCTACAAGAAGAGCATGCAGAGGTCTTAAGGAAAGTCTTCGATTGCTTGATAGAGCACAACATCAGGCTAAATCCTAAGAAGTGCGTATTTGGCATAACTTCTGGAAAATTACTAGGGTTCATCATCTCTAAGAGAGGCATGAAAGTAGAACCAGAGAAGGTCAAGGCAATTTTAGAAATGCGTCCTCCCACCAATATTAAGGAATTAAGTAGCCTTCAGGGCTAGGTAGCCTTGATAAAGTGATTTATCACCCAACTATTAGATAAATGTCAACCCATAAATCAACTACTGCATAAGGTTATCCCATTCAACTAGGATGAGGACTGCAAGGTAGCCTTCACTGAGATAAAGCAATACCTAGTGATGCCACCAGTGCTAGATCCAGCAAGGCTAGAGGTGCCTTTTCTACTATATATATCAGCAACTAAATTTGCACTAGGAGCCATGTTGGTCCAAGAGAAAATGCAAGGCAAATATTAGGCCATATATTACATTAGTTGAACTTTGGTGAGCTATGAGCTTGGGTATGCATACATGGAAAAATTGTGTCTAGCAATAGTGTTCGCTACTAAGAAATTGTGACACTATATGTTAAGTCATACGACGTATGTTATATCCAAACAAAATCCTTTGTAGTACATGATGAGTAAGACTTATCACAATACACGTACTACAAAGTGGATCATGCTTTTGACAGAATTCGATCTAGAATTCATAAGCCAAAAGTCCATTAAGGGACAGGTCATAGCAGATCAATTAGCTGAGGTGCCACTATAAAACAATAGACCTCTAACAATAGAGCTTTTGAATGATGCAGTCTTCATCGTATCTGAAGCTCATAAACTCGAAGAACTAGAGAACAATGCTGATATGACTATGTTCTTTGATGATTTGAAGTGCGAACAAAGGGGTGGTGTCGGAATAGTGTTCTTCACGCCACAAGGAGCTCCAATGCCCTTGTCATTCAAGTTGGATTTTTCATGCACCAATAATAACACTGAGTATGAAGCCCTACTACTGGGCCTCCACACAACTATCACCATGAATATTAAGAGATTGAACATATTTGGTGATTCCTTGCTCATAGTAAATCAAGTCAAGGGGCTTTTTCAGTGTCGATGTCCCATACTGAAAGCCTATAAATATCTAGTTGATACATATTTGGCCAAACTAGAATGGTATGACATTGAGGCAATCCCTCAATTTTCAAATAGGTTTGTAGATACCATGGCTTCCCTAGGATATTTAATCCCTCAGAATCCATTTTTCAATTTTAGTACCATCCATGTCAAGACACTCTCTCATATGGTAATAGAGCATGCAGCCTATGATAACAGAGAATTAGTCAACATGATCAGTATAGAACCACAAGCTGAATGGTTCTATAGAGTTGAGGACTTTCTTAAGAAGATACCTTGGGGGTCATTAACCTCTCAGAGTCCCATGGGGAGTGGTATTACCATTCACCACAGGGTTGTTTTTGAGTCTGCATTTGCAAAAGTAAATACGTAGGGGGAGCAAGTCATCTTGGCAGTCGAAGCTGAGATTTATCAAAATTGAATGTCACAAATTAAAGGCTTCCTAAAGCTTAGTATAATCCCAGAGGGATTTCCACGTGCTGCAAAGCACAAATTTAAATAGAAAGTGGACAAACATATCTTAATAGGAGATATCCTATACCGAAGAAGTTACGATGGAGTTCTCCTTCGTTTCTTAGAGCCCCAAGAGGCATCATGGGCAATTTTACAAGCCCATGATGATACATGTGGTGGCCATTTCAGTGAAATGGCCATCGTTAAGTGCATCCTTCAAATGGGTTACTATTGGCCCACTATGGAGAAGGAGTGCAATGTGTATGTCAAGAAATGCATTAAATGCCATCATCACGCTAATCTTACACACTTGCCATCACATGCCTTACAGCCCATTCAAGCGGCTTGGCCATTTTCTCAGTGGGAATTGGATCTTATAGGCAAGATCTCTCCTCCATCATTGGGTTGGAATACATTCATAATCATGGCTACTAAGTATTTCACAAAGTGGGTGGAAGCAATACCCTTAACAATGACAACTAGAGCTCGTATAGCAGAGTTTATACTAGAGCATATCATAAGTCATTTTAGGATTCCATCCAAAATAATATCGGATAATGGAACGTCTTTCAAGAACAAAACTATGAGAGCTTTGACATCTAAATATAGAATCAAACATAGTTTTGTGACTCCATACTATCTGCAAGCCAATGGGTAGGCTGAAGCTTCAAATAAGACAGTGGTAGCCATCTTGAAAAAGATGATACAAGAAAACCATAAATACTGGCACATCTAGCTACCCCTTATGCTATGGGCTTACAGGACTAGTATTCGGATGCCCATTGGGGCAACATCGTTCTCACTAGTATATGGTGTTGAGGCCATTATGCCTTTGGAATTAGAAATTCCAATGTTGCACGTCGCATTGAAAGAGTTCATCGATGATGACACCGCATGGAAAGCTCAACTGGATCAACTGACACTACTTGATGAACTTTGTGTGAATGCCTTGGAGCATCTTCGTGTTTATCAAGAGTGACTAAAATGAGCTTACAATGTCAAAGTCCACCAGAGAGACTTTGAATTTGGGGATCTTGTCTTGAAAGAAAACCAACATAACTCTAATTTACTACCAGATATGTGAGACAAATTCATGGCTAACTAGCTATGACCCTCTATCATATCTAAAAATATTGGTCTAGGTACCTATCGCCTAACGTCGCTAGGGGGTGTTTAAGAGCCTGAACCTCTCAACATCATCCATATTAAGGTGTTTTATGCTTGAAGAGCATAGTAAAAGGCTCCGAGAGTTTCTTATAACTTCTCGGTCATCCTAAAAGCTCCAAACACTTTCATTAGTGGTTTGGTAAAAGTCAAAAAGCTCCAAAGGCATCAGTAAGCCCTTTGGTCAACCTCAAAAGCTCTAAGGGTTTTGTCAAAACCGCTTGGTCATCCTAAAAAGGCTCCAATATTTCATGAAAATTCTTGGTTGTGTTAGTTAAAAGCCCCAAGGATTTTCTTATAATCGCTCGATCATCCTAAAAATCTCCAAAGGCATCTGTAAGACCTTTGGTCAAACTCAAAAGGCACCAAGAGTTTTTGAAAAACTGCTTGGTCAACCCCAAAGGCTCCAAGGATTCTCAAAATCGCTTGGTCATCCCAAAACACCCTAAGGGTACCCATAATCCCTTTGGTCAATCCCAAAATATCCAAGGATTCCTAAAAATTGCTTGGTCAAAATAAAATCTCCAAAGGCACGTACTCGTTGTTTGGTCAGTTATGAGGCTCAAAACCCATAAAAATTATAAAATCAATAAAATCCAAAAAAATTGGTAAAGTATAAAATCCAAAAAACATTTGCATTTTCATTTGAATTTTGCATATTTATTTTGCATTTACACATGCATTCGCTGTATTATTGCATTGCATATAGGCATTCGTCATCCATTGCATTCCATAATAGAAGGCATTGTGTTTGTTAGTCTTAAAAATGATGCCACATTTGTGTTTAAATCATGCATATCTGCATTTATCATAATCCATAATTCATGTGAAGTAATTGTGTTTTTCAACACAACCTATAATGTTGCTATGGAGATATACTAGGGTTTTTCGGTCACTCAACCATACCTAGTGGTCTTATCAAGAGTTGGTAGAAAGCTTGCTTTGCTTTTGTAGCTAAGGTTTAGTTAGTATAGCCCTTAGCATATCAAAAGCCTATCACTAATCAAAAAATTTAAACAATCCTAACAAGGACTAGGGGAAGATGAAATCCATGAAGTAGGACCGGGTATCCTAAAGTGAAAAGATTCATTCTTGCTTATCCCTCTATGCGAATGATATGGGAAATATTGGTAGTTGGTAAAAGGACAGGTTAGTTTCCTATTCAAAATATCTTACTTATGATAAAATGAGCAATATACCAAAGAGATATCCCACATAAATCCTCATGATTGATACCTTAGATTGATATCATAGATCGACTCCCCAGAGTGATATCCCATATTGATATCATAAGATCGATATGCTCAATTGATATACCAAAAATAATTTTTCCAAGTAAATCCCATCAAAGGAATTTTTTTGAAGAATATTATAAAATGTAAATGCCAAAAAGTGAATATCAAGTGAAGATTAGAAAAAGGCTTAAATCAAAGTTCAAAGTGAAGATCGAATAAAGATCATAAATCAAAAGTTTGAGCATAGATCAAATGAAGATCCAAAATCCAGTTTGAAGAGAGATCAAATGAAAATCCAAAAATAGTTCAAAAAGAAGATGGAATCAACTCCCTTACTTCACTACATATGAGCAAGTATCCCAAAAATTAAAGGAGAGAAAGGAATGAGCCTGAATCCCTAGAATTGTTAGCACTACTATACCTTACGCATGATGATATGTTTGATGCATTAGAATCTCACTTATGAACAAGACCAATGTTTGAATGTGGAAGAGCTAGCTTCAGGTGTCCTGCATTGCCTAGTGGCTTAGTCCAACTAAAATCTAAACTTAAGATTGGATAAGATATTTGTGGAACCCCTATCTTAGAAATGGGCTGAAATAATCCTACCTGACATCAGGGAATGCTCGTGTCTTATCTTAAATAATAATTTGCACACACACAAATAATGAATAGTTAGGGTCTATTGTAGAAAAAGCCTTTTATCTTAGAAGTCTAGTGTGGTTAGTATGCAACTTTTGATAAGTCTATTAGGGTGTTTGAGTCTCATGGAAAACCTCAAATTTTTTTCCCATAGCAACAAAGTGTCAAAAATAACAACTATAAAACTCATCAAATTGCAAAGTATCAAACCCATGATACATCATTATAAAAAGCACAATCAACATATATGATAGATACCAAATGGATATTTAGCAATAATATTTAGATGACCATTGACTATATCATGCACATATTTAAAAAGTGCAAAAGAAAATTGAGTGACACATTATATCATTTGCAAAACAAACATCGCATACCAGTGCATTTCATATATGGGTGATTAATTGATTAAATTCTTATCTTAAGGATTTTCAATTACATTCATGATTTTTATACATTCTATGGCATCATCCATTAGATTGATAAATATATTTGCATTCATTCATTATATTTTAAGTGATTAAAGCAAACAAGTTCATTTACATTAGATTAGCATCGTGTAAATAAAGCATTACATATATTAATGCATGAAAAGAAAGCAATATCAAATATACGTTAAGATAAAAACATCACATCTATAATCATCCATCAAAAAGCACATCTAAGCATCTAAGATCACTGCATATTATCATCATAAATCAAATAGCTATCTAGTGCATGTCATCCATACACCACATCATATAGCATCAACATAACGTAAGCATTGCATCCATGTACATCACATAAACATAAAATTAAAAATAAATGAGTACACAATAAATAAGCCATAATAATGATCATATCATATATATTATGTGTGTCTCAGAGTACATCGGGAGTACAAAAATTCTCATAGGCTACAAATGTGTAGGTCCTTGACCTTACACCAAAAATGAGATATATCAAAAATGTGTCCTATAATAGTAGAGCTCTAGCTCTGATCTGCTCTCCCTATACCAGAGCTCTCATCGCCTCCGTTAGTACTATGCTTAGGAGCCTACTCTGCCTATTGCCCTACTGACTACTGTGGATCCTATTGTGAATCCTAAGTACCACCTAGCCCAAAAAGGCCTAGCACTTCTCCAAATGCCCCATGTGCTATGGGCACCTTTGTGCACTAGAACCTATGACTGGATGCTGCAAAAGACTGCCTTGCCTCCCTGGTCCTGGTATGATTGCTATAGCCATGTGTACTAGAGGACCTATGTTTCCTTACACTCTGATGGATGAGATGGGTAGAGCTAGCAGTGGACTATCCTATAGTTTGAGATCTAGTCTCCTAGGACCCTGCAACATATGTATCCTTAGGAACCTCTACGCCCAACATCTGAATGTATCCAAATAGCTGGTCTACCCAAGCAACCCTAGATGTATCCCTCTCATTAGAACTCATAAGTAAACCCTATAGGTGTTGAATCTCTACCATGGGATCCCAGACACCTGGTAGTACTACTACTGGTGCCGCCAGAGGCCCCATAATCACCTGAGAGCATGGAGGACCCCCCCTCTATGCTCTGAGTAGATCTTGCTTTTCTATGGATGCATCTCTTTGTACCTCTATCAAGTCACAAGCATGAGTGAGCTCACTAACTTGGGTCTCTATTGTGGTCACCCATGCTGTTAGGATAGTAATATATTGCTCTACCTGCATCAATCGGTGATCTCTCTCTACCAGCTATGCCTATAGAGTAGCGATAGTAGTGTTCCACTCCCTTTGCTACATCTAGAATCACCCAAGCTAACTTTGCAAGTTAGCCACCTATGCTAAGAGTAGCCCCTCTACACTGTTAGGAGAGACATCACCCTCCTAGAGGCTCCTCATCAGAATCAATCTCAAGAGCCTCATCAGTGGTAACCTCTACACCCCAATTTCCCTCTATCCATTGGTGCACCCTACGCTCATCAGGATCCACCTCTGCTCCAGCTTGATATGCTACTCAGCCTAGAGGCCCTGTCCCATACTAGTGAAATACAGACCACCATCCATCATACTCTAGAGTGGTCATCGCTATGTTAACCCCAATCTCTTGAAAGTATTCTGGAGTATCACCTAGAGCTGAATGCTAGATCCACGGTAGATCCCTCTCTAAATCTAGGTGCCTGTAAGTGAATGAGATCTTCAAGATGTCCTGCACCATGCCAAAATTTCATAGGACACAAGAGAAAAACTAAAACTCTCTGATATCGACCTTCTGGATGAGTAGCCATCTATCTTGATGAGCCTATCGAAGCCTCTCACCGACCTTAGGCTAGTGAAGACAATCCATGTAGGGCCACCATTGGATATCATTCGGCCCAAGTTGATGAGGCTAGGAATTGCCTCATCTATGAACACTTTTTGGATACATTCTAATTATTTGAATCACCCTTTTTATTATGTTTCTATGCTAATTTTGGGTAAAATGCATTATGTACTGATATTTGCATATTCTGAAATGATAAGTGCATATATTCTGTTTTACTGTTTCTTTCTGCAGTTTCACCTATTTTTTAGCTAATTTATCAGTAGTGATTCAGAATCAGTAGTAATTGTTGAATGTTTGGTGCTTAATAGTAATATTCCTCTGTTTGAACTAATTCAATTGCAAAAGGCGCCAAAGACCTTGTCCCCTGTAGCTGACTATGCAGGAAAATAGACTGTGACTGTGACAGTTCCAACCAGTTGTACATTTACAGCAGGGCTTGGAAACAATCACTCCAGCACGTGCCACCAATGCAAAAAGGATGTACAAGATAAAGGAAAACATTCTAGGTGGTCAAATACTTCTTCCCTACGTGTTTGGAGCATGAAATAATAACTAAATGTCACTTCCTGTTATTTCGAAGCAGTGCAAGAATAATAGCGTAGGAATAGGGAATAGCGTAGGAACAACAGAAGATGGTCAAAAAGCGACAGATCGATAGAGGAAAGTATTGACAATTGACCAAAAAGTTGTCCCAGCTCATGTTAACTGATTTCCTCAATGAATGCAGCTTAATAAGGTTGAATAGATCAAGTTTGACAAAGCAAGCTCATGCATTCTAGGAAACAGTTGTGCAAATAGTTGTAAATCCCTACAAATCAGTAATCAAGTATATCAACATAATATTATAAATAAGAGAGCTCCCAGCATGGTTGAGCATATAGAATATAGGCATATAGTCATATAGGAGACATAGAGAAATAGAGAGTGCAGTTGTTTTTGTAGCAGAACAGTAATCTGCAGGTTTTTCCTGCATTACTGTAATGCATTTCCAGATTGAATAAAAAGGTGCAGTTTTTAGTTCTCAATTGGCATGTTGAGTTGATTATTAGTATTTAGGTTTTCTTAGCATAACTCTTCACCTTCATCTGGTTCTGGAAGCAAGGGCCACTTGCAGGACCAGAGGAAGGCATCTTTTGACAGAATACATTGCTAATTCCTTGCTGCAGCAGGTTAGCAGAATTCTGCCAGTTTCATTTCTTTAGCAGCTTTAAATTCAGATTTCAGTCTTGACAACATTTTTCCATCATTCCATGCAATTTCAACATTTTTGTTCAGATTTGTAGCAACTTCAAGTTTTCTGTCATTTTCCAGATTTGCAGCAATTTCCAGTTTTCTGTCATTTTACTGCAATTTCCAGATTTGTGACATTTCCAGTTTTGCAATAGATGTTAGTTTGAATTTCTAGATTTAGAACATGCTTAGAGAATTGTAGTTAGTTTATTTTTCTGCAACTGTGTGATTTCAATTCTGCAATTTGCCTTTCTGACAATTTCAATTTAGCAATATTTCATTTTTTGCAATTTCAGATTCTGTCATTTCATTTCTTGTAATTCTGTTTCTGCAAAAGTAAATAGGAGTTCATTTCATTTCTTAGGAGTTAGAGGTCACAACAAAACCCCCAAAATACTAATTGATCCACCAATAAAACCCTGTTCTTGAATGAATTGAACCTACAACTGTGACACCTTCTATCGTATACAGCCTTTGGACACCACCCTGGATTGACACATATAATGATTAAATGATGAATGAACAACGACCCTCATCATTTTTGGTGCCATTGTCAGGGAACAATCGATGTTGTTAGGAAAAGTGAAACAGGTCAAGAATTGTGTTGCAATTTTTGAATTACTGCATTTCAGTTTATTTAGTGAATAGGCATGAATGCATAGGCCAAGAGACGAAAGAGGGAGGTTTATCAAGACTAGTTCTGAACCACCAAGGCGTTCTTCACGATCAGATGAAGAATTGCCAGAGCAAGAAATACCTTCTTCACCAACTGAAGCTTTGGACAGATTAGAGCAAGAACTTTTTGCAGCACTTTCTGCTAAACGTTCCCTTAAGTCTGAACCATCCACATCAAACTCAAGAAAGAAAACAACTATGGCAGCACCACTACCACCACTAGGTGGGTATGCTGATGATCCTCCTAAGACTTTTGAATATCCCATACGGTTGGATCCAGCTTTAGATGCTCCCATGAAAACTATTTCTCCATCCATATTGCCAATTTTTAGGGGAACTATTTTAGAAGATCCTGATCAATTTTTGTTTGAATTCAAAGTGTTATGTCAGACTTATGACTACATAAATGATAATCAAAAATTGAAATTGTTTCCTTCTACACTTAAGGATGCTGCTCTCTGATGGTTTATGAGTAATCTTGAACCTAATTCAATCCGTAGTTGGGATGACATGGAGACTGCATTCTTACATAAATATCAAGATTATTGTAGAGTACGAAACAGAAAAGATGAGTTGTTTCGGATCAAGCAAGAAGAAGATGAAAGTTTAGAGGATTACCTTGATCGCTTTGCCTTTGTCCAAAAGAGATGTGGTCCTGTAGAACCCGATTTCTTAAAGCCTATCTTCTTAAGAGGATTGCAGGATGAATCTAGGGAAGTGTTAGATTTAATGGGAAAAGGAGACATAGATCAACTTGACCTTGAAGATATTGTGGAGTTATGTAGAAACTATTCCCGCACTCACCAACGGAGAAAGAAAAGGAATTCTAGCAATAATGACATAAAGGAGTTAATGGAGGAAATGGCTAATTTAAAAACTGATATCCTTGTTCAACTCAATTCTGCATTAGGTGAGAGAAACACAAAATCCAATTCTACACCACCTTTGGCAATTTATTGCCCAAGATGCAGGAATAAGCATGCCTTGCAGGATTGTCCTTTTAACAAAACTTCTATTTGTGGAATTTGTTCCAAGGAACATTCAACAGATAGATGTCCTTTGTTGCCTCATCTAAAATCTATCTTAGGCACCCAAATAGAAGAACTTAATGCTATTGGGCAGAGATCCGATGGTGGCTATACACAATATCCCAATGCTCCTTGGTTTCCAAACTGGGGACAATCTCCTTGGAATATGAACATGCCATGGGGACATGCAGAAGTCCCTGCACAACCTTGGAACCAACCTTGGACAGCTTCTCCAGATTGGTCACATTCTGGATGGATGAATCCACCTTGGAATGCAACTCATCCACAATGGACACAACAAGGACAAATATGGGGACAACAATATCCACCATATCAAGGACAGCAAAGGTATCAAGGGCAAACTCAAAACTTGCTGCCAGCTCCTAATCCAAATTTTTAGGGAAGAACACAACATCAACAAATGCAACCAGTAAAACAACCTCCACTCCTAGCTCAACCTGTGACTAACCCAAATAATACCAGACAAACAACCCCTGTTTATGAGGTTGAGTCTGAAGATTCTATTGCAGTTCATGTACTTGACTGTAGTAACATCCAACTGCGTTCAGGGAAGGTTTTACCTGAACCTGTTCCACCCACCATTGAAGAAATAAGTGAGAAACAAGAACCTCCAAATCAGGAGACAATGCAACAAAAACAAAAAGATGAAGTAACAAAAAAAATGCAGGAATCTTCTCCAGTAGCATTACCATACCCCGAAAGGTTTGATCATATTGATACTTCCCCTGAATCAGAATTAGTGATAGAACTTAAAAAGATGTCAATTTCTCTCCCTTTGTTGCAGGCAATAAGGGATGTGCCTTCACTCAAAAAAACTATTCAAGAGTTATGTATCAAGAAACCTGGTAAAAAGAAGGCCTTTCCTAAAACTGTTCAGGTAGAAGGAAAATTAGCTGATTTATTGTCCGGGAAACTAGTTCCTCCTAAATATAGTGACCTCGGTAGTCCAATAGTTACAATTACTATTGGATTAATGCAAATTCCTAATGTGCTAATTGATCTTGGAGCTGCAATTAATGTTATGACTAAGGACACAATGCAAAAATTGTAGCTCAAGAATCTCAGTCCTACTACCACAGTTTTGGAAATGGCAGATAGGTCAGTTGCTAAACCTTAAGGTATCCTAGAAGATGTAGCCATTGAAGTCTCATCTTGGGAATATCCTGTAGACTTCTTAGTGTTGCAGCCTAGGAAATCAGTCAATGGATACCCTATCATTCTAGGACGACCTTGGTTGGCTACTGCAACTGCTTTTATAGATTGTAGGTCAGGATAAATGACCATTTCTAATGGTGTTGACCTAAAGAAAATTTATTTGTATCCACCAGCTCAACCTTCAACTAAATTTTCTGGACAAATTTGGTATCCTAAATCTGATGAAGAACAGGAAACCATTGCTACTTTGGCTACAGTTGTAGTAAAAGAACATATTGAGGAAATCACAACACCTGGGAGAGAAATATTTGAGAGTGAAACTGTCCTAATTGAAACATTACAATCGGAAGGACTAACTGATGATCAAACTCTTGTTCATCGGTTGTTGTGGCAAGAGGAGGAACAAAATTCTGAACTTCTGTCATCCATGCCTAATCAGGAAAGATCATTCATTCTACCACATGGATGGCATCATCATCTCCTTAACACCTTCAAATGTCCTCTGATTCCATCAGGTATCATTTTTGAGATAGATTCTAGAGTATTTCATACTCTACAACCACACCATTGTCCATTAAATGCATTAATCAGTAACTATGAAGCAGCTAGTTCTATCTATCCAGGGATCAAACAAATTGAAATCCAACCAGGTAAATTTTTGAACATTAATAGCTGGCTAACTGAGGACCAGGAAGCCAAGTTGTTTGCAGTCTTACAAAAACATGTTCAAGCTTTTGCATGGAATTATAAAGACATGACTGGCATTCATCCTGAGGTATGTACACATAGGATATACACAAAAAATGTAAAACCAGTAAGGCAACCTCAGAGACGTTTGAACCCTGCTCTAAAGGAAATTGTGAAAGAGGAAATTGAAAAACTCTTAGATGTTGGATTCATTTATCCAATTTTTGACAGTAAATGGGTTTCACCACTGGTCATTGTTCCAAAGAAAAATGGTAAAATGAGAGTATGTGTGGATTATAGGGAGTTGAATAAGGCCACACATAAGGATCATTTCCCATTACCATTCATAGACCAAGTATTGGATACCCTTGCTGGAAAGAAATTTTTTTGTTTCCTTGATGGTTTCAGCGGATATAACCAGATACAAGTTGCCCTAGAAGACCAAGAAAATACTACCTTTACATGTCCTTGGGGAACCTTTGCTTATAGGGTTTTACCCTTTGGTTTATGTAATGCTCCAGCAACATTTCAGAGAGCTTTTTTAGCAATTTTTTCTGATTTAACCAATGAAAGTGTTGAAATTTATATGGATGATTTCACGGTGTTTGGAAATAGTTTTGAATATGCATTAGAACAGCTTGAAAAAGTGTTGATTCACTGTGAAACATACCACCTCTCTCTGAAATCCCGAGAAATGCTTCTTAATGATGGAGGAAGGAATTGTCCTTGGACATCATATCTCTTCTTTTGGAATCAAAGTTGATCCTAAGAAGGTTGAAGTCATCAAAAATCTCCCTCCTCCACAAACTCAAACTGATGTACGCAGTTTCTTAGGGCACATTGGTTTTTATCGCAGATTCATTGCTAACTTCAGCACTATAGCAAATCCTATGTTTGCTTTACTCATGAAGGATTCTGAATTTGTTTGGTCTTCCGAATGTCAAACTTCTTTTGAAGACTTGAAGGAAAAGTTAACCACTCCACCTGTATTAAGAGGTCCTAATTGGGAGTTACCTTTTCATATTCAAACTGATGCTTCCAATACCGCTATAGGAGCTGTGTTAGGACAGATTGACAATGGGGAGCATTATGCTATTTACTATATCAATAAAAACTTGACAGGAGCTGAGAAAAACTACACTACTACCGAAAAAGAATTCTTGGCTGTAATCTATGCTATTAACAAATTTCGACACTACATCACAGGGTACCAAGTATTCATCCATACAGATCATACTGCAATCAAATACTTGATGAATAAACCATTGGTTAGTGCAAGAATTATTCATTGGTTGATTCTATTATAGGAATTTGATGTTACCATAGTAAACAAGCCTAGGAAATCTAATGTAGTTGCAGATTTCTTGTCAAGAATACCAAATGCAGATACAGGGGAAGTTGTAGAAGATACCTTTCTAGATGAAAAGTTGTTTGCTATTTCTGTACAATCTCCATGGTTTGCAGACATAGCTAATTACTTGGCTACAAGGAAGATTCCTCTTCACTTTACCCCTAAACAAAAGAAATAGTTAATTAAGCAAAGTTCTTCTTTTCAATGGATAGAGGGCTTACTGTTTAAATGCAGTCCTGATCATGTTTTACGTAGGTGTATCCACCAGGATGAAATATATGATATCCTACGGGCATGCCATGATGAACCATCAAGAGGGCATTATTCAGTCAAAAGTACTATTCGCAAAATCTTGGGAACCAGATATTATTGGCCATCTTTGCATAAAGATGTAAAGAAGTACATTAGACATTGTGATGCTTGCCAGAGAATGGGAAAACCTACCTTTACTAATGAAATGCCATTACAACCTCAAATAGGAACAGAACCATTTGAAATATGGGGTTTAGATTTCATAGGACCCATTAATCCCTCTTCCCAAGGCAAAGTGCATATCTTGGTATGTACTGATTATGTTACCAAATGGGTAGAAGCTCGTGCCTTTAAGCATGCTAGAGAAGAAAAAGTTGCTGATTTTCTGTATTCACAGATTTTTCTGCGTTTTGGAGCCCCACAATCCATCACAACTGATCAAGGACCCCAATTTACTTCAAAAGTTGTTGAAGCCTTCACTCAACTCTATCAAGTCAAACACAGAAAATCCTCACCTTATCATCCACAAGCCAATGGCCAAGTTGAAGTGACCAATAGGGAATTAGAACGAATTCTCACCAAAACAATAGTAGTCCATAAAAGAAATTGGCTGGAAAAATTACCAGAAGCTATTTGGGCTTATAATACCACTTGGAAATCTACCACTGGATTTACGCCCTATGAATTGGTCTATGGAAAAAAACCGCTTTTGCCTATTGAGTTTGAATTACTAACTCTTCGAACTGCTCTGGAAGTAGGTATTGATCTGTCGTAGGCACAAGAAGATCGCATTCTACAACTTGATGCATTGGATGAACTACGCATGGATGCCCTACATCAGACGGAGATGATCCAAGCACAAAGGAAGATGTGGCATGATAGTCACATTCAGCAACGAAGATTTTAGCAAGGTGACTGGGCCTTGTTGTTTGATTCACAATACAAGGACTTCCCTGGAAAGTTGTAGACCAGATGGCTTGGGCCGTACCAAATTGAGGAAGTGTTTGACAATGGAGTTGTTCGCCTTACACCTATCGATGACTCACAACGCAAATTGGTGGTAAATGGACATCGTCTTCGTATGTACCATAAACCACAAAACAAGGAGGAATTTCTCAAGCAATTGGGAAGTTTGGATGTACACATTTGGGAAGAAAGCTCTTCTTCCATCTCGAATTCAGTAGAATGATACAAATTATAAAAAAAAAAGGAAAAAAAGAGAAAAAAAAATAATAAATAAAAACTCAGAAAGTGAAAACCTCTTTGAGGCGCTCCTGAGTTGGGTTTACATGAAAACCGGGGTTCCGGCATGTTTACCTAGTTGGTTTCACCCTCATTGTTCCATGACCATTGTTTCATCTATTTTCAGATTGCACCTGCCTTAGTTCAAAGATTGATTTGCTGGAAATTTCAGCAGGAGCATCCTGAAATGTAGATAAAATGGTTTTAACAGGTATGTGTCTTTTCATTTTCTGAATAGAGTAAATCATTAGTATATAAGTGTATATATCCTTGATTAGTATAAAGCATGTAAAAAGGGGAATCAAAAGTAGAAAGTGTTTTACAAATGCCTCTGCCTAATTCTGCTCTAGAATGCAAAAGTGAAAACTACGCCGAAATCAGCAAACAAAAAGCGCAGGAATAAACTATTTTATTCCCAAAGCGCAGGAATGAACTGTTTTATTCCCAAAGCGTAGGAATGGACTATTTTATTCCCAAAGCGTAGGAATGAACTATTTAAATCACTAAGCGCAGGAATAAGTCATTAAGGGTAGGAATGGGTTTCGTGTAAAAATTTATGACACGTGTCCTGCGGTGATTTATTTGGTGGAAAATGGAAAGTTCAAGTCTTGGATTCCGTGCAGCACGTGAAAGTTGACAACCATAACAAAATCAAGCAAAAATTAGGGGTTGATGTCGTAAACACTGCCACGACATTCTGCATGTTTCAAAGTAGTTTCGACACTGAAGATTAAAAAGCCCTAAAAATAGAGAACACAGACAGATTTGCCAATAGCAACATCAACTATGGAAGTTGGTGTACAGGTCAACATAGTGGCACAGATGCAACCGATTTTGAGGCCCCCAAACATAGTGCCCTTGACTAGGTACAATGAAGACCTAGCCTATTGGATGACTCAGTGTCATCAATTAGAGGGGAAAATTGCAACTTTGAACTCTGCCACAACCAAACTAGCAGAGAAAGAAACAGAAGTCAACAAGTTGAAAACATAGGTAAAAGATGTATGTCAAATTGCAGAGTATGCAATACAGTGCAGAAGACCACCTAGGTTCTACAACCTCCTACTCAAGGAGAGGTACCTACGTTGGTAGATTATGAGACTGGTTTCTGAGCTCCCTCACCAGTTGACCACTCCTACAGAATTTGTGGAAGCCTTTGTGCAGAGTCCAATAGAGCAGCAGAACTTAATATGTGAGTTATTCTTACATAACTTCTTTTTGCCAACAGAGAGTATGTTTCTGCCTCACCTGTATACAGGAGATTTACAACTGAGGGCCTTTATGTCCACCTTACAAAATCATATTTATTGGGACTCAGAGAAGAAGATAGCTAAGGACTTAGAATCATAAATTTCTTTGATGATGTTGTGGCAGCATGTAAGAACAGATGGGGTGAATTGTCTATCTCCCTACAGAAACGGGAGCCAATTTCTCCCACTAACCTATTTTGGTCAAGGAGAAGGGCAGAAGGTATTATACACATTATTTCAGAAATCAAAGAACATTGGATAGGGCTAAGATACATAATGCCCATAGTCATCACTCCTGTCCCCTATTTCTTTGATAATGATCCACAGCCTGATGAGCACTTCCAACAATGGTTTCAGTCTGTAAAAATAGTTAGTGGATTCTACAAAATTGGTGGTGCATTGTTAAAATTTCATGAAAGATGTCTGGATCTGGACCTATGTGCCTCAGTAGCTGCACAAAATGCATGAGGACATGCATTACCATAAGTTGGGAGGAAAATGATGAGGCCAGGAATTGCCTCATCTATGAACACTTTTTGGATACATTCTAATTATTTGAATCACCCTTTTTATTATGTTTCTATGCTAATTTTGGGTAAAATGCATTATGTACTGATATTTGCATATTCTGAAATGATAAGTGCATATATTCTGTTTTACTATTTCTTTCTGTAGTTTCACCTATTTTTTAGCTAATTTATCAGTAGTGATTCAAAATCAGTAGTAATTGTTGAATGTTTGGTGCTTAATAGTAATATTCCTCTGTTTGAACTAATTCAATTGCAAAATGTGCCAAAGACCTTGTCCCCTATAGCTGACTGTGCAGGAAAATAGACTATGACTGTGACAGTTCCAGCCAGTTGTACATTTATAGCAGGGCTTGGAAACAGTCACTCCAGCACGTGCCACCAATGCAAAAAGGACGTACAAGATAAAGGAAAACATTCTAGGTAGTCAAATACTTCTTCCCTATGCGTTTGGAGCATGAAATAATAACTAAATGTCACTTCTTGTTATTCCGGAGCAGTGCAGGAATAATAGCACAAGAATAGGGAATAGCGCAGGAACAACAGAAGATGGTCAAAAAGCGACAGATCGATAGAGGAAAGTATTGAAAATTGACCAAAAAGTTGTCCCAACTCATGTTAACTGATTTCCTCAATGAATGCAGCTTAATAAGGTTGAATAGATCAAGTTTGACAAAGCAAGCTCATGCATTCTAGGAAACAGTTGTGCAAACAGTTGTAAATCCCTGCAAATCAGTAATCAAGTATATCAACATAATATTATAAATAAGAGAGCTCCCAAGCATGGTTGAGCATATAGAATATAGGCATATAGTCATATAGGAGACATAGAGAAATAGAGAGTGCAATTTTTTTTGTAGCAGAACGATAATCTATAGGTTTTTCCTGCATTACTGTAATGCATTTCCAGATTGAATAAAAAGGTGCAGTTTTTAGTTCTCAATTGGCATGTTGAGTTGATTATTAGTATTTAGGTTTTCTTAGCATAACTCTTCACCTTCATCTGGTTCTGGAAGCAAGGGCCACTTGCAGGACTAGAGGAAGGCATCTTCTAACAGAATACATTGCTAATTCCTTGTTGCAACAGGTTAGCAGAATTCTGCCAGTTTCATTTCTTTAGCAGCTTTAAATTCAGATTTCAGTCTTGACAGCATTTTTCCATCATTCCATGCAATTTCAACATTTTTGTTCAGATTTGCAGCAACTTCAAGTTTTCTATCATTTTCAGATTTGCAGCAATTTCCAGTTTTTTGTCATTTTACTGCAATTTCCAGATTTGTGACATTTCCAGTTTTGCAATAGATGTTAGTTTGAATTTCTAGATTTAGAACATGCTCAGAGAATTGTAGTTAGTTTATTTTTCTGCAACTGTGTGTGATTTCAATTCTGCAATTTGCCTTTCTGACAATTTCAATTTAGCAATATTTCATTTTCTACAATTTCAGATTCTATCATTTCATTTCTTGTAATTCTATTTCTGCAAAATTAAATAGGAGTTCATTTCATTTTTTAGGAGTTAAAGGTCACAAAAAAACCCCCAAAATGCTAACTGATCCACCAATAAAACCCTGTTCTTAAATGAATTGAACCTACAACTGTGACACCTTCTATCGTATACAACCTTTGGACATCGCCCTGGATTGACACATATAATGATTAAATGATGAATGAACAATGACCCTCATCACAAGTGCTACAAATCAGGTAATGTAATGTTGGGTCTCGCTAGCATGAGTCCTACTATGGAAGCCCTCCTCCTCTCAAGGCCAAAAGGAAGCATAGCACTGATACTCATCATTAATGTCTGTAATGTGTAGGGGTAGCTCCCCAAGATGCTCTATCATGATATGCTTCCAACCCTAGATCTATAAAAGTATACTGTAGTTGATGTCCTTATGGATATGCTCAATGATCTGATATAGCTCTCGATACAGCTAAACCAATAGAGTGCTCCCTTAGGCTAGTAGCAGTAGCTGGTAGATAAAGCTCTAGATAACTCTACACATAATAGCTAGAAGGTTCTAGTGAATCCTCATGCCCGAGGAGTCTAGAAGCACATATTGCACCACCAAGTGCATTAAGACCACCTCACGCATGGAGAAGACATTCTTCCCCTGCCAATAGCCGATGTGGACCCCTCTATGGTCAATGGTGCCCTAAGCCTCCTCACTCCAAGAATCAAATATAGCATCGAAGACAGACTCCTTAGCCCTAGAAGTAGAGCATACGATGGCCTTGCCATCAATGGGGATCTTGAAGATCCTGTATACATCCTCTAGTGTAACTGTCATTTCACCTGTAGGTAGGTGAAACATGTTGGTCTACATATTCTAGCATCAGGCCAATGCAGTCAAATAGGATTGATCTACCCTAATGGTGGGTAGATCCAGAACATAGCCGAAGTTGATAACTTCGAACCACTCTCGCTCACCATCATTGATCTCTCCATGAAGAGTCTTTAGAATTTTAGGCTCTCGCACTCTAGAGGTCAATATCTAAAATAAATAGCATAATATAAGGAAAATCTAACTAAAACATGCAAAAAAATTTAAAAAACAAACCTAAAATTCATCAAAAATAGTAAAAAATTGATCAAATTGCAAAAACATGTCATCATGCAAGCCTAAAAATTAAATTTGTTAATCAAACAGGTCAAAAATGCATTAAAAGACATTAATTGCCTCTAAAAATTCAGAAAAATTAAAAATTTTGCAAAATTTTCCTAAAGTTGGCGAACCGCGAGTCAACCCTATGGTCTACATGCGATCAAAAATTGATTTTTGGGATTTTAAATTTTGTAGTTGCGGTCCCCAATTGACCAATTGGGAACTACAACTAGTACCTATGGTCTCCATTCAAGATCCAACCAGGTGTGATATCGTGGCCAAAAATACAAAAAATTATTAAATCTAAGCTAACCTAGCCTAAGATGAGGTTCATTACTAGCAGTTTAGTGTAATTGATTTACCAATTTCTTAATTGGGTTCATTTTAACTGGTAATGGATGTGAGGTTTGGTTTCTAAGTTACCTTACCCTCGCCTTGTCCCCCATGTCTAGAAGACACTTGACCGCACCCTGCCATCGTGCTGTAAGTCGGTGTGTGGGTAAGGTGTGGGAGGTTGTAGGTAAGTTTTGTTAGCTGTCATTATCAAAGCTCCAGTTTGTAGGTCATTATCAAGGAATAATGAGAGATATTTGAAATTTGGAATTTTTATAGACTTCTCATATTCCGCACGGACCACAGGCGCTAGCTACGGTTCCCAAATTTACAAATGGGAACCGCAAACCCTAGACACAGTTTGAAACTAGCAGAAAATTTTAGAAAATCTCACCATGGGAAGGGCCAAAAAGATAAATTGATGCCTCCCATTGGTTCAAAACTCAATAAAAACTAGCTAATTTGGAAATTTGGTGATAATCAAGCACCAAGATCCAATAAAAAATTAAAAATCCAATTGAGATTATAAAGTTCAACCAAGGTCATCGCTATGATAATCCTTTCATGGAATGAAACACCTCCCAACCAAATAAATAAGTTCAATGTATAATTCAAAACATTCAAAAAAATCAAATAATTAAAACACCAAATGCACCTTGTATTCAGTAATTTACCCTATACACTTGGTAGTTGGAGCGACTTGCGATCCATGCAATCCGACAAGATGAGTAAATTACCATAAGGAAATTTGGGGCAAAAATTGTCATCGTTGATATGATATGCTTCTTTTCAATCCCTAAGAAGGCCTTCATGGCCGAAATGCTCCACGGGAACGAGGTGTTGCATGTCATTTCTTCTATGACCTCTTTTGTAGCAAATCATTGATAATTTGATTCAACACAAATCTGATTGGATTTGTATCAATTCAATTACCTAAGATGGCTATTGTAGCTTGACTGCTCCATGGGATAGAAGCGTGCAAATACTATTAATAGTTGGAATCAAAAGTTGAACTAGGCCTAGCCAAGGCATTAATTTTCTCAAATCTAAATTTTTTTAGATCATCCATGGTGGTCAAGCGACATCGTCGCTTTATTCATTATCATTACCCTCATAAACTCATTGCTTGAGGGGGTAGTCATAATATCAAATCATAATCAAAATCAATAGAAGATCCCAGAGATCATAGATCCCTTGATCTTGTCAAAATTGTGTTTGTCCTTGCGAATCATTGTAAATAGCTATCATAAGCTTACCCCTTTGCTTGGGGAAAATAGTAAATACGATAACTTGTTTGTAACTCTCATCCTTTCAGTTATATAGGCCTAACTCCTATTGTAGTTCCAAAAGCTACTCGAATGTCTGATGACGAGTGCAAACTTTTTCAAGTTTAAGCCTCCAAAGAGTTGGAAGCAATGATTCCAGGATGCGCATCCTTTTGCTGGACCTGGGCATTTAATGATGATCTGACTAATGATCATAATAGAACCTTTGGCATAATTTTAGGAGGTCTATTTTTGCTTAGCATTGTTCGATCTCACAACACATCTCAAAATAGGCATCTATAGACACCTAAAATGCATCATGTCTAGGGCGACTACTCATATGGACATGCTACAAGACCATATGGAAGATCTTGGAAAGACTTCAAGATAGAGCAATGGTTCTAACCACTCAATTTGGGATCCTTGGCCTAATCATTTTGAACCATAGCCTAGACCTACGGTTTATAGCTAAACCATGGCTAAGACCTACGATTTATAGTCTAGACCATAATTGTGACCTGTAGTCTTAACTAAATTTTAGTTGACCTTCAATCTAAGCCAAATCGGTTGAAACAACCATTGTATCTAGAAGAAGGTGGTTAGAGGGTTGAATCTTCCATTCCAACTGTCCTAAATACCTGTTCTTGATCTTGGCTTCTATAGGAAGCTACCCCTAGCCCTTGGGTAGTCCTATAAGTACCCCTTAGAATTAGGGCAAACTATTATAGAGAGCATTGGAGATTTGAGCAGCGGAGCCCTGTCGAATTATACACTCAATCGAGTATACTAAGAGAGAGTTATTACAATTATCCCTTACTTAATTGCCAAGATTCATTATGAATTGCATTATGGATGCCCTAGGAGTCTAGGAGAGCCAAGAAACATAAATTTGGGTAAACAAAGGCCCATCATAGTGATTTAACCGCTAAACCTATCATAAGGACATCGAAGGTGATCCTTGAACATCAATTGGACAAGGAGGTTAAGCCCACTACCCTTGGAATTGAGGGTAAGCCTATCAGAGTGCTAACCGCAGCTGTCAACTATGGTTTACAGTGCAGATTGTGCACTAGAGTTGTGGTTTGTAGAAGAGGTATAACCACCTTTCTATTTCTATTTTTGTCCATCTAATTAGGTTAGATTATATGTTTTTTATGGTTTAATAGCATTTTAGAAGACTTATGACCATAGAACTAGGTTAGATTTATATTTTATAATTATGTTTCAATTAGGGCTTAAATTATTTCTTTATGCATGTTTATGCTTCACTTTTCATATCTGATCCATGCATAGTGTAGTTACTACTTTCCTTTACACTATTACATGAATCTTGATTCACTTTGCATAGCTTAGAAGCATTATTTACATTTTTTTATTATACATGTTAATGGTGTCATTATAAAATTTACCTAAAAGGGCCTCATCATGAGAGGTTGCCTATCTATGTGACATTCTTGTGTTGTTTCTTGATCGTAGAGAATAGTTTCAAAGGAGAACAAACCATCAAGTTCCTTCCCCATTGCAAAGAAGAGCACACCTCCACCCTAGAGCAGTTCATGTCACTCTAAAAGGCATTTGGAAATCACACCTACCCTTAAGAGGGAAAATAATTATGCACTTCTATTGTAATATTGTATCAAAATGAATATCCCTAAGAGGGACATATTTGTAATTGAATTTTGGCTTTGAATACAATGGAATAAAGTGTTTCTTTCTTGTTTCATTTGTTGTCAATTTCATTTTATTATATGCATGTTATATCTTTACCATTTATCGCAATAGGATCCGCCATCAGGTGTGACCCTTTCTAGTGGTTACACATTCATTTGCAATTTACAAAACATATCAAACATTATGTTTTTCAGTTCAAATTACTTAATACATCAATACATATAATCCTAACATAACAACATTCAAAACAAAATTTTCAATAGATAACACATTTTTTGAAAATAGTCTCATTCATTGTTTCAATTCTAAAAAAGGATACCATTCATTTGCAATTTACAAAACATATCAAACATTATTTATTCCACTTCAAATTACTTAATACATCAACATATATAATCCTAACATAACAACATTGAAAACAAAATTTTTAATAGATAACACATTTTTCAAAAATAAGCTCATTCATTGATTTCAATTCTCAAAAAGGATATCAAACATATCAAACATTATTTATTCCACTTCAAATTAAAACATAACAGTAATTAAAAACAAAATTTCAGAATGATAATATGAATTTTTTAGAAATTGCCTCTATCATTGATTTCAATTTTCAAAAAAATATCAGTCTTATATAATTTATAAAAATATAAAGATATATTGAGTTTTTGTTTCACTTCAAATCCAACACAACAAAGTTCTATTCTTTTTCAATGTTTCCTAAAGGTCCACCCACATCTACCTTAATATCCTTTTCTTCTAATGCCCCAATCGTAACCAAAATTTCTATTGTAGTGTTTATCCTCGATAACACGACACTCTCTTATTTTGTTGGATCTTCTTTGAAAGGTGCATTCAGCTCCTTATCATTTTCTTTCAGTTTAGCCTCGACATCCAGGCCCCCATATTTGATAATATTCTTTAGGAAATTATTTTCTTTAACCATTTGTTGTAACCTCTTCTTCAATTCAATAACATTATTAATACTAATTTTGGCAGTCTTGATCAAAAATTTCATGGCATTGACTTGTTGCTTTAGGTGCTGGAAATTAGACTACAAACCAAAATTTAAAAAAAGGTAAATATTTATAAACAAAACATATTTAACAAAAACAATATTTTTTAGTTAGATGTAGAACTTACATTAGCTATAAGTCATGCTATTTCTGCAACCGCTACTTTGTTTTGATCAAGTGCCCATTCATTGAAATATGTTTGGGAATCTGCATTGAGGTTTTCCAAATGATTCAAAACAACAGCCAGAATTTCATATTTGTATGTAGACTCGGTGTCCATAGTGCCAGATTCAGATTTATGTAGCAAGGCATCAAGCTTTTGGGGATCATTATCTATATTGAAAAACAACTCTTTTCTTTTTGAAAAATTCTTATATTAGCCATTGATGGCTTTAATCAAAACCTTGGCCCGATATTCCCATTCTTTCAATTTATCAATATCCGAAAGAAGAGTATTATGAACTACAACTTTACATGCATCGACTAATAACACATTTTCATAAAATTTTAGGATATCATCTTCTGTAATAGTACGGATGACGACTTGTTGTGTGGTGAAGGGGGAAACTTTGGGGCATCTACATTGACATCCTCTTCTCCATCAATGCCCTCTTCATCCTCAAAAATATCACTTGCCTTTAAAGGGTAATTTTCTAGATTCATACCCTGATAAAGAAAGTCACAATCTAGAGTTACCGAGGGAATTTGAGATGCACTCTCAACATTTGAAAAAATCTCCAAGGTTAATATCGATACAACAAAAATATTAGATGATGACACATTTTGTGTCTCTATAGCACTTCTTGAATGATGATGTGGCGGTGTGAGAAACATTTTACCATGCATCCGTGATTGGTTCCTCATAGGTGGAACCTGATGTGGATGTACCAGAACTTGATTTGATTGAAAAGATAGTGGAACCTTTTGTGGTTGTGGCTATGGTTGTGGCTGTGGTTGTGGTCATGGCTGGTCAGATGGTGGAGCCATATTTTTTTTAGCCTTTTGAATTTAGCATGTCCCTTTGTTAAATTTCACACAAAAACATAAAATAAAAATTTTGTAAATAACAATAGCATTAAAAATATTTATTTAAAATATACATACTTGAATCTAACTCTACAGCCATTGATGTTTCAACCATTTTCTCTTTGTATAAAAAATACGTAAAACACATTAAAAAAACATAATTTTACATAAAAAAATAAATCATTTAAATTTTTTTTTTTGAACAATGAAGAGTAAGGTTACCTTGTGGGTTGGAGGTAACCTCTTCTACGTCGATTGTAATTGTTTCTCCAGTAAAAGGTGTTGCAAGTGTATGATGAATTCGACCATCATGAGACCTACATGTTTTTGAGATTTATTGGTGATTGTGTGTCAGAATCAGCATATACTTCCTGAATTCTAAATGTGGCATCCCTCTTACTTGAATACTTAGATGCTTTTTTTTTTTTCAAAATAAAATTAGAGAATAAAAATATAGAATAAAAAAAAAGAAAATAATGATATTTCAACAAATATTTTTACCTGTATCTCACTATCAAACATGCCAATAGGCAACAAACTAGGATGCAATGCAGTGGGATGACTGCTCTATTGAAGTTTGAAATAAGCTTCCTAAAATAAACAAAAAATAAAATTACTGGTAGTCACTATGTAAGCAGAAGATTGAATTTTCTGGGCACTCAAAAGGTCATGCTTTAGGTGGTTGGAAATGTGCATGCACCAGTCAAATTTACCACCATCAATACAACGAAGCAATAAATAAAGTGCCAAAAAATGCATTTATGTAGGTCACCCTTGCAGAATAAGCCTTGCCTGAAAAAATTCAATGCAAGCATATAGAAATTTATCTCCAACATTCGAAATGTTTAAGCCCATTTTGGACTTAGAAGAATTAACTAAAAAAAGAGAACATTATTAGAAAACAAAAAATAAAATAAAACATTTTTAGGGAAATGAAAGTACAACAGAACAATATTTAATGTTAAATAAAAAATAAATTTTCAAATAATACCTTTTAGATTATCAAGATGAACAGAGTAAATGGTTCCCAGGGTTGATTTATCATCGTCGATTAAGGCATACTGGTTGTTCTCCAGTACAAAATCCAAAAATGATAGCCCTGTTAGTCACTGCACATCAGAGGGTTTAATCAAAAAAATAATTTTCTTGTTATCCACATGCATCAAAATAGTGGATATGTTATGGTTGTAACAAGAAACGATCAGTTGCATCAACTAAATGTTAATGTTCAACTAAGGTATCTTCAACACACCAGCAAGTCCAATGGTGTAAATCCATTGGGAATCTCTATCAGAAGTGTTGAAAATGCTCTTGATATTGGGGCAAAATATGTACTTGAAATGCACTTTTGATGGAAGAGGAGAGGAACAACTAGCCATCTCTAAAAAGAAGTAGGAAAACACTAGCAAAACCTTCTAAAAATGCTTCTAAAATGCTCTAAAAATGTTGCCAAAATGCTGCCAAAATGCTGCCAAAATGTTGCCAAAATGCTTTGAAATTGCTTAGAAACCACTGTGGAAAATGCCCTAAAAATGCTAGAAAAAGGTTTAAAATTGCTCTGGAAAATGTTGCAAATGACCCTACAAATGACCCTACAATTGAATTTATAGATTTCCACATGGCAGGAGTTAATGCATGAATGAAATATGGCATAAGGGAGGACAAATTGCATCATATTATTGATGGGTTATGGCGGTCACCTTTTGCTACTCACCATCTGTTGGTTGCCTTGTGCCACTCACCATATGTTAGTTGCCTTGTGCCACTTGCCATCTGCCAGTAGCCTTCTGCCAGTAACCTTTTTCCAGTCACCTTCTGCTAGTCACCTGATGCTAGTCATATTTTGTCAATCGCCTACTGCCAGTCGCCTTTTGCTAGTCGCCTTCTGCCAGTCACCTTCAACCAGTCGCCTTCTACGAGTCACCTTTTGCCAATCGCCTTCTGCCAGTCACATTATGCCAATCGCCTTATGCTTGTCGCCTTCGGCCTATCGCCTCCTGTGAGTCATCTTCTTCCAGTCACCTTCTTCCATTCCCCTTCGGCTACTGGCATTGTGATAATTTTTTTGATAATTTTAGTGGGAAAAAAAGAAAAAATTGCCCTGTTTTAAAAAAATTTCTTCAAAATTTTGAAAAATTTGCCCCAAAGTTTATACAGTTTTCATGTTGATTCACCCCGATTTGATAAATAATTTTTTGGTACTACCCCTTATGCATAACCATGATGAGTTCTAAAATAGAAAATGTAATCAAGCAAAGAACCTAAAATAGTTTAGGTAAAATTGGAACAGAAGGAAGAACCTATGGTAGAACCTGATGCTATGGAAGAATATGAATTATAGAGAGAGTTTGAAGAGGAATATTCAAATGAAGAAGGTGAGGAGGAATGTAACAACCCAAGTCTACTCACTTGGTTTTCAAAACACCCATTTCAAAAATTTTAAATTATCCAAACACAAATGTTATTTATTGTTATAGTCACACCCAACTTGTATTAGTAATTGGCATAAAAGTACACATTTCGGGATCTCAAACCATTGTAGATGAAATCCCAAGTGCTCGGTACTAACCAATTTATTGCTACACATTACCTTACATGAAATTATCTTTCTCCCTCATGAGTTTGGAATCCTAGCGTGGGGTTGCCCTTCTAGGGCCCATATCACTAGGAAGGGTGGTGCAATATTTTCCTCTTCTCAAAATATAGAGGACTTGGATTTATAATCCTAACATTGTTCCATTGGTCCCTTGACTAATAGGCCCATTCTTGAGTTAGCGCAAAAATGTTAGTGCCTGGTTATTCACCTTTAGCTAAGTTATTACCAGGGTCCACCAATTCTTTGGCTACTAGACTAGGTTTCTCAAAATTATGCTTCAGTTGGTGGTCATGTTGCCCATACCATCTACTGCTGGACCTTCCAACCCCAAGGACTAGCTCTCTAATATTGAGTTGTGTTTGTGATTCTACAACCAGTTTATAATTTATGTGGACCCTCACATACTACATCATACAAAAACCTAGAATGATGTCCCATTCTATCATTCATTAATCTCGATAGCATGGAATCCAATGATTCACCAAGTAATGCTAGAGAACGGTTGTCCCCGATTCACAATAGCTACCACTGTGGACTATTGGGGTTGGGTGGATGTCATCCTCCTCGAAGACATCAAGTTTAGTTTACCATAATATTGATGGATTTATTTAATGTTAACCACATGCTCACTGATCATTTTGTAGTTAGGTAATTTCATGTTTCCCTCGATTTTTATTGAATAATTTTAAGCATTCGAGTCTTTTATTGTATATGTCTAATTTTAATAATGGTTTCAACATATAAAATAATGCAAAAGAAGAAGCATGTATTCATAACTAGAGATTTCCTATCTTTCCTGTTAAAGAAAGAAGCTTAAGATAAACATGAATCTCTATTTTAATATAATATAAACTTATATGTGTCTATTTTAATATAAAATTAAACACACATATACTCTAATCTATATGTAAATATGGGAGATAACACATAAAATCTAATCTATATGTAGATATGGATACACTCATTAAAGAACAAATGATATATGAAATATAATTGCAAAAAAAGAAAAAATTAATTAGTTTTGAACTATATATATATATATATATATATATATATATATATATATATATTAATGTCTAATACATGCTTCTATTATTTAACTAAATTTCAATAAACTAAGCCATTTATGGAAATTTCAAATTGTTTGATATTAACAAGGTAAGAAAAGTGTGTCTAAGCCCTAAGAGAAAATAGCTTGACTAAGGAAAACTTGTTTTTAAATTTTTAGGATATGGGTAACTCCCAACATTTACCCAAGTGGAACTAAAACTTACATTGGGTATTATTTTTGCAAGTAAAAATACACAACCTAATTTTGTATTCGAATCAAGAATACATAATTGTCAATATTAAAACTCTTTCCTTTCTACAAAGTTGGCACAACACTCTGGTTTATCGCGCTTTCATTGCACGAGAGGAGTATACTCCCTTTGTTAAAATAGTATTTCGAAGGTTTTTATCCTACACTTTTAAGACTAAAGACAGGTTTGCAATGTCCAAAACCCTAGCAAAGTCTTGTATACCCAAGTTAATATTTAATTATTTAATAATAAAACTCAAAGAATTAAAATAATATATATAAAAATAAACATCACCAATTCTAGCCTTTAATCTCATACCGAAAAACTAGAAAATTAGAAATCGTACACTTCATTAAATGTAATAACATTCCTTTGGGAGCTTATCTCGATTAACAAATTTTAAAGCATCTATACTTTTGATGATAGGTTAATAAACATGGTTACTATTATTGCAAGTGCGATTACGCCTACATCCATTAAACAATGTTAAACGTAAATTACATCTTACGTCCATTAAGAAATACTAAGCTCAGATTATCTTACACATTTTATAAATTTCAAGTATATGACCATTATTTATAATGTTAAACATATATTAACGCACATACATTGTAATACATGCACAAATATCTCTATTTCATATTTTTAAAAGAATAGCCTCATACTGAAAACTTGCTACACAAGCACATTATACAATGCTGATAAAAAAATTATTTCTATACTATGAAATCATTTAAAATATAAAACAGGTTTTTCAAGCTATGATATCCTTGAATTTTTAATAAATACAATCATATTCAACAATTTCCTATGCCATATTTAGCTGGATATAGCCCTTTTATAAATCATCCTCTAGAATTTTATATATTTATATCCAGAATTAACACTGCTATATATGCTTAATATTATCCTGATTTTTCTTCGGATACATAATGTCTACTTTTTAATAAAACTCAATTAAAAATATTTAATATAGCATACAATATTTGATTCTATTTGCAAGAATCCAAGGCTTCCAACAAAATCACCAAAGTATTCCATAGGGAAAAACGTTCATCATCTTCATAGTAGGAGATGTTTGGATGCAACGATTGGGTCAGCATGGCTCATGCATTCTAAATGCAAAAAAATCACTCTATTATGCGTTTTCCTATACTCACAGTCAACATTAATTTTTCTCATGCTAAAAATACTATTTATTTAAATATATATATATATATATAATATATATATATATATATTCTCAAAATATATATTTTTTCTAAAATTTAACAATATAGTAAGCAATCTACATGGTAATATTATATCCATTTATTTTTAGACAACCAGTAACCTACAGATGCAATAAAGCCAACATATTAACCATAATAATAAGAAAATAATTATATATACATTCTTCTTTAAGATTCACTATTATAGAAGCTAGGAAAACAACAAAGTCATTAGACATAGAGAACAAAAGACAACAAAAAGCAACAATTCATATCCATTAGGAAAGACAAAGAAAATGTCATAATTTACATTCACCAAGGAGAAAAGCAATTAGAACCTGAATATGAATTCTTCGATGATTGTTTTCCCTTCATGTATTACACACTTGCTCTTCTTTAATTGCAGTAAAAAGCACCATGCCTTGTAAAACTCCAAAAGATATCCTCAAGTGATACATCCATTCCTTTTTAAAGGATTTTGAGCAAGTTTACATGAGCCACTTAGGGTTCCTCCATGCAGCGGTAATGTCATGGCATTAGTTTTTTTTTTATTTGTTTTATTTTTATTATATGTACATATGTATAAATTTATTTTTATATATTAAAAAAATAATTATACTTACATTTATGAAGATTGATATTTTATAATGATAATTTTTTATTATTATGGAATTATTATTATTAAATTATATGTTTATTAATATAAATTTATTATTATTATTTTTTTTTTTTTTTTTAATTTACATGGTGGAATCGGTAGCCACCACAAATAAGATTTTTTAGGGCCCAAAAACGGCCCGCCCCGCCCCCCCCCCCCCCCCCCCCCGGCGGGTACCCAAAATTATTATTTTTATTTTACATATAAATATATTTATTTTTAAATAAAATTAATATACAATTAGCTTACTTACCTAAGATGCAAAAATTATATCAAAATGCATTTATCAAAACAAATTTCAACCACATACGACATGTAGTTATAAGCAGAATGCTCCTATATGTTTTTTATTTTGGTGGGCTTCCATGTACCGATGATCCATGGTGCATTAAGCACAACATCATATCACACCTTACCTGATGCTTGCAACCATCATCTCCGCCAGGGGTGGTGATTTTCCTCATCCAATGTTCTTGCCACGGTATGAAAACATGTTTCTACAATTACAAACACTTCAAACAGTATCATATTATTAAAACAAAATAAAAATCTAATTATAGGGATGTTACATTCTTCCCCATCAGAATTTAACATAGTCCTTGTGTTAGTCAATATAATATTACAGGTTTTAAAAATATTTGAACATATAATCTTAAGCAGTTAGTCATATATTATGCAATATTTTTGAAGTCTTATTTAGTATAACATTAGAACATTAATATTTCAAGTATTTACCACAATACCAAAATATATAAGTATTATCATATCAAATATCCAAATTGTTTCAATTTTCAAACAAAAATAGAAATTATCTTTTTATTTCTACCTCATCCTCCCATATGGTATTTTTCCATAGTAGAGATCCCACTGGACTCTACACTAATTAACTATTATTTTTCTTAACTACCTTATCGTATATCCCAAAATTTTGATAGGTCACACATCAATGCATTGTAGGTTCAATGTCTGCAAGTGGAAAACATCCAAAATATGAGATGGATCAGCCACATATTTGTAGAGAAGATACACATAGAAGACATTGTGGATCTTGGACAATTTAGGTGGCAGAGAAAGCTTGTATGCAACAAGACTTATCTTGGCAATAATGTCAAATGGACCAACAAATCTAAGGCTAATTTTGGTAGATTTTATGGAGCTTTTGGTTGGCTTGAATTTAAGAAAGACCTTATCACCAGTAGTAAATTCTTGAGGGGTTCATTTAGGTTAGCATAACTCTTCTGATGGTCTACGACTTCTTGAAGTCATTTGTGGACTTCTTTCAATTGGACCTCTATTTTCTTTACAGTATCAGGATCGATCATTTATTAATGATTCAAGTTATCCCACATTAATTGTGTCCTACACTTGCACCAATATAGGGATTCAAAAAGGGTTATGTCCAATGTGGTATGATAACTATTATTGTATGCAAACTCCACTAGGAAGAGATAATATTCCCATTTATTTTTGTCCTCCAATACTTGATTGACCCTCTTGATTTGTCCATCCATTTTAGGATGATATTTTGTGCTAATATTAAGTTTTTTTACCCCATGTTCGGTGTAAAGCTTACCAGAATTTAGAAGTAAATCTTGAATCCCTATTCAAGATGATTATTTCAGGTAAACCATGCAACCTTATGATTTTTTGAGCAATTTTTTGTGCTATAGTAGGGGCATCATCATGAATATTACCAAAAATAAAATGTGCCACTTTTGTTAATTTATCTACCACAACAAAAATTGCATCATGTTGGAATCAAGTTTTGGGAAGACCAACTATAAAATCCATGGAAATTACTTGCTATTTTTTCTCTAGTATATCAAATAAGTGTAGTTGTCCCCTAGGATGTTGATGCTCGACTTTGAATTTTTGACATTCCAGAAATTTTACAACAAATTGAACTACATCCTTCTTCATGCCAAGCTAGTAGAAATCCTTTTTCAAATTCTCTCTCATTTTTACCACTCTTGGGTGAGCATAATATGGAGCGCAATGTGCTTCTTGCAAAATTGCTTCTTGTAAAATTGTTCTTTTTATCCCTTCATCATTAAGTACTATTATACGATCCTTAAAATATATCAAATATTATTTTATTTGGAAATCCATATGCCATTTTGGTCCTTGCTTGACCTTAGTGCGACATTGGTTGCAAAATTCATCATTTTTTGCATTTCCTTAATTTATTCTTTTGACCCATGCTGACATCATGATAGAGCAATTATGTGTCTTCTATGACTAAGAGCATATGCTAGTTTATTTTCTTTTACTTTAACGTAATCAATCCCAAAATCATATTCAGCCAAGAATTCCATCCATCTCCACTGCCTAGAATTTAATAGAGGCTGAGTGAAATTGTATTTCAAACTCTGATGATCAGTTTTTAACTCAAAAGGTTTTCCTAGCAGATAGTGTCACCATATTTTAAGAGCATGGACTACAACAGCCAATTCAAGATCATGAGTAGCATAATTAACCTCATGTTTCTTAAGCTTCATGGATTCATATGCAACAAAAACCTCATCTTGCAACAAGACACCTCCTAGACCTTCTAGAGAAGCATCAGTACAAATTGTGAAAGATTTACCTGGATAGAGAATTTGAAGTATAGATGTAGTTGTCAACTTTTCTTTAAGGATTCTAAAAGCATCCTCACACCGATTTTTCTATTTAAATGCTTTTCTCTTTCTTTACATATTAGTGAAATGGAAAGCAATCTTTGAAAATCCTTTAATAAATCATCGATAATATCTAGTCATTCTCATAAAACTTCTCACCTCAGATACATTAGTAGGGGTTAACCAATATACTATGGATTCAATATTTTTAGGGTCAATAGCTACTCATTTGACTAATACAATATGTCCCAAATACTGAACTTGTAGAGTATAAAACTCACACTTAGACAATTTTTCATACAATTGATTTTTCCTGAGGATTTCTAGAACTGTTCTCATGTGTTGGTCATGCTCTTATTTATTTTGAGAGTAGATCAGAATATCATCCAAAAATATCAATACAAACTGATTCTAACTTTTTCCTTAAAATATTGTTCATCAAGTTCATAAAAGTAGTTGGTGCATTTTTTAACCCAAAAGGTAGCATTGTGAACTCATAGTGCCCATTCAAGTTCTAAAAGTAGTTTTGTAGGTATCCTCTTCCCTGATTCTTAGTTGATGATATCTTGATCTAGGATCGATTTTAGAAAAGATAGTTTCTCCTCTTAATTGATCAAAAATATCATCAATTATGGGCAAAGAATAATTGTTCTTTACTATCATTTTATTGAGCAATCTATAGTCAATCTAAAGTCTCAGATATCCATCATTCTTTTTAAAAAATAGCACTAGTGATCCCCATGGTGAGACACTAGGCTTAATGTGCCCTTTTTCTAACAAATCCTATAGTTGGACCCTGACTTCTTGCAATTCAAGGGGTGTCATTCAGTAAGGGGTTCTGACTATAGGAGATGCTCCTAGCAAGATCTCAATAGAGAATTCAAATTCTCTTTTTGGAGGAATTCCAAGTAGATCTTTAGGAAAGACATCCCTAAATTCATTCAAAATAGGATACTATTGAAATAGAGTGGATTCAGATTTATTTTCTTCTTTCTTATTTAGTTTGACTACATAAAGTCTATACCCTTTTTGTAAAGTTCTTTTGACTTGCATTGCAATCATCAAGTGGGGTTCAAACTATGCTCTATTACAATGTACACGAATTCACTGATTAGCATCATCTGTGAAGTCCAACCACCTCTATTTAAAATTTAGCAATGTTTTATGGGATTTTAACCAATCTACTCCTAGGAAAATATCAAAGGTATATAAGGGTGCTATATAAAGATGCCAATTAATATTTCCCTGGGTTATATCTATTTGAGGGTCAAATAAGCATTGGTTGACCATATAGGTTTGTCCTAAGCCATACTCAACTTGCCACCCATTTGCCATAATCCCAAGTTTAACCAATAAATCCCTCAAAATACTAGTTGATATAAAGCTATCAGTTGCACCACTATCTATCAAAATATGAACATATTTCTTGCCCATTTTTCCTTTTATAAGAAAAGGAGTAGCTTCTCATAAAAGGTTAGATTTACCTTTAGCAACATAGATCCTATGTGGGGCCTCTTCTACTGGATTCTTTTTGTCGATTCTTTGTAGGCACTAATTTACATACATTTGGTCCCTTATTTTTTGTTTATCCCCTTCTCTATTTTGGTTGACATTCTTACCCTTGTCCTAGTTTTTTTTTTATCGAGTAAATACTTCTTATACATATACATATCCATCATGGGGATTGAACCCAAGTCACATCACCGATAATGCAAGTGGCATCCTTGTCGATAGACCACATCACATGGATTCCCTTGTCCTAGTTATTATTCCTCTTAACTTGAAAATTTCTTCTATCTGTTTACCTCTTGTTTTTCTAAAACTTTCCTTTGTTTCTGTTATCTCCTCTAAAAGGGCCACCATTTCTAAATTTCTTATAATGATCTTTGCCCTTATCCAAATTTGGATATCTTCTTTTCTTAGGATCCTCCTTTTCAATTTTTTGGTAATAAACCTTTGCATTTTTTGACTTATCTCCTCATAGCAGGCAACATCATAAGCAACTATCAAGTTTTTAGGTACTTTTATTCTAATAGGTGTTCCAAATTGGGATGTAGTTTCATTACAATTTTTTTGAGCTTTGAATTCCTCATGCTTATCATATTCTGGAGTGTATTTTAAAATTTGAACAAATATTTGATAGTATTCAATCATAGTCATGTCATCTTAGCAATTATTGGTGAATTCGGTGTATTTCTCAATATAAAACTATGGCATAAGGAAACTATCCTTAAATTCCATTTCAAATTCCTCCCAAGGAATATCAAAAACTTCTTTCTGAGTGACTTTCTTATAGGTGGTCCACCAATCTCTGGCTGGACCCACTAAATGCACCACTACCCAAGTTGTTTTGGATTCCGCACAAAGGGGCTGGATTGAGAAATACCCTTCAACTTCACTCAACCAATTGACGGTTGCTTCACCATCACCCTTTCCATAAAATTTGGAAATATCTAATTTTTTAATTTCTTTTTGTAACTCAACACCAAATTTTCTCCTCGAAGACCCTTTTGGAAACTCACTTAATCTTTTTGTTTCTTTAATTTTAGTCAAACTTTCGATAACCTTCTGCTACTAAGTAATGATCTCTTGTTGTTGAGCCATTTGTGCCATTTTTTGATCCATGTGCTCACTCATTTAAGCCCTTTGGATCTCCATTTGTTCTTACTATTGATTCAGTTGTTCTTACATTAATTGAATAATATTTGCCATATTCTCATCATTCTATGTAGCTCTTGTAGCTACTAGATCCTTTTATTTTCTTATAACATGCCAAGGTACTCTTGACAATTTTGTCACATTGCACAAGGGGTACAAAAAAAAAAAAAATAAATAAATAAAAATTTTGTATAATCTTTCCTTTTGCAAAAGTATTTCTTTTTGTTTGTAAGTGTTGCAGCAATTTTGGCTTTCCTTGCCACCCCCTTGTACACAGAATGAAGAAGAAAAAGCTTCGCTGCCAAGTAGGCCAAAGAAGATAGCTTCGGAGCAAGAAAGAAAGAGTATCACGATATCACAACATGTTGCATTTTCACGGTCGACAACAAGAAGAAGTGCCAGAAGGGAAAAGTGTTGCGATATCGCGACATGTAGCATTTTTGTGATTGACAGCAAGGAGAAAGTGCAAGAAAGAGAAAGCTTCACGATATCGCGACATGTTGCATTTTCATGATGCAAGAAGAGGAACCAAGATAAAGGTATAAAAGTGTCACAATATCGTGAAATGTCACATTTTTGCGGTCGACAGCAAGGAGAAGCGCCAGAAGGAAAAACTATCATGATATCACGACATGTTGTGTTTTCACGGCCGACAGCAAGGAGGAAGAGTAGAAGGAAAAAGTGTCACGATTTCGTGACATGTCGCATTTTCATGGCTCAGAGCGACAAGAGGGAGCAAGAAAGAAAAGTGTCACGATATCGTGACATGTCACATTTTCGTTGCTCAGAGTGATAAGAGGGAGGAAGAAAGAAAAGTGTTGCGATATCGCGACATGTCTCATTTTCATGGCCGACAGCGGAGGAGGAATGCAAAAGACCAAAAGGGGAGGAGGAAGGAAATAAAGGGGAGAAAAAAAAGCGGAGAAAGAAGAGGAAGAGGGAGGAGGGCGGAAGAGGCAAGGAGGAAGAGGGGGAAGGAAAGACATTCACAGTTATACGGGGGGGGGAAGCCGGGAGGGGGGGGAAGAGAAAGCGAAAGGGAGAAAGAGAAAGAAGCAGAAAAAGAGCGAGAGGGAAAGAGACAAGGGGAAGTAGAAGAAAAGTGTCGGATATCCGACAGCGTTTCAGCGGGTAAGAGGGAGAAAAGAAGGGTGGCTTGGCAAAGGAAGAAGAGAAGAAGAAAAGTGTCATGATATCATGACATGTCACATTTCTAGGGGCGAAAACAAAAAGAGGAGGAGAAGAAAAAAAAGAGGGGGTGTCTCGTCGCGTCTCGTCGTCTCGGCGCGAATCGACAAAAAAAGAAGACAAATACATAGAGATGTCGCGATATCGTGACATGTCATATTTTTGTGGCAAAAAAACCAATAGAAAATCGCCGCCACCCGCGCTCTGTGGGGCGCCCCGCCCGCTTCCCACGACCCCAAACGCCCCACACATTTCTACCTCCCCCGCGCGGCCACCCCCCTCTCCTGCCGGGGGGGACACCGCGCCCCCCCCGCCCCCACCCACCCACACACACCAAAATAAAATTTTGTGGGCGGCGCCGCCCCCACAACACCTCCGTCCTCGCGCTGGCCCACCCCCCCCCCCGCCCCCCGCCCCACACCCCAACACTCCCCCCCACCCTCCACCCCCCACCCGCCGCGGCGCCCCCCCCCCCCTAAAACCCCCAATAAAAAACGGAAGGGGGGACAAGCGCGCACCGCCACGACCACCCGCCTACCAACGACACCCAAGCGCAACGCCCCCACACCTCGCCCCCACCCCCCCTCCCCTCTCCCCCCTCCCTCCTCCTCTCTCCCCCCCGCCCCCGCGCCCCCCCCCCCGCCCCCGCCGCCGCGCCCCCCCCCGCCCCCCCCCCACGAGGGAGAGGATAGGGGTCCTAGGGGCTGCCGCGGCGGGGCCCCCCGCCCCCCCCCCCCCCCCCCCCCCCCCCCACCCCCCCCCCCCCCGCCGGGAGGGCCCCCCCCCCACACCCCGGGGAGGACGCGCGGCCTGCCCCGGGCCCCCCGTCGCGGCGCCCCGCCCCCCCGCCCGCCCCCCGCCCCCCCCCGCCCCCCCCCCCCCCCCCCCCACCCCCCCCCCCCCCCCCCCCCCCCCCCCCCCCCCCCCCCCCACCCCCCCCCCCCCCCCCCCCACCCCCCCACGCGCCCCACGCGCCCCCCCACGCCACACACCCCGCGCCCCCCCCCCCCCCCCCCCCCCGCCCCCCTCTAGGCGACACACATCCCAAAATCCTTTCCTAGGCATATTTGATGACCAACAGGTACTTTAGTTTTTTGAACTCTCTTTTACTCCCTCACGAGTCATCTTAGTCCCTTCCTTGGAACTTCTACAATCTCCTCTTGTAGATTAGCATTCACTCTTATCGAGGTCCTCATCATACCTGATGACAAAATAGCTATGCCAATTCAATATTTTATGTTTATAATAGAGGGTTTCACAACCTAGGCTCTGATACCAACTATAACAACCCAAGTCTACTCAATTGGTTGTAAAAACACTCATTTCAAAAAATTTCAAATTATCCAAACACAAATGTTATTTATTGTTATAGTCACACCTAACTTGTATTAGTACTTGGCATAAAATTACACACTTTGAGATCTCAAATCGTAGCAGACAGAATCCCATGTGCTTGGGACTAGCCAATTTCTTGCTACACATTGCCTTACATAGAATCCTCTTTCTCCCTCATGAGTTTGTAATACTGGCATGGGGTTGCCCTTCCAGGGCCCATATCACATAGAAGGATAGCGCAATATTTTCCCCTTCTAAAAATATGGAGGACTTGGATTTACAATCCTAACATTGTTCCATTGGTCCCCTGACCAATAGGCCCATGCTTGAGTTACCACAAAAATACTAGTACTTGGTTATTGATCTTTAGCTAAGGTATTACTAGGGTCCACTATTTCTTTGGCTATTGGACCAGGTGTCTCAGAATTATACTCCAGTTGATGGTAATGTTACCCATACCATCTACCACTGGAACTTCCAACTCTAAGGACTAGATCTTTAGTCTTGAGTTGTGTTGGTAATTCCACAACTAGTTTATAGTTCATGAGGATCCTCACATACTACATCGTACAAAAACCTAGAATGATGTCCCAATCCATTGTTCGTTAATATTGATGGCATGGAATCCATCAATTCATCAAGTAATGCTAGAGAATGGTTGTCCCCAATTCACAATAGATGCCACAATGAACTATCAGTGTTGGGTGGATGTCATCCTCCTCGACGAAATCAAATTTAGTTTACCATCCTCTTGATGGATTTATTTAATGCTAACCACATGCTAACCGATCATTTTGTAGTCAAGTAATTTCATGTTTACCTTGGTGTTTATTGCATAATTTTATGCATTTGATTCTTTTATTTTAGATGTCTAATTTCAATAATGGTTTCAACATATAAAATAATGCAAAAGAAGAAACATGTATTCATAATTAGAGATTTCCTAACTTTCTTTTTAAAGAAAGAAGTTTAAGATAAACATGAATATCCATTTTAATATAATATAAAATTATATGTGTCTATTTTAATATAAAATTAAACACACATATACTCTAATCTATATGTAAATATGGGAAATAACACATAAAATATAATCTATATGTAAATATGCATGCACTCATTAAAGAACAAATGATATATCAAATCTAATTGTCAAAAAGAAAAATTTAATCATTTTTGAACTATATATATATATTAATGTCTAATACATGGTTCTATTATTTAACTAAATTTCAATAAACTAAGCCCTTTCTGGTAATTTCAAATTATTTTATATAAAAATGGTAAGAAAAGCATGTCTAAGCCCTAAGAGAAAATAGCTTGACTAAGGAAAACTTGTTTCTAAAGTTTTAGGATATGGGTAACTCCCAATTATTATAGAAGTGGAAATAAAACTTAAATTGGGTATTATTTTCACAAGTAAAAATACACAACCTAATTTTGTATTCGAATCAAGAATACATAGTTGTCAATATTAAAACTCTTGCCTTTCTATAAAGTTGGCACAACACTTTGGTTTATCACGCTTTCATCACACGAGAGGAGTATATTCCCTCTATTAAAATAGTATTCTGAAGGTTTTTATCCTACACTTTTAATACTAAAGACAAGTCTACGATATCCAAAACCCTAGCAAAGTCTTGTATACCCAAGTTAGTATTTAATTATTTAATGCTAAAACTCAAAGAATTAAAATAATATATATATAAAAAAAACATCACCAATGCCAGCCTTTAATCCTCACATTGACAAACAAAAAATTAGAAATCATACACTTCATTAAATGTAATAACATTCCTTGGGAGCTTATCTCGATTAATGAATTTTAAAGCATCCATACTTTCGATGATAGGTTAATAAACATGGTTACTATTATTGCAAGTGTGATTATGCCTACACCCATTAAACAATGTTAAACACAAATTACATCTCACGCCCATTAAGTAATATTAAGCTTAGATTATCATACACATTTTATAAGTTTCAAGTATATGACCATTATTTATAATGTTAAACATATATTAACGCACATCCACTATAATACATAAACAAAGATCTCTATTTCATATTTTTAAAAGAATAACCTCATGATAAAAACTCGCTACACAAGGACATTATCCAATGCTGATAAAAAAATTATTTCTATACTATGAAATCATTCAAAATATAAAACATGTTTTTCAAGCCACGCTATCCTCGAATTTTTAATAAATATAGTCATCTTCAACAATTTTCTATGATATCTTTATCTGGATATAGCCCTTTTATAAATCATCCTCTGGAATTTTACATATCTATATCCAAAATTAATATTGCTATATATGCTTAATATTATCCTGATTTTTATTTGGATACACAAATGTCTAATTTTTAATAAAACTCGATTAAAAATATTTAATATAGCATACAATATTTAATTCTATTTGCGAGAATCCAAGGCTTCCAATGAAATCGCCAGAGAGTATTCCACAGGGAAAAATGTTCCTCATCTTCACAGTAGGAGATGTTTGGATGCAACGGTTGGGTCAACATGGCTCATGCATTCTAAATGCAAATAAATCACTCTATTATACATTTTTCTATGCTCACAGTCAGCCTTAATTTTTGTCATGCTATAAGTATTAATTATTTAAATTATATTTATATAATATTTATCAAAAACCTTTAACAATACAGTAAGCAATCTATATGGTAATGTTATATCCATTTATTTTTGGACAAACAGTAACCTACAGACATAGTAAATCCAATATATTAACCATAATAATAAGAAAATAATTATATATACATTCTTCTTTAAGATTCACTATTATAGAAGTTGGGAAAACAACAGAGTCATTAGACATAAAGAACATAATACAACAAAAAGCAGCAATTCATATCCATCAGGAAAGACAAAGAAAACATTATAATTTACATTTACCAAGCAAAAAAGTAATTAGAACCTGAATATGGATTCTCTGACGACTATTTTCCCTTCACGGCTTACGCACTTGCTCTTCTTTACTTGTAGTAAAAAGCACCATGCCGTTTAAAACTCCAAAAGATATCTCAAGTGATACGTCCATTCCTTTTTAAAGGATTTTGAGCAAGTTTACATGAGCCATGTAGGGTTCCTCCATGCAACGGTAATGTCATGGCATTAGCTTTTTTTATTATTTGCTTTATTTTTTATTATATGTTTATATGTATAAATTTTATTTTATTTATGTTTATGAAGATTTATCTTTTATAATGATAATTATTTATTATTATGGAATTATTATTATTAAATTATATGTTTATTAATATAAATTTATTATTATTATTTTTATATAAATATATTTATTTTTAAATAAAATTTATATACAATCAACTTACTTACCTAAGATGCAAAAATTATATCAAAATGCATTTACCAAAATAAATTTCAACCACATATGACATGCAGTCACAATCTGAATGCTCCTATATGCTTTTTATTTTGGTGGGCTTCCATGTATCCATGAGCCATGGTGCATTAAGCACAACATCATATCCCACCTTACATGACACTTGCAACCATCGTCTCTATCGTGGATGGGTGATTTTCCTCATCTAGTGTTCTTGCCATGGAATGAAAACTTGTTCCTACAATTACAAACACTTCAAGCGGTATCATATTATTTAAATAAAATAGAAATCTAATAATGGGGATGTTACAAGGAAGATGAAGATGTAGAACCTGGAACAATAATTTTGAGGAGATCAAAGCAAGTGAGAAGACTCTCATAAAGGTATAGCCCTTAAAATTTTTGTTCTGCATTTAATTTATTAGTTGTTGATGAAGAACCCAAGACTGTAAAGGAGGTACTTCAGTCAAGTGGGAATAAGTCTTGAAAAATGGCTATGGAAGAAGAAATGGAGTCCCTGGATACAAATAAGACATGGGACTTGGTGAAATTACCCCTTGGAATAAAACTTGTTGGTTGTAAGTGGTTAGTCAAGAAAAAGTACAATATAGAAGGAAAGTTGGAGAAGTACAAAGTTCATTTGGTAGAAAAAGGATTTTCTCAAGTTGAAGGAATTCACTTTGGTGAGATTTTTTCTCCTGTGGCTAAACTAACATCATTTAGATTTATTTTTGCTATTTCAACTATTTTTTATTTTGAAATAGAATAGATGAATGTAAATATATCTTTTCTACATGGTGAATTTGATGAAGATATATACATGTCACAACTAGAATTCTTTAGGGTAAAATATAAGGAGGATTTTATGTGCAAGTTGAAGAATTTTCTTTATAGGTTGAAGCAATCTCCAAGAATGTGGAACCAAAAATTTAATAGGTTTATTTTAACACTTGGGATTGGAAAATAAACAAATCCATGTGTTTATTTTAAAAAGGAAGGTGATAATTTTGTTACCATTGTTTTGTATGTGGATGACATGTTAATTGGTAACAATAAGGAGATTATAAAGTTAATAAAATATAAGTTATATTTTAAATTTGACATGAAGGATTTGGATGCTACAAAATTTATTTTGTGTATGGAAATGATAAGGGATCATGCAAAAAAAAATTATGATAAAATCAAAGGAAATATGTTGATTTGATACTACAAAGGTTTAGGATGCATGATTGTAAACCAATATGTACTCCATATCTTATTGGTAAAAAGTTATTTGTTGAATAGTATCCTAAAATAAAAGAGTAAATTGAAGAAATACATCATGTTACTTATGCTAGTGATGTTGGAAGTCTAATGTACACAATGGTCTATACAATATTTGATATTGCATATGCAGTGGGAGTAGTTAGCAGATATATATCCTATCCAAGAAATAAATATTGGATTTATATAAAGAGAATCTTCACATACTTGTGTGGAACTATAGGTTATGTTATCTACTATGAAGAAAAATTTTAAGACAATAATATTATAGATCTACAAGGGTTTGTGGATGCTGACTAGGCTGGACATCTTTATAAGAGAAGATCCACAAGTGCTTATGTGTTCAGTCTATTTGGAGGGGAAATAAGGTGGATGAGTAAAAAGTAATCAATTGTTTTTATATCCACTACTAAAGTAGACTATATTGTAATAAATCATATCTATAAAGTAGTGTGGCTACAAATGTTATTTTCAAGAGTTGTCCTTAAGCAGAAGGCTATGAGAATTGATAGTGATAGTCAAAGTGTAATATTTTTGGTAAACAATCCTAGTTTTCATGATCAACCAAAACATAATGATGTCAAGTACTATTTTGTGAGAGATATGGTTGAAGTGAATTGGATGATGTAGGATAAATTTGATATCAAGAAGAATACTATTGATTCATTAACAAAGGTTGTACTTGATCAAAAAACAATTGGGTGTAGAAGATATATGGATATGGTTGCCCTTGATAGGTGACAATGGTAGTTATTAACCCTTATGAAAAGCATTCAACAAGTGGGATAATGTTGGAATTGTGTTGAATTTTTTACATGTTATTCAGAGTCTAACCAAGGTTTAGGGCTGAGCTAGGCTGTGGGTGGGGGTTGAGTGTGGTAATCCTTGTTCGAGGATCTATTGGAAATAGTCCCTAGGGAAAATTTTGGGGGGTTTAAGCTATTTTTAGACCCATATGAGCTGTTTTGGGTTAATGTATATGTGGCCCATGGTTTTGGGCCTATGGTATTTTAAAACCTCTTCTTGTGTTGTTGGTATATAAAATAACACTTACATGAGGGTTTGGCAATGTAATATGCAAGAAATATAATCACAAGTGAAAAGAAAGCAAAAGGATATTATTGTATTGGATATGGTCAATTTATACAAAAAGGATATATTATTGCTAGGTTTTTCTCGAAAGGGTTTTCCATGATAAATTATTTTGTAATGTGTTCTTTTTCTCTTTTGTTTTTTTGATTCTACACTTATTACATTTTTAGATTTCATTTATTAGGGTATTATTTATATTTAGTTTTTAGGGAGAAAATTGGTGTTTTTAGAGAAAAAATAACTCGTTCAATGTTAATTATTCTCTTGTGAAGTTGTCAAAATAAAAACAAAAATAAAAACAAATAACTTTTCATGAAAATAGTTGCATTTCTTGTAATTGCATTGTGGGTATTAGGACACTAGAATAAGAGTTTTTTTTAGAAATTATGAATAGGATTAGATATGAAGGACATAGAGTGAAATTCCCACAAGCCACAAGAAGAAGATATTCATGACAAGAGGTTGAACCTATGCCAAAGTTACCTAAATTAGATATTCCCAAAAATGTTTAAATTTTAGTGTAATCACAATCATCTACTTTAAGAAGTGAAAAAACCCTTGAGAAAGCATTACAAGGAGAATAAAGTGATAGTTTAACACCACATTCCTATGATAAATCTATATTATCAAAAAATTCAAAAGGATTTATACTTGGTGTTGGGAACGTCTAATGGTAGGCTTACAAGAAAATCTAGGAAAACCCAATAATATGCTCCATATTGGTGAAACTAGTACATCTACAATATTTCCAATACCCTATTCAATTATATCCTAATAAAAAATCTCCCATGGAAACCATTTCATCTTCTATATTACCAAATCTTATGGGAGTTGCATCTAAGGACCATGGTTAGTTTTTATTTGAGTTTAAGGTTGTATGCCAAACCTATTAATATCCAAATGATAATTAAAGACTCAACCCTACGATGGTTCATGATCTTAGCACAAAATTCAATCCAAACCTGGAATTAAATAGAAAAATTATTTTTGGTAAAATACCAAGAATACTATCTAGTAAAAAATCAGAAAGATGAATTATCTAGGATGAAACAAGAGGAAGATGATATATTAGAATATTTTTTTTGATAGATTTTCCCTTATTCATAAGAAATATGGAGGTGTAGAACAAAAACTTAGCAAAACCATATTCTTGAGAGGATTACAAAATGAATTAAGATATGTATAGGATCTTATGGAAAAATAAGACAAAAAATAAGCTTGAATTTCAAGACATCATTGAACTCTGTAAGAATTATTCTCGAATAAGAAAATGTAAAAATGGTAACAATAGAAACACTTGGAAAGAATTAATGAAAGAGTTTTATAATCTTAGAGATGATATTTTAGTACATCTTAACACAAAATTATATGAGTTTAATGTAAAACCTCTAGCTATCTATTGTCCAAGATGTAGGAAGAAACATTCTCTTCATGAATGTTCTTTGAATAAAGGTTCTATATCTACCATACATAGTATTTGTGAAAAGGGATATTATATAGACCAATATTATTTCGTACTTGGTCCTACCTATAATTTCCCTCAGGGAAAACAACAATAAAAAATAATCAAAACAACCTCCACTTTTGGCTCAACATGTGGCCAATCCCAATAAAAGTAAACAAGAAACCCCTATCTATATGGCTGAATTAAAATATACAACCATGCTAAATGTCATTGATTGTGATAACATTCAATTGCGTTCAATAAAAATACTTCTTGAACCTATTCCACCTATCATTATAGGAATGGAAGCTAATGAGGATAAACAACAAGACCCACCTACACTAAAACAACAACAAGAATTAGAGAAAGGGAAATAAAAAGAAACCCTCCCTCGAGATAATTCATAAAAAGTGCCATATCCTATGCAATTTTAGATATCATAAATAACATATTTGGAATTATATTTGGCAAAATAATTAACACTTGTAAATGTTACAATCCCTTTACTATAGTCCATTAAATATGTACATATGATTAACATATTGTTCAAAAAATGTGTATTAAGAAACCTAAAAGAAAGAAGAAAGTATATCTTGAAACCATACTAGTAGATGAAAAATTAGAAGACTTACTTGAAAGAAAACTTATTCCACCTAATTATGGTGATCTGGGAAGCCCAATAGTCATAGTAACCATAGGATCAATTCAGATTGACATAGAGACAAATATTGGTGTTATGACAAAGGATACAATACAAAGGTTATAATTAAACAATCCTATGTCTACAATATTGGAAGTGACTTATAGGCTACTTACTAAACTTGAAGGAATAATAGAAAATATTCCTATGATAGTTTTATCATGAGAATATCCAATCAATTGTTTGGTATTACAACCCTAAAATGGTTGCCCAATAATTCTAAAAAATCCTTGTCTTGTTATGAAAATTGCTTTCATTGATTGTAGATCAAGATATATGACCATTGACTCAAAGAAAATATCTTTATATCCTCTTGTAAAACCTTCAATCAATTTTTTTGGTAACTTATGGTTTCTTGAATTAGATGAGGAAAATAAAGAGAACATTTCAACTTTAGCCACCATAGTTGTAAAGGATCATGTAGAAGAGTTGGATCCATCTAAAAGGGTTATTTTTGAAGATGAAACTATTATAATTAATGAATTGTATGATTCAAAGCTTGAAGATGAACCAATTACTATCCATCAATTACTATGGAATGATGAAGAATAAGAGCTTGAATATTTATCACCCATGTCAATACAAGATAGTTCTTTTAATTTACGACATGGATGACATCATCATATTTTCTCATTTTCTTATTGTCCTATATCAAGTTTAATTCTAATAGAAATTCATTTTGATAAAGATAAACAATTTCAATTCTCTTATACCATACCATTGTCCTCTCAACTCTTTAATAAGTAATTTTTAAGGAATCTATCCAATACATCTTGCTACAAAAAATTTAAAATATAATCCAAAAATCTTTTAAATATTAATAGTTAGTTGACTAATGACTAGGAAGAAAAATTGTTTGATGTATTGAGCCGACATCCCAATGCTTTTTCTTGGGAACACAAAGATATTATAGGAATTTATCTAGACATATGTACTTTGAATTTATACAAAGGATGTTAAACCTATAAGACAACCACAAAGAAGATTGAATTTTTATTTAAGAGATATCTTTAATGATGAAATTGAAAAACTATTAGAAGTGGGATTCATCTACTCTATTTTTGATAGCCAATGGGTTTCTCCATTGGTTATCATTCCAAAGAAAAATGAAAAAATGTGAGTGTGTGTTGATTATCAAGAACTAAATAAAGTTACACACAAAGACCATGTTTATTACCATTTATCGATCAACTGTTAGATACACTCATCAGGAAGAAGTATTTTTATTTTTTTGATGGGTTTAGTGGATACAATCAAATTTAGTTCGCACCTAAATGTCAAGATTTACATGGATTATTTCATAGTATGTGGTGAAACCTTTGATGAAACTCTAGAAAATATTGACAAAGTACTAACCCACTATGAAACCTACAATCTGGTCCTAAACCCTAAGAAATGTTTTATTATGGTGGACGAAGGCATTGTTCTTAGAAAATATCATATCTCATCTAGAGGAATACAAGTAGATCCTATGAAGATAGAGATTATTAAAAAGTTTACTGCACCTCTTGGGTCATATTGATTTCTATATTCATTTCATAAATGACTTTAGTACAATCACAAGCCCCATGTTTAAATTGTTAACTAAAGATTCTAAATTCAATTGAATAAAAAAGTTTTAAATTGCATTTGATACCTTAAAAGAAAAATTGAATACTCCACTTGTGTTACGAGGTCCAAATTGGAAAGTTCCATTTCACATTAGAACTAATGCATCTAACACTACAATCAAAGTAGCTTTGGACCAAATAGAAAATAAATAACATTATGCTATCTACTACAATAGTAAAAACTTGATTGGAGCTAAAAATAACTATACTACTACAGAAAAAAAATTCTTAGCAGTAGTATATGCCATTAATAAATGTTATCACTACATTATTGGATATTAAGTATTTTTCATACTGATCATGCTGCAATTAAATACCTCAAGAACAAACCATTAGTTAGTGGATGAATTATACGATGGTTGCTACTATTACAAAAATTTGACATCATCATAGTAGAAAAACTAGACAAAGCTAATGTAGTAGTTGATTTCTCATCAAGACTAAACATCATAGGTGAGGATGAACCAGACAAAGCCAATGTAGTAGAGGACTCTCTTTTTGATGAAATATTATTTGTAATTTTAGTACAATCACCATGGTTTGCTGATATTTCCAACTATTTAGAAACATAAACATTTACCTCTCACTTCACTCTTAGAGAAAAATAATGATGTATTTGACAAGATGAGGTTTATGATATTCTTCATGCATGTCATGATGAACCAATAGGAGGAAACTATTTAGTAAAATACACCATTATAAAGTTTTTGGAATAGGTTATTATTGGCCATTACTTCATAGGGATGTAAAGAAGTATGTACTACATTGTGATTCATTTCAACGAATGGGTAAGCTAATTGTAACAAATTAAATATCTCTACAACCTCAAGTGTTTTTAGAACCATTTGAGATATGGGGATTAGATTTTATTAGACCCATTGAACCACCTTCTCAAGAAAAACAACACATTATTGTGTGTATTGATTATGTGACCAAGTGGATAAAAGTACATGCTTTTAAATATGATCAAGAAGAAAAGGTAGTTGATTTTCTATATACCCAAATATTTCAAATATTTGGTGCTCCATCATCTACTATTTCAAATCATGGACCCTAATTTCCATACAATATTATAGAAGCATTTATTTAATTGTATTAAATCAAACATAAGAAGTCATCACCCTATCAGCCCCAAGAAAATGGTGAGATAGAAGTCACAAATAGAGTATTAGAGAATATTCTAACAAAGATAGTGGCTTCTCATAGGAAATATTGGATGAACAAGTTACTAGAGGTTTTTTGGGAATATAATACTACATGGAAACTCACTATAGAACTTACACCTTATGAATTGGTCTATGGTAAGCAATATTTTTTTCTAATTGAGTTTGAATTACTAACACTTCATACATATTTGGAAGTTGGCATTGAGTTGTCATAGGTACAACAAGAGAATTTTGTAATTGAATGCATTATATGAACTTTAGTTGGAGGCACTTCACCAAATTTATGGTTAATACAAAGGAAATATGTTGATTTATTACTACAAAGGTTTAGGATTCATGATTATAAACTAGTATGTACTTCATATCCTATTTATCAAAAGTTGTTTTCCAAATAGTATCCTACACTAGATGAGAAAATTGAAGAAATATGTCATGTTCCTTATGCTAGCACCGTTGACAGTCTGATGTATACAATGGTCTATATTATACCTAATATTGCACATGTAGTGGGAGTAGTTAACAGATATATGTCCAATCTAGGAAAGGAACATTGGACTACTATGGAGAGGATCTTTAGATACTTGCATGGAAATACAAATTATGTTATCTATTATGAAGGAAAATCTAAAGATAATAATATTTTAAATCTACAAGGGTTTGTAGATGTTGCCTAGGCTAGAGATCTTGACAATAGAAGATCCACTAGTGCTTATGTATTTAGGATTTTTGAGGGGAAATAAGGTGGATGAGTAAAAAGTAATCAATTTTTGCTTTGTCCACTACTTAAAAAGAGTACATTATAACAACTCGTGTCTATAAAGAAGTAGTGTGGATACAAATATTGTATTCAATAGTTGGCCTTAAGTAGAATACTATGAGGGGCTTCCAGATCCCTAATAGATTCTTCCTCTGTCGTGCCGCTTGGGAGTCAACCAATCACCTTTTCATAAACTATTCATTTTCTCCTCCGAAGTCCCGGGCCTCATCCTCCTCCTTCATTTCTGTCGGGGGGCGGTGGGCGACCCCCAATTCCATTTTTGATCTCCTGTCATAGTGGCCCACCCCCTTTGCTCACCCTTTCTTCGCTTCCTCTAGAAGGCCTGCCTTCCTCATATGCTCTAGAAAATTTGGCTCGAACATAATAGGCAAGCCTTTTCCTCCTTATCCCGCTTCCACCAGTGGTTAGCAACCAAAGTAGTCTCCTTTGCCACTGAGAATTCCTGCTTCATTCCCATTTATGTGGAGCCCTGATGATCGAGCGAAGCCTCCCTGCTTTCCTCCCTTGACATTTAGCTTTCCCCCCCTGCTCCCCCTCCTGCCCCCCCTCCCACATCTAGGTGGACTCCCCCGGTTGCTTAACCTCAATTTCGACGGTGCCTCCAAAGGCAACCTCGGGGCCTCAGGGCGGCCGGGGTCAACAACGTACGAAACGACCACCTTCGTGGGCAGACAAACCAACAATTTTTCCAAGCCCCCTCAGGTCTCTCGGCTCTCAAGGGCTCCCCCCCAAAAATCATCATCGAAGGCGATTCCCAAGTCATAATCAAAGCCACTAGTAGGCCTGATTCCTGCTCCTGGTGATTCCATAATTCCATCTGAGAGGCCCTCTTCATTCTTTAGGGCTTCCCTGATCATGCCTTTCAGCACGTGTTCAGAGAAGGTAACAGGGTTGCTGATTTCATGGCAAATCTAGCCATTACCGCTGAAGATTTTACCACTTGGTCCTTGCACTTCCTTACAGGCCTAGTTCAAATCATGATGCAGGATCATTCCAACCATGTTGTCAACACTGGTGTCTAGGCTTCCCCGTGATAGGGCATCGAATTTCCCCTAATGTGTGCTTCTGAGGCCTGGGGCTTCTCGCCCCCATGTCAATCCGTTGGTTGGCCACCATGTTCGCGATGGGATCATCCTGATCCCCCTCATGGTGGCACGTGTCCCTTGCCTTGTCAGATGCCTGCGTTGGCCAGTTGGTAGCTCTGGAAGTCCCAATTCTCTATGCATGCTAGACCCTCTCATCCTTCTCACTTTGATCACTATGACTATAGATTCCCGTGCCCTACCAACCTGATCGTGGTCCAGTCTGGCGTGGTTCTCTCCCAGTGTTTCCTTGCTTAGAGTTAGGAATCTGGTGCTTTGGCAGTGGCCCATTCCCTTACTCGCATGTCAGTAATCTAACACGCCCCCTTAGCCCTTTAACCTTTGTGTCACATCTATTCACGTGTGCCCCTTTCCAAAGCTGGTGGCGCTTCCCCTCCAAAGCCCCCTGCACAGCTTTTACACCCCCTTGCTGTCCCATCCCTCTGTTGTGCTCTCCCTCCCCTGCTCCTTCTCCCCTGGTCTGGCACTCTTTGCCCCCTTTGTCCCCACCCTATTAGCTCAGCCCCCATGTCTTCTAAAACCGTCTTCCTGGAGCCTTCTACCCTTGATTTGAGCGATCCCACTTATTTTCTAATGCTAAAAAATTCACCCCTTTTTTTAGCAAATTTGTAGGCCTTGAGGATGAAATCACCCAGGGTTTCCTGGATACATGGAATGAAGGTGAAGTTACGGTCAAGGGCATCCATTTCAAAGTCTCCAAGGAGTTCCTCATGAAGGTCACTGGCCTCCACCATGAAGAGAAAGGACGCGTAGTCAGGCGTGACAAACACAACTAGGAAGAGTAGCTCTCCTGCTTCCCAGAGCATCAGTGGGACAAAGCAAACCTGCTCCGCTCTCACCTCTCGACACCTTTCAACGAAGCCATAATTTTGGTAATATAATACATTACCTACGACAATCTAGAGCAGCACCTGTTCAACTTTCATTTAAGCTACTTTAATCATCTTCGAGGAGCAACCCTCATCAGCACTCCGTGTTTCCTCTTTTACTCCCTGGGTTTGACCATTTATTTCGCTCGCAGGAATCATTCCTGGCCCATGCACCAAGGGCTCATGGCTATACTCTATAGGCATGCCCTGGCCAACCAACCCCAATTGCATAGCATTCCCCCCTCTCATCTGTCCCACCCCCTGAAGAAGCCAATTCTCCCATAGCCTCCCCTACTGCCAAGGATTCCCCCTCTCCTGATGATTCCTCTTCTCTGAAGCGACGCAGGCCAACCCGCAAATGTAGGACTTTGAGCATGAGCCCAGGCAAGGCCCCGCATCCTAGCTCTAACCACAAAAGGGCATCCCCCAGGTATAGCTGGGCTACGGGGAGCTCCAAGAAAGCTAAATTAGAGGTCTCGAAACCCACCATGATCAACTTCGAGTCCGATGACAAATTGTAGAACCTGGCGCTAAGAGGCCTCCTAAAAATAGTGATCGGATCCCTCAACACTACTGCCCAAGTTGCTTCTTATGTCGCCAAGGCTTTGACTGAGCTCTGTCGCAAGCTGGAGGACAGCTTTGCCAAGGACCATCGCTAGTCCGAGCGGTTTGAGGACGTCTTAGGGCCTAGTTTGCTGGGCCCATCTGGCCTTTGATGGCCTAAAGGTTTTTTGGGTTTTGAAGATGCTATTTTCTTTTGAGACTCATGGGTCTATAAGGTTATTTTGTGCCATAACATTTTCTGTAGTCATCAGGGCCCCTAGGGCTGGGCCGATTTTTTTGTTTTCTTTTTAATGCTTTGGCTATTACTGTAATTAAGGTTTTGGGATCCTTTTCAAAAAACCCACTGTAAATAATCTGTTACCTATAAAAAAAAAGTAGAATACTATGAGAATTGACAATGACAGACAAAGTTCAATATTTTTGGTAAATAATCCAGGTTTTCACGATCGACCAAAATATATTGATACCAAGTACCGTTTTGTGAGAGATATGGTTGAAGAGAACCAGATGATGTTAGAAAAAGTTGATATAGAAAAGAATACTACTAATTTATTAACAAAGAATGCACATACTCAAAATATTTCTTAGTGTGGAAGATATATGGGTATGGTTGCCCTTAACAGTTGATAATGACAATTATTAACCCCTATGGAAAGTATTCATCAAGTGGGAAAATGCTGGAATTGTGTTGAATATTTTTCATATTATTTAGGTGGTGTTAACTCTGAAAGGATTGGATACTTTGCACCTATTCTCATAAGGGTTTGGGGCCTAACCAAGCCCTAACAAGGGGTATAGGGGTGGAAGCCTCTATTTGGTTGCTTGGGGGTAGTAGCCCTTGAGAATTTTTTTGGGGGGGTTTAAGCTATTTTTAGACCCATATGGGAATTTTTGGGTTAATGTATAGTCAACCCATGGTTTTTTTCCCATGGTATTGTAAAACCCCTCCTTGTGTTGTTGGTATATAAAACAATACTTGCATAAGGGTTTGGTAATGTAATATGCAAGAAATGTAATCTCAAGTGAAAAGTGAGCAAAAGGATGTTATTGTAATGGAGATGGTCAATTTTATACGATAAGGAGATATTCTTGTTGGATTTTTTGTCAAAAATATTTTCCAAGATAAATTCTTATGTAATGTGTTCTTTTTATCTTTTTTCCTTTAATTCTACACTTACTGCTTTTCTAGATATCATTTATCAGGGTATTATTTCTTCTCATTTAGTATCAGATCTAGGTTTTAGATTTTTTCAAGGAGTAAGGATAACAATCCTAGGATAAATTGATTCTTGAGTGGAAGCAATGCATGAAAGAATTTTGGTGAAGAAAAAATGATGAGAAGCACATGGGTAGAGATCAAAAAATGTAATGGATACAATTTTGAGTTATGGAAACTCAAGATGAAGGATATATTGGTGGATAGAGATGAATGGGTTGCAGTCTCGGGAGTAAAAACAATAGGAGTGATAGATTAGGAGTGGCTAAATACTAATAGGAAGGCAAGGAGATATATCATATTCTTATTTTATTTGGTATTGTTGAATGTATTGATAGAGACCATGACAAATTTGTTATAGAAAAATCTAGGAGTGGTGTATCAGATAAAGTTACCAGTAAATAAACTTTCTTTGAAAGAAGTTTTATTCTCTTTAGGTGAATTATGGTGACTTTATTACTACACATATTAATGCTTTTAACACTGTGGTAAGTCAATTTAACTCTATATATGTAAAAATAGATGAAGAGGAAAAGTGTATTAATTTAATTTATTTATTACCTTATTCTTGGGATAACCTAGTTATGGCTATCACCAATACTACTTCTATATTGAAAGTAGAAAATGTAGTAGTAACATTGTTATATGAGGAATGAAATGAAAATATTCTAAGGATTATCATTAGAAGGATGCCTTGGTTGTGAGAGGTTTTTCTCAAGATAGAAGCACAAATAAAAAAAGGATAAAGGAAATCAAAATCTAGGGGAAAATATATTGTTTTAGACAAAAAAAATGTTGGAAGTGTGGTAAAATAGGGTATTATAAAAGATATTGTAGATCTAAAAATGTTGATGAAGGAACATTTATAGAAACAAAGACCATAAATGAAAATCTAAGACCTGTTTGTAGATGCAGTGTGCTCAAGTGTTACCATGACTCATATTTTATTGACTTAGGTGCTTCTTTTCATATGAATCCTCAAAGGGATGGGATTTGTAAATATGAAAAGATAAATGGAGGTGAAGTCTTCTTGGGAGACAATTCAATAAATAAAATAATAGGTCGAGGAAGAGTCGAGTTGAGGTTAAAATATGGAAGAATTAAAACCCTTCCTGGTGTGCTGCATATTATGGATTTGGCAAGGAATACGATATTCATAAGTAATATGAATAACACAAGTGTGATTATGGTATTTAATAAGGATAAAATGCAATATTGTTCATGTATGTTTAGTGTTTAAAAGGGATTTTATACAAAAAAATTGTTCAAACTTGAGGCTAGCACCATAAGAATTGATTGCAATAACTCTTCAATTATAGCAAAAATTAATACAATAGAAGAAGCTCCAAGTATTCCTATAGCAAAGACAATGTTGTGGTATCAATGCATGGGGCACATTGGTGAGAAAAATCTTTGAACATTAAAAATGAAAGGTATGGTTGAAGGAATTTTTGAATGCCTATTAAATTTTGATTTTTATGACCACTGTATTTTTGGAAAGCAAACCAGAGTCAAGTTTCCCCGTAGTGCTACAATATCTGAAGGAATTTTACATCTAGTTCATAGTGATGTGTTTGGACCTGTAAAAGTACCATCATTAGGTAAATCTATTATTTTTTATATATTTATAGATGACTTCTCAAGAAAGACCTAGGTATATTTTATATAGTATAAATCTAATGTTTTCAATAAATTTGAAGAGTAAATAATTCAATAGTGAAATCCTCTTTGAGATGCTATTGAGTTAAGGCTTAGATGAAAATCAACTTTTGGCTTGTTTGCCTTATGAAATTTTTATCCACTGTATAAAATCTATTGACCGCATATATGTATTTTTTAGATCTTAGAAATCCTATGTATGTGATTAGAATATAATCTAAATGGTGCATGAAATCTATTCAATAGTAAGGTATGTATTTTATTTAATTTTACTATTAATTAGCCTTAACATTGCATAGATAAGGACTAAATTCTTTGCATATCTATATGTATAAATAGCAAAATTAAATACCTTACTACGTACCCCTAGAAGATAATTTGGCTTACATTCAATTATAAGGGATTCAACTCTGAAAGATTTGAAAAATAAAAATAGTTGCTCTGGATGCTTTGAAATATTAGTTGAGTGAAAAAGGGTTCAACCAAAGTGTGCTAAATTCAAATTATTTTCATGCACAAAATAAATATTAAAATAAGATACATAATTGCACATTTTTCCAGCTAGGCAGAAAAAATATAGTTTTTAGCTAGCATAAAAAGAAAAAATAAAATAAAACAAAATAATTTCAGTAATTGTTGCATGGTATGATTGAAATAGAGCCAGAAATTACAATAAAACAACATTGAACAATCCATAGCCAATCAACAAATTCAAATTTGGTTAGAGGAAATAAGGAGGATATCATTCATCAACCAAAAAATTCTAAAACAATTTGTACAAGGAGCTAGACCTGAATGTTGCTATGGCCATATAAAATGCATAAGGACATGCATCAAGATACATAGGGAGGAGTGATGAGACAAAAAAATCTCATTCTTTCAAGGATATTTCACATATTTTTTTTTATTTTACCTAAATACTATAGTGTATGTTAAGTAATTTAATTATTATTTATGTTAATGTTGATGTTAATATGGTAAATTGCATAAAATGGTATGTTGCTATTTAGACAAGTTTTTTTACATTTTTTTATGGTTAATTTACATGATTTTAGCATAATTAGGCATATAATAAAGTGGAATAAAATGCATTTAAAGTAGAATATTTGGTCATAGGTTTGAAGATCTAATGTGCCTACATGTTTGAAAGTATTTTCCACCCATGTTTTGTGCTTTAAAGACAATCTAGAGTTAAACTATGTAAATTGCACATGTGCTAGAAACTACAGGACTGTTACAATAGAAAACTATAAGTTTTGCTCTAAAACATTTGGGCAGCAAGCTGTAGTCTTCTAAAAAATAGGGATAACAATCAAAATAATTGATCAAAATATATTTTTCATGTGGGAATCATATCCTTGAACCTAATATTAGCTAATAAGCTAAAAAAAACATTTTTTGTACAAATTGAGCAATCCGACACATGTTCTAGAGCACTACACGTTTTTCTTGCATTAAAACAAAGCTCAAAATGATCGATTTTAAGGCGAAGATAGTGAGATGGAGGGTCAAGATTCAACATGGATCTTCCCTAAGACTATTCCAATTTAATCCATAATAAATAGAGGTGCAACAATAGGGAAATCTATCTAAACTAATCTATTATCTTAAATCTAGAAAATTCAGTTGCACTGTAGGTTTTTCTTGCATTAAAATAGAACTCATTTTGATGGATTTTATGGTGAAATTGTCTATCTAGAGGGTCAATATTCTGATCTTATCTGCTTTCCTAAGTTTAAAAAATTCAAACTTGATTGTAGAATTTTGTAATCAATACAACAATAGACTATTTCTTATTTTTATCCTTGCTTGTAGGTAGTCAAGTTGAGAATTTAGTTATAAATACTCCTTGTTTGCCCCTTTGAAAAAGTTAGTAGGGAATATCAAAAGTATGCATTAGAAGAATTCAATAAAACATGTAATTTGTATTTTGTCTTGAACTTGTCTATTTCAATTTTATTGCATGAATCTATTGACTTTGTAGGTTAGTTTATTTTCTTCTAAAACCTTCCACCTTTCATTGAGCTTGGAGTTTAGGCCCACTCTAAGGATCAGTGGAAGGTTTACTAACATAGTTTTAGGTTTATTTTCTAGTCTTTTCATTTTATGCTATTTATTTTTTAGTAATTTAATTTTAGCATAAAACCTATTGTTTCCCCTATTTTTCTATTGTGTTTTTTCTTTGTTTTCCCCTATTTTTAAGTGTTCTATTCTATTTTTCATAGCTACTTGATCTGAGTTAATTTTTACATTTCTCATTATGTTTCAATAATTTAAATTTTAGCATTTAATTTTTGTTTTATCTTGTTTTATTTCAACAGTTAATTTTAGCATTTTCTATTATGTTAAAATAGTTTTATTTTTAGAATTTCAAAGTTTTCATTTTATTTTAGTTGAAACTAGTGTAGTTATTTTAATTCCAATTGATTTATTTATGCAAATTAGATAGAATTTATTTTTATGCAATGTACAATTTAGCATACTTTCATTTATTTTTGCAAGGGCATTGTCATTTTCAACTTTCTTAGCATAATATAGAGCCCTAGTATCTAAGGTGTATTTCTAAGACCTCTATAACATATAACCATATGATGCCACCCTATTTTTGACAAATGAATTAAAGTGAGAGTATTAATTACACTCATCACTAGATTTTATGGGTGGTGGGTATCTTGCCTATCTTGATTATTTTTCCCATTATGATAGTAAACAACACTAGTGATGCTAAAGATCTGGAACTAATACCAAATGACCATTTCTAGGTTAAATTATATAGGAAATAAAAAAATTTGAAAGGATTGAAAAAACACTACTAAATTGAGTTTATTAAGTTAAAAAGTATATATTTTTTAATTTCTTTCATTTAACCTCTTGCAAAAAAAGGAGTCTACCTACCTACTATCACCTCAACCCAAACATGCTAGAACATCCTAAAAATGAGTACATTATAGTTTGAAGGAATCCAGTAGCCAACAACAACCACTAATGGCAATGTTATACATTAATAACTAATGAAAATTTCCATAAAAATATGTTGAACTATCAATCCAAACATATTCCTCACTACACTTGTATATAGGAGTAATATTTAAAATCATAAATGATATGCTTGTATGCTTTATTATTAGAAACTTAACTTTAGATAGTGAAAATATTAATGGTTTTGTTATTCTATTTCAAGGCATTTCCCCAAACACTAGGGTGACACTATCCATAAACCCTGTAAGGAGGACTACCCCTTAACCCCTGACATAGGTGGTGACTAGTGTTAGCATACACAAAAATAGGTATGGGCACAATGAAAAAGAGAGATTAGAACTTCTACTAGGGTAAAGGAAGAAGGCATTCAAATATCTTGAGACATTGTATTTGTCATGACTCATGACACATTTTGTGATTCAACCTTTTTATATTATAAGCAATACAAGAATATTTGAATTTTGGAAGCTTTAAAATTTCTTTATTTAATATGTGTTTTATCACTTTCATGTGTAGTTTAAGGCTTTAAGTTTGTATCACTTTCCACTTTCATGTGTAGTTTAAGCTTACAGTTGATTTACATAATGTTAATTCATTGTGATATCCATGAAAAATTCAATTAAAAATTATGTTTTTTTGGGATTTTTTTGGTTAATTTTTTCCTCCTACTATATTGCATTCTCTCCTTAGACCAATTCTAATATGATTCTGAGTTTATCTACTATGGGTAGTATTATTTTGATTTATGTTAATTGAAAAACTATATCTTATTTATTTAATAATGTTTAATTAAAAAATATCATCAAATGGGTTGATCTCAATTGGTTAAATTACTCAACTTTTAGAATGGAGACCTAGGTTTGAATCTTTTCAAGACTAATTGTGAAGTTACTATAATACCATAATGTAGTCATGATGTAATAGATGTGAGACCATTTCAATTCCATATAATCAATTTTAAAAATATCTAAATAAAAATCAGTTTTTTAATATTAATTTTTAAAAATAAGTTAAAGAAATAAAACAACATACATGTATAAAACCCTAGGTGAGGTTGCCCCCTAAGGGGCCTAGAAAATGATTTGGTGCTTTAACGATCAACAAATTTGAAGGATGAAGGAGTATGGAAGGTTGGAGGCTAAAGGAGCATGGAATGTTGGAGGCTGAAAGAGCATGAAAGGTTAAATAATGAGTTGATATTTAGAGTGTCAAGGTTGAAGTACCATGGAAGGCTAGGTTGGTTGAAGAAGCATGGAAGGTTGGGCTAGTTGAAGGAGCTACAATGAAAGGCTAGGATTTTGGGTGGAAATTTGAGATGGTTGAAGGAACATGGAAGGTCGATAAGGTTGAAGGAGCATGGAAGGTTGGACCAGTTGAAGGAGCTATAGTGAAAGGATAGGAAATTGAGTGGAAGGTTGGGAATGCTGAAGGATAATGGAAGGATGCTTATATTGAAGGATTATGGAAGGCTAACCTTTGTTGGGTGGAAGGCTTGTTTGAGACCGGATCAATTGGGGAAACCATAGTAGTAGGTTGGGTCAACTAAAACCTCTTAATTTTATCTTTTGTATGCCTATGGGTTTGGAACCCGTAGGTATTGGGGTGGTTTTTCTCCCATATTTACAATAGAAAAATGTGCAAAATATTAGTATTTTTTTAAAAACATCTCATCTTTTAAGAGCCATATCTTCACAAAAAGTTATCTAATTCAGTTGATTCTCAGACCAACTTGTGCGAAATTTGAATAAATTTAAAATGAGAAGTCATATGCAATAATATAAGTAATATTGAGGTATTTTAACTCCTATGAAGTCAACCATTCACAACAATGGTAGTGATGGGCAATGATGGTTTTTCGAGTCACAAAAAATGAAATTGTAAATATTTTTTAGCTAGGGTTCGAATGATGGAAAGAGCAATGAAGGGCTAGGAATTTAGTGAGGAAGGAAACTAGCAATTCAAATTTGGTAAAGTAGACTATGATAGTGCAATATTTTAGAAATATTACTCTATAATAGATATTAGAGGTGAAGTTTTGGAATTATGAAGGCTGCTATAGGAAAATGTCAAGAAATATGTGTAGACACCCAAAAGTCACACATTGCTATTTCTACATATCCATAGGTGATTCCAAACATCCTTAGGCTATTGTAGGTTATTGTAGTAATTTTTAGTCATGCGTAGGCATGCGTAGTCATGCATAGTCATGTGTAGATGGTCGTAGTTAACTATAGCAGTGTGTAGACTTCCATATATATCACTTCATCAAATTTTAGGTCCAAAACCCTAATAAGCCTTCAAAATCACATCTCGTGCATTGGGATATCCTTCAATAGCCTATTTGCACTCAATTGAGGCCCCCACGGGGTATTAATTGACAAAAAAAATTAACAAGTCAATTCCAAAAATCTAATTTAATGTTGACTTCACTTAAGTCCCCATTTTAGGGCAAATTTGATTAATTAACCTTTAATCCCTAATTAATGCTAATTACACCCTCCCACATGTGTGTAATTAGGGTTTGTTAGGATATTTCTTTAATCAAGTCCTAAACTGACTTAAGGCCTCCTAATCAAGATTAACCCTAATCCATCCTCACACATATGTGAGGATGGGATATTTCTCATAAGGAATGTGATGTTGCCACATTGTATTTTATAGCCTAACCCTAGTCAGAATCCAACCTAGGTTTAGTCTATCTAACCCCCACTACACCTTGCCATTTCCTATAAATAGTGGGTCCTAAACCCCTAATTATCTCTCCCTATTATAACAAAGCATAAAAAATTTGCAAAAATTAATATCAAAGATGCAACAGTTAGATCTCGGACTAGACAGTCAAATTTCCACAGCATACAAAGGCACAACAACTTCCTAGGATTTGATCCACCGAAGGGATTTTACAAAAAGGACATCATAGCTAAATTCACCCCCCACCCCATGAATCTGGTTCTAATTCACCCCCTGGATGGTGAATTAGATCTATAGGATCTAGATCAGCTCAGATCTAGTAGGTAAGGTCTATTTTCATGTTTTTTGTTTATTCCTCTAGTTTATTTTAGTTTTCTATGCATTATATCGGTAATTTTGTCTTCATAACTATGGGGTCTAACTAAGGCAAGCCCCTTTAAAAAATAACACCCTTTTGTAGGTTATTTAGCAGATCTGGAGAGGAAGAACATCATCAAAAAATGACCCAGTGGTGGATCACAAATTCACCTACACTGAGGGACGATTGAAGATGACATCGAACTTGTTGTAGCATTATTAGAAGAAGAAATGAAAAAATGACATCATGTCCCTCTTGTAACACATATTTTTCAATATTAATGAAATACAACCTTTTCATTTATTACATTTATATTTTGCATAAATGGATCAAATTTTTGTTACTACTCATTTCATTTTGGCACGCTCGCTGGGACCCTCACAATGGAGAATACTAGGTTAACTATTTATTGCATAAATCTAACATTGCCCTCTATTTTCTATATTTGCATGTACTAAATCTATTTACCGTAGAGATCTCTAAAGCCCTAGGAACCACCCTATGCCATCAAATCCCAAATTTGAAGCCTCTAAACTGGATTCACTCCCCACACTGTGAACCTGTTACCAATTTGCCCCCTAGGTGGCAAATTACACTCCAGGGCTCCAAAACCTATAAATATGGATTTTATAGAACTCCTTGCAACCTCCAAAGGTCTTCTAGACCTTTAGATCCTAGATCTATACCTTTAAAACTGAATTCACCCCCCGGGTGCTGATTTGAGCATAGGAGCTTCAAAAACCCCCAAATCCATAGGGGTGATCTCTTCAGGGGCCAAGAAAACCCCCCACAACATCAGAATGTAGGTATTTCTACTTTTTGTACCTCTGTTTTGCAAATTTTGAAAGTACAAAGCATGCACTAGTTGAACAACAATTTCTAGGTGTACATTTGCTTTCATTTCGAGTTTGTAGAATGTTAAATTATGGAACCTACAACTTTCCAGAAACTTCTTCAAATTTATTTTTCAAATAAATTTACATTCTCCTTTTTTGTTTCACATGTAGTATAAACCTGCATTTTTTCCCCCTTCATTGATAGTGTTTATTGCTAAAATAAGCGCACATTCTAAATTTTAAATTATGGTTTCCTAATCCCCTTTTCCATGTTATTTAATTTTTAGAAAAAAAATCATTCTAAAGTTTAAATTAGGGTTTTCTAACCCACTTTTCCATGTTATTTCATTTTCAAAGAATTTCTCATTCTAAAGTTGTAAATTAGGTTTTCCTAATCCCATTTTCCATTTTATTTCATATTTGAAGAATTTTACATTCTAAAGTTTAAATTAGGGTTTCCTAATCCCCTTTTCCATGTTATTTCATTTTAAAAAAAAATTGCATTCTAAAGGTGAAAATTAGGGTTTCTTAATCCCCTTACTCCACACACTTGGATTGCATATTTCCACACTTTGTAAAGTAGATTAATTTGCTTCACAAAGACATTTAGGGTTAGACTATTTATTTACAAAAGAATACATTATCTCATAATTTTATTTTGAAAAGGCATTAGGGTTAGTTTTTCTTTTGAAAAGGCAATTAGTTAGTTTCTTACTTTGCATACACCATTAGCAAAACACAAACCCACACACACTCATGTGGTACTTTAAAAAAGTGGTGATATTGGACTTCATTCTTAATCCATAACTTGAGATTGGTGCCGACGAATTTTTACCCTCCACCATCTCTCACCTAGCATCCCCACAAGAGTGATTTTTTGGTCCTCATCATCGAAAACACCTCACTTTTATAACTGGGCCCTAGGTTTCATCACTAATGGTTACCTACGGAGTGAGATAGTATTAGTGCCTTTGTCCACAAGGCTAATATAATTAGTGGACATGATAGCTATCATTCTTGACCAAGCTCACCTGAGGGTGAAGTGAAAGCATGGGGTGTGCCAACCATGCCTAGAACATCATAGATAGTGCCACCTCTTCTCACGAGAGGATATTGTGAGCTCATTTCAGCATAATGGGTTCTCCCCCTTTAGGATATCATTTTACCGCACCTTCCTTATAGGTCACCATTTTCATGTTGTGATACCATTCTATTCTGTGCATATTTGGGTGTTTTAGGAGGTTTGATATCGATGATATTCTTGATTTGCTAGAGTATACACTCCATTACCTATGATTCTACTTAGGAATTATCAACATCACAAGACATAAAAATGAACAAAACATTTTTATTTTCAGCATTTAGATTTGATTCTGGTTTACCATTGTTTGCATGATCACGTACCGGTCTCAACACCTTACACTATATATTGCATTCCACACATAGCATGCCACTTGCTTCACATGTACATTAGACTCAGTTGAGTCTGTATCACACAGGGTTTACTTATAGAAACCCTTTTACACATGCTACTATGCTTGTGGCCACCCATAGTAAAGTATGCAAACAAGCACACTTTATAAAGAAATTGCCTACCACTTCCTCTAGTCAGTCCACTCTTACTCCTTCGATCATGAATGGGAAGACCATAGAAAAATTTGATTCGTATATAGAATATGATGTATAGTTCACACACATGATGCCTCGAGATGAGACATCAACCTTGAGTGAAGTCCTCGCTACTTCACTTGCAAAGGATTACCCACTCCTTTCATCCCCATCCTCACCTAATTCATCGAATACATTATGTGACCATGTGATCTACATAGTGCCAGGACAACCTCATCCATTATATACCATATATGAGGAGGTCATGCCTACTTTTCCCACCTTCGTGCATCCTTTCTTCCAAAATCTATATAAATATCTTTGAGAATGATTCTTCCCTCCTAAACTGTACCTATACCAAGGTTGCATCATTCATCCCTACCGTAGGAATGGTGTCTGAACCATCTTCCTCTATTGTAGGAAAATAGAAGCCTTCCTTCCAAACTACACAACAGCTTCCTCCCCAATAGGAACCATAAGCATTTCATCAAACCTCACACTCGTACTCTTCATAGGAGTACCAACCATCATCTTCCCAAGAGCCATTTTTCATTATATCTGAAGGCATCTCCCAAAAACCCCTTTAGACACAAGATGCACAAACCCAAGCGTAAGTGTACACATAATCCTTTCCCTTAACCCAAGCTCCTACTTTGGTAGCTTATCCCACCTTTTTAGTAGCTTTTCTATTGATTTCCTAGGTATCCAAAGTGTACGATACCCAAACCTTAGTGCCACCTTTATCTACGATGACTTTTAAGATATCGCCACCACCTCCTTTTCAAGATCCCACTACCAATCTCTTTTCCACCCATGGATTGAGATTGGTAGCTTATCCACATACCTTTTCAAGCTATTCCACATAGTTTAGCTTCCCCACTTCCTACCCTCCAGGATAGAGATAGATCCCATCCTTTGATACTTCATCTCGACCACCCCTAGTACTGGTAGTTTCGACACCTACACTAGTACTAGTTGCACCCAACTTATTTACCCCTCCCCCATCTTGTTCATCATCACCTATGTCCAAACCATTACAACAGGATCCAAATCAACAAGAATATGCTCCACAATAATATACCTCATAGTCATAGTACTATTACCCACAATAGATACCTATCCCACAACCTAATGTACCCATAGATATGATATCATATGTCATCCAACACTTGCCTTATTAGGATCAGGCACAATAGTACTCTTCACAATACTAGGAAGAGAAACAATACCAGTATCCACCACATCCATAGGGTCAGCCTACCATAGCCCATCCCCCCACTTCTATGGCACCCAAATATCAACTCTTATGAGATTAAGTCAAAATGGTAAACCTGTGCACCTCTAGCTATGGGTCATAAAATCCCTGTTATGATGAACTATGCAAAAAGCCAGTTTTCCCATTAGTTACCATTCCTCCCTACCCATATCACTTTAAAATACCAAAATTTAACAAGTAGAGGTAATGAAAACCCTAGAGAGCATGTGATAAATTACCGCTCATCCTTCTATCAGCTTCACAATAGTAACCCCCTCATGTTGTGTACCTTTTCCCTTTCGCTTGCCAGGCCAACATTGTATTGGTACAACATGCTCCCATGCCATAGCCTATATACTTTTGAGTAGTTGGAGAACTCCTTCCTAGAACACTTTTCCATAAACATCAAGAAAAAGACTACATTTTTTGTGTATGCCTTACAATAGGTTGATGACAAACCCATTACTAATTTCATTGTCATATGGAGAGTGATTATCCAAGACCTTTCCCATTGCCTCCCCACTTTAGAGCTTGTGACACTATTTTCTAAGAGTTGCCACAAACACATTTCCACATCCCTCCAGCTTCACCAAAGTTGCACTTTTGAATATACCATTTCACAAGAAAAAGTTATTGAAGACATTAAGGTTCAATTTGGGAAAATAAAATTGAGATCCAAATCCAACTATAACCCTAACTTTTGCTTCAATAGGACAACACCAAATCAACCTTACCCTTAGCCACCATAAGCCAACCAAGTAACAACTACTACCCTAGTGCTAGCACTGACTCATCCACCTTATACATCACAAGCACAAGCATTCCAAACCAATGTGCCTGCCCCACCTTGGCCATAATAATACCAAGGCATCCACCCACATGTTTCACTACGCAACCTCACATGATTATTCAAACCATTACCATATCTATTTCATAGATTGTATGAGGGAAACCATATCATCCTACCTGAGATCCACCCACTAGATCTAAATACACCCAAGCCTCATGGGTACAATGAGCAAATATTTTATCCTTTCCATAGACAACATGGCCATGATATCGATTCATGTCACTCATTCCATGGGCAAGGTCAAGACCTAATAAATAGGGTCATCATCCAGGTAGCAAACCCTCTAGACCCACAAAATCAAAATTTAAGGATTTTTTAAAACCTTCTACTAGATCATAGAGGACCCAATCCTCCTAGACCTCTAAAAAATCCCTCAACACCACCTCATCAAGTGAATAGTGTCCAGTGTGATCCTCCATCACATTGTGTAGTAGGTATGATCAACCTTACTATGATGAACCAACTATATCCATCATGCCAAACAACACCCTTCAACAGCTAACATCAAAGAATCCTAGATTTCTCCTTCCTCATCTTATTCTGATACCCCACCCCAATATTTAGAGTGTACCACACCATGCATATCCATTTTCATTGCAAATGCTAGACTAGGAGACTATAATGTATGTGACACCCATGTATGTGACCCCCCTATCCACTCTACTCGTAATTTCAATTGCTCTTTAGCCTCGGTCCTTACCATAAAAACCATCATATAATTAGGAAGTACAAAAAACTATACCAATTTTGTTTATGCAGGAGTTGACTCTTCGATCCCCCCACCAACTTCTCCACCACCACAATCTATCTCTTGTGATGTAATTATGCACCTAACCAACCCTCATTTTACTTGTTGATACCTCTAACACTTCCATTGGCATAGGTTTAGTCTAGGTCATTATGAGAAAGGGTTATGCACACCCTTTAACCCTCATGTTCGATCACCCACTAACAAATTTGGCTTAGGTTATCATCCAAGAGCAGTTCATACCTTAGAAGATGAACTCCAAGACCTATCCCTATATCTTGTACCATGTCCAACACATACCTTGGAAGAGTATATCAATATGGATATACTAGAAGATACTTCATCACCTCATTCTACCATTGTAGTCCCCTATGACTTTTTTTAGGAATCCCCTACGCCTGATACCTCCTCATTCTATTATGTATATGAATTGACAAACCAATTTGCTACCTTATCATTAAATTCAACACCGACAGAGCCTGATGCAGCCCCTATAGAGTCACCACCAACACACTTAGCCATATTCTTGCCTATACATAGGTAATTAGAAAGAGGAGATGCTCGTTCTCGTTCACCTCTGGTTGTTTTATGACCTCCCTTGAGTCTCTTAGGGTGTGCATAAACCATCGAGCCCTACTCACTAGATTCTTCCCCACCTACTTTACCTATAGCATCGGTCAACATGGTTGAGGTAGACTTGCTCTCTCCCCTTCATTACAATTTCTAGAAAACTTGAGATGATACCCATGAAGAACACAAGCTTATACTGAGAGGGGGGTGAACAGTATAAGACCACTTTTTACTTTTTCTTCCAATTCAATATTATGTTGTGTATAGATAGCAGTATCAATAGCAGTAATCAAAGCAATGCACAAAATACCATACACAATAGAGACACCACAATTTACGTGGTTCACCCAATGTGGGCTACTCCACGGAGAAAATATTTTACTAAAACTTTCTCAATCAATCTCTTTGGGAATCACTCCCAATTACAATGTTTATGGATCTCTGTCCAAAGGAGATGTTGATCCCCTAATCTCAAGTTCGTGGATCTCTTCCATAGGAGAACTCTTTCCCCTTCTGCTCTGGCTATGTGATCTTCTAGAAGACTCTGTCTCTCTGCTGCACTGACTGGTGGACCTCTCTCCACTTGAAGACTCCTCACTCAGATCTATCTTCAACTATGTTGGCTGCTGGATCTCTATCCACTAAGACTCTATCCTCTGTACTCTATCACCTCCAGAGCTCTATCAATAGGCTCACTAAGAACCTGCTCAATAGGCTCACACAGAACCTACTTAACAAGCTCACACAGAACTTGTCAAATCTGCTCAAGCAAGCTCACCAAGAACTTGCCCAAATATGCTCTAGCAAGCTCACCAAGAACTTGCCCAAATATGCTCTAGCAAGCTCACCAAGAACTTACCCAAATCTAAAAACTATCCAATCCAAATCTAATTTCCAAAAATCTTCCCCACAAAGCTATCCACAAAGCTGTCCCAAAACTGTCCACAAGGGCCTTCCCAAAGGCTCAATCAATCATACACAAACTACCACAAATCTATCCAAAAATCTATCCCAAATATCTTCTCAAAGACTCAACCAATCATGCTCAAGTAGCACTCAAAACTCATCCACAACTCTATCAAGGCAAAGCTCAAAGATGAACTCAACAATGAATGGCAATGTACTCTTCAATGGATAACAACAATGATCCACAATGATCTCAACTCAACTCAACTCAAATCAACTCATAGAAGCATAAAGAGAATTGTTAGAGACTCAATATGTTCTAGGCTCAATCTCAACTCAACTCAACTCAGAATAATGGAATAGTTTATTTCATAGGACTTGAACAATCACTTCACACATCACTTGACTAGGCTTAATCAACTCAACTCAACCCATGTCATAGAAGCATAAAGAGAATTGTTAGAGACTCAATATGTTCTAAACTCAATCTCAACTAATCATCACAAGGGACAATTCTTCCTCACACAACCCTAGTCCAAGTATGTATCAACCAACTCAAATGTTTCCAACAATGCTCAATTACAAATCTCACATAACAATGATACTCATGTTCTTTTCTAACTCAAGTTCTTTCACAACCAATGGGCTTCAACAACTATGCTTATAAAACAAGGTTTAAACACAACTCTCAATTCAGAAAACCTTGAAGCATTCAATCAACCACTTTTGAAAAGGAAACCACAAACAATCCTTTTCCCTCCAATGATATTTCAGAAATCAACCACCATAGAAAATCAATAGGAGAATGTGCCCATACCTTTTATGAAGATGAAGAAACCCCTTTGGAAAATCTGCCACACTCAACACACTTTGAAAAGAACAAAACAACCTTCACTTGAACCCTTTTACAAAAATAGAAATATCTCTTTATGTACACCTTATTTCTCCTTCTAAAAAAAATAATCAAATAGCCCTCGAAATAAGCTTTCCAACGATATATAATATGATATACTTCTAAAAGGAAAATCACCGAAAATATTTCCTTTTCACAACATGCACCACAAACCTTATCTCTCCTAGGGCAACCTTAGAAAAATAAAATATTTGGAAAAATTAATAACTTGCCTTTAACCTCAGTGGGATTCGATCCCCTGTCACTACCCTTGCACCACTCAAACTGCAGTGCCAACAACCATGTGAGCCAACCGCTCACATAGAAACCAAGAGTGCAAGACCTCCTTCTTGCTTCCTCCGAACTTGCCCTCAAAAACCACGTGCGCAAAAGGTTCTCCCTTTTTACCTTGCAAAAACCAGCATCGATGGGATTCGAACTTTGGATCTGCTGGTGCTTAAACACCTTACGTGCCTTCCTCTTGCTGCTAGGCCACAAGCACCTATGGTGATAGGTAAGGAACCTCCCTTACCTTTGTTCCCTCTTCTCTTCGTTGGTTTTTGAACGAATACGACACTTATGCTCCCTTAGCGCTTCAAACGGATTATCTTCATCGAGGACTTAGGGAAAATAAAAGTTTAGTGGCATATTTATATATGCCCACATTTTTATTTTGACATCAGCTATAACTTAATATTATTTGCCTCCTCCTTTTTGACGTCAACAATAATAAAATATTAATTTTAATTTTAATTTTAAATTTAAATTTTAAATGATTAAAATTTAAACTTAAATATTTAAAATTAATTATCTCCTTCATCGGGGCACATTTTTCGATGAAACGAAAATCCAACCTGGGTTTTAAGAAAAACCCATTTCAAATCTGCCATCCATGGTTTTAAATAAAACCTTTTATTTTTCCTACCTTGGTTTTCACAAAAACCCTATAAATAGCCATGCTTTCCAAAATATCATAAATGCTTATTTATGAAATATTTTGGCCACCAAAACTCAATGTGATCCATGTGACATCAATGATCCATGTGACATCAATGACAACATAAAATGCCTCAAATTACCTCAAATTTCCAACAATATCCCCCTTTGTCATTGATGGCAACACCTCTAATGCAAATCACCACAGTCACTACAAAAACCAACTCTGAGAATCAAAGTTGCTCCCCCTGACTCAATACTCTCTATGGAGGCTGCTCCCCCTAACTCAATACTCTCTTTGGAGGCTGCTCCCCCTAACTCAATGCTCTCCCCCTTACTCAAATCTCTCCCCCTTTGACATCAATGGCAAAAGGGACACCTATGGGGCTAAAAGATATGACTCTTAAGCTTAGCCCCCTCACCACCTTCTCTCTTGAGGTGATTAATTTTGGGGTGGGAGTACTTTTACTCCCATATCACATTGTTTCTTTCCTCTATCAACTTCCTTCCATGTTTTTCTGATATCCTTCTCTTGATGAATTACTTGATCTTCTTGTCTAGAACCTGTTTGACCTTCTTGCCTTGAACCTATTTGGAATTGAGTCCTACACCATTTTGCAATATGCCCAAAGTTATTGCAATTGAAACACTTGATATTGTAGCCTTTGGATGGTGCCCATATCTTGAATTCATTCTTAAAATAATTTCCATATCCATTCCTTTCCTGAACCTTGTATTGTGAAGCTCTGTTTTCATGACCATTATGACTTCTGAATTGTGTAGCTCTAAAACCAAAACCATGTTGCTCATTTCCTTTGCATTGAAAAGCTTTATGACCAATCCTGTTACATGAGAAGCAATGTCCCTGAAAACCATACCTTCTTCCTTTGAAGTTCCTTCTAGCAAAATCAAACTTCTTTGATCCATAGATCCTGCAATGTATAGCCCTGTGTCCAAATCTATTACAAGAAAAACAATGTCCTTGAAAAGCCCTTTGTTCATGCCTTGGTTCTTCATATCTTTCTTGACCATTATCCTTATGATCATTTTCAACTTGTGCATTGCATCCTTGAACCTTCTTTGTAGTATCTAAAACTTCTTCCTTAGTTTCTTCCTTGCTTTTCTCTTCAAGAATTTATTTTCCTTTTGAACTTGATTCACCTATCTCAAAACAAGAACCAAACTGAATATTTGGAGCCATAGGAACTTTGGAACTTTCCTCACAAATCTTAGGTGCTTCCTTGCTTTCATATTTTAAAACTTCCTTTCCTTTTGAGTGTGACTTTTCTTGAAGTAAGATACAACCTTAAAATAAGTTTTCACTCCTTTTTGAACCTTTTCATCTAATGTATCATGTCTTGTCATGGTTACCCTTAGTTCTTCATTCATCCTTTCTTCTATCATTTTTGCATTTTGAAGCTCTTCTCTAAGATTACTGATTGTTTGAAGTAGTTCTTCTCATATTTTGACATCTGTTCGAATCTTATTTTCAAGATTCATGTATTCTTCTTTTAGCCTTTTGATTTCTTATTTTTGTTTACTTGGCTCATCCTCTTCTTTTTCTATTACCAAAAGTGAGACTTCTTCATTTTCACTATCATTGAGACCATTATAATCTTCTATAGCAAACAAACTCTCAAGATTTCTTTGACCATACTTGTTTCCTTGATGTGTCATCTCATCTTCACTATCACTGAAACCATTGCAATATCCTGATCTGTGATCTCTTTGACCACACACAAAGCATTGTTCTCTTTCACCTTCTATTCCTAGAAATAAATGTTCTTCCTTTTCATCATCTGATTTGTCTCTATCACTATGATCTGAGCTATCACTTGCTTCTACAATGTAGTAAGATTTCTTTGCCTTACAAAAAATTTTCTTCTTCTCATACCTGTTTTGCTTGAATCTGTCATCTTTGTCATGCTTATGCTTTCCATATTCTTTTCTTCTATGACCCTATTTTTCATCATCACTATTTTATTCATGTGGACACTTGTATGCATAGTGACCAAGATCACCACACTTGTAGCATCTGACTTTCCTTATATCCCTAAAATTCCTTGAGTCCTTATTCCTTTTGATGAAGTTAGCTTCCTCATCATTATCTAGAACTCTATCTATTTCTGAAACTTTCTCTTTCTCTTTTTTTGAAGCCTTGAATGCAATCTCTTTTATTGGAACCTGATGCTTACTTACCCTCATCTCATAAGTTGTGAGAGTACCTTGCAATTCTTCCATTGTTAACTTGTTGATATCCATTGTCTCTTCTATTGCTGAAACCTTAGAATCATATTTCATGGGAAGTGATCTCAAAACCTTTTGAGTAACTTTTGATTCTTTCATCTCAAAACCTAGGCCTCTCATGGTGTTAGTGATTTCATCAACTCGAAGTAAAAACTTTGCAATATCTTCAGAATCTTCCATTTTCAATTCCTCAAATATTTTTCTATGAGTTTGTAGTTTTGCCAACTTTACCTTGGAATCTCCTTCATAAGTATTCCACAACTTGGTCCACATTTCATTAGCTGAAGTACATACCATGAATTTTGCAAAATCTATCTCATGAAGCCCACTCAAAATACAATTCATTGCTCTTGCATTGATCTCAACCAATTTCCTGATAGTCTTATCTACCTCGGGATCACCTTCAACCCTATACTCTTTTTCAACCATTTTCCATACCTCATATCCTTGTGATATCAAGTAGTTCTTCATCCTCATGCTCCAGAAAGCATAATTGTTACCATCAAACAATGGAGCCTTATTTGTAGATGATCCATTCTATGAAGCCATCTGTGTTCTTATAGAATCTGCCCTCAAGTTGTTAGCCTTTTCGAAGGAACCTGCTCTGATACCAATTGAAGAACACAAGCTTATACTAAGAGGGGGGTGAACAGTATAAGACCACTTTTTACTTTTTCTTCCAATTCAATATTATGTTGTGTATAGATAGCAGTATCAATAGCAGTAATCAAAGCAATGCATAAAATACCATACACAATAGAGACACCACAATTTACGTGGTTCACCCAATGTGGGCTACTCCACGGAGAAAATATTTTACTAAAACTTTCTCAATCAATCTCTTTGGGAATCACTCCCAATTACAATGTTTATGGATCTCTATCCAAAGGAGATGTTGATCCCCTAATCTCAAGTTCATGGATCTCTTCCATAGGAGAACTCTTTCCCCTTCTACTCTGGCTATGTGATCTTCTAGAAGACTTTGTCTCTCTATTGCACTAATTGGTGGACCTCTCTCCACTTGAAGACTCCTCACTCAGATCTATCTTCAACTATGTTGGCTGTTGGATCTCTATCCACTGAGACTCTATCCTCTATACTCTATCACCTCCAAAGCTCTATCAATAGGCTCACTAAGAACCTGCTCAATAGGCTCACATAGAACCTGCTTAACAAGCTCACACAGAACTTGTCAAATCTGCTCAAGCAAGCTCACCAAGAACTTGCCCAAATATGCTCTAGCAAGCTCACCAAGAACTTGCCCAAATATACTCTAGCAAGCTCACCAAGAACTTGCCCAAATCTTCTCCAACAAGCTCAATAAGAACTTCCAAATCTCAAAATCTCCCAAATACTATCCACAAATCTATCCACAAATCTCCCAAATCTTCCACAAAACTATCCACAAGGGCCTTCCCAAAGGCTCAATCAATCATACACAAACTACCACAAACTTCCTATCGAATATCTATCCCAAATATCTTCTCAAAGACTCAACCAATCATGCTCAAGTAGCACTCAAAACTCATCCACAACTCTATCAAGGCAAAGCTCAAAGATGAACTCAACAATGAATGGCAATGTACTCTTCAATGGATAACAACAATGATCCACAATGATCTCAACTCAACTCAACTCAAATCAACTCATAGAAGCATAAAGAGAATTGTTAGAGACTCAATATGTTCTAGGCTCAATCTCAACTCAACTCAACTCAGAATAATGGAATAGTTTATTTCATAGGACTTGAACAATCACTTCACACATCACTTGACTAGGCTCATTCAACTCAACTCAACCTAATCTAAAAAGTTAAACAATCTCAACTAATCATCACAAGGGACAATTCTTCCTCACACAACCCTAGTCCAAGTATGTATCAACCAACTCAAATGTTTCCAACAATGCTCAATTACAAATCTCACATAACAATGATACTCATATTCTTTTCTAACTCAAGTTCTTTCACAACCAATGGGCTTCAACAACTATGCTTATAAAACAAGGTTTAAACACAACTCTCAATTCAGAAAACCTTGAAGCATTCAATCAACCACTTTCGAAAAGGAAACCACAAACAATCCTTTTCCCTCCAATGATATTTCAGAAATCAACCACCATAGACAATCAATAGGAGAATGTGCCCATACCTTTTATGAAGATGAAGAAACCCCTTTGGAAAATCTGCCACACTCAACACACTTTGAAAAGAACAAAACAACCTTCACTTGAACCCTTTTACAAAAATAGAAATATCTCTTTATGTACACCTTATTTCTCCTTCTAAACAAAATAATCAAATAGCCCTCGAAATAAGATTTCCAACGATATATAATATGATATACTTCTAAAAGGAAAATCACCAAAAATATTTCCTTTTCACAACATGCACCACAAACCTTATCTCTCCTAGGGCAACCTTAGAAAAATAAAATATTTGGAAAAATTAATAACTTGCCTTTAACCTCAGTGGGATTCGATCCCCTGTCGCTGCCCTTGCACCACTCAAACCATGGTGCCAACAACCACGTGAGCCAACCACTCACATAGAAACCAAGAGCGCAAGACCTCCTTCTTGCTTCCTCCGAACTTGCCCTCAAAAACCACGTGCGCAAAAGGTTCTCCCTTTTTACCTTGCAAAAACCAGTGTCGACGGGATTCGAACTTCGGATCTGCTGGTGCTTAAACACCTTACGTGCCTTCCTCTTGCCGCTAGGCCACAAGCACCTATGGTGATAGGTAAGGAACCTCCCTTACCTTTGTTCCCTCTTCTCTTCACTGGTTTTCGAATGAATACGACACTTCTGCTCCCTTAGCGCTTCGAACGGATTATCTTCATCGAGGACTTAGGGAAAATAAAAAGTTTAGTGGCATATTTATATATGCCCACATTTTTATTTTGACGTCGGCTATGACTTAATATTATTTGCCTCCTCCTTTTTGACGTCGGCAATAATAAAATATTAATTTTAATTTTAATTTTAAATTTAAATTTTAAATGATTAAAATTTAAACTTAAATATTTAAAATTAATTATCTCCTTCACCGGGGCACCTTTTTCGATGAAACGAAAAGCCAACCTGGGTTTTAAGAAAAACCCATTTCAAATATGCCATCCATGGTTTTAAATAAAACCTTTTATTTTTCCTACCTTGGTTTTCACAAAAACCCTGTAAATAGCCATGCTTTCCAAAATATCATAAATGCTTATTTATGAAATATTTTGGCCACCAAAACTCAATGTGATCCATGTGACATCAATGATCCATGTGACATCAATGACAACATAAAATGCCTCAAATTACCTCAAATTTCCAACACCCCAAATCCAAATTTTATAGATCTCATGCATATATCACCCATACCAACACCTCAAGATTTTCTTCTTTCACCTCATGTCTTGTAGGATGCAAATGCTCCTTCCTCATCCATGTCACCCCAAATACCTTAGGTATATCACACGGTCATCTACGTAGATGATGAATATGAGTTTAGCGAGGCCATCGATGACCTTAACCTCATCCCCATCCTCGAACAGTTATGTGATGGATCTCGCATGCTCATTGAAGATACTATTGATGTGGACATTGGTGATGATCCTAAATATCCTCACATCCTTAAATTATCTGCTATCCTCTCACATGAGGAGTGCATTGCCTTCACAAACTTCCTTTGCAAGTACATTTGAGTTTTCGCATGGTCATACAAGGACATGTTGGGACTTGACCCTGCCATAGTGGTTCATAATCTCATACTCGATCCTAATGCTAAACTGGTGAGACAAAATCTATGCATCTAACTATTGCATTAATAGTGAAGTTAGAGCTCCAAAAGCTCCTAGAAATTGATTTCATTGTACCCATCGACTATCTCGAATGGGTATCCAACATGGTCCATGTACCTAAAATATCCGATGAAGTTCGTATCTACATAGATTTTTAGGATTTAAACAAAGCTTGTCCTAAATACAATTTCCCCTACCTAACATTGAATCCCTTTTCAACTCCATAGCGGTCCATGAGATGATCTCCCTCATGGATGAATTCTCAAGATACAATCAAATTAGGATCAACCTAGCTAATCAACACAAAAACTCCTTTACAACACCTTGGGGGACATTTTGCTATAAAGTCATGCCTTTTGGCCTCAAAAATGTTGGGGTAACCTACCAACATGAAATGAACTATATCTTCCATGAAATAATGCACAAAAAATGTTGAAGACTATGTATATTATCTCATCGCCAGATCCAAGAAATACGTGGACCATCTTGAAGATCTCCATTAGATCTTCGATCGATTATTAGAACACAATGTGTGCTTGAACCCAAAGAAGTATGTGTTTGGTTTTACCTCAGGAAAAATACTAGGATTTATTGTCTCCCAATGAGGCATTGAGGCTGATCCTAGTAAAGTTAAAGCCATCATCTAGATGCCCCCTCCTACCACATTGAAGCAATTACGTAGCCTCCAAGGCAATATCACTTCTATTCATAGATTCATAGTGCAATTATCCAATAAATGCCAACCATTCAATCATATCTTAACAAAAGGAGTAAGCTTCAAATGGGACGATAACTATCAAGGAGAATTTGATGCTATCAAAACCTACCTTATATCATCACCAGTTATGTCACCACCACATCTAAAACTACCATTGATTCTATATATTTCAGCTATAGAGCTTGCGCTAGGTACACTTCTAGCTCAAAATAATGCACTCAACAAAGAGTAGGCTATTTATTATATCATCCACATGCTAGTCAGTTATGAAACAAGATATAGATACATGGAAAAACTATGCTTAGAAGTAGTATTCACTACTAAAACATTATGACACTACATGTTAAATCACATAACTTTTGTCATTGCCCAAGATCATCCCCTTTGATACATGATGAACAAGAGTTATCACAATTTACATACCTCAAAGTGGATCATGATCTTAAATTAATTCGACCTAGAATTCATATCACAAAAATCTATCAAAGGGTAGGTCATCACAGACCAACTGGATTAAGCCCCCTTGATCGACAATCAACCCCTTCTCATTTAGCTTCTAGATGATTCTATCTTCCACATAACCAAATATGAAGAATATGTTGAACCCAAATTTGTAGCTGACCTCACCCTATTCTTTGATGGCTCCAGATGTCTCCATGTTTGGGGTTCAAGAATTATCTTCTTCAAACTTGAAGGAGAACCGCTCCCTTTTTCATTCAAACTCGACTTCCCCTATACCAATAACAATGTAGAATATGAAGCCCTAATCCTAGGACTAAAACAAGCACATTCTATGCACATAAAATGCCTCCACATCATAGGTGATTCAATCCTAATAGTCAATCAAGTTCAAGAACTCTGGCTATGCAATTGTTCAGTCCTCCAATAATATAAGAAAATCACATAACTCCTATATCAATTTGAGTGGAATGACCTAGAAGTCGCTTTGCAATTATCAGACCATATTGTAGATACTATGGCCTCCTTAATATACCTCATTCTATAAAATCCAACATCAAACACAATATCTGTATCCATCCATACACTCACTCGATCTACCATATCACCCACACCTCCTACAAATGATGATGGTGTGCATGTGGTAAACATTGAATCCCATGACATGTGGTTCTCACAAATTAAATATTTCATCAAATTAGGTTTCCTACCATGTAATTTACCCCACACTCAACATTGAACCTTCAAACAGAGATTAATCCACTACACATTGTTGGGGGACATCCTTTATCACCACAACTATGATGACATGCTCCTGCGTTGCCTAGAAATGCAAGAATCTAAACAAGTTGTACAAGAAAACCATGATGATACTTGTGGTGGTCATTTTAGTGGCATGGAAATCACCAAATGCATACTTTGTGTGGGTTATTACTAGCCCAAAATAGATCATGAATATTGTGAGTATGTGAAGCATTGCATCAAATACCATCAACATGCCAACCTAACACATCTACCATCCCAAGCACTTCAACCTATCTATTCCATGTGGCATTTCTCCCAATGGGACCTAGATCTAATTGGAAATATTACACTAGATTCCTCAAGAAACCACAAATTTATCATCACTACCACATAATATTTTACAAAGTGGGTCAAAGCCATCCCACTGGTCCAAACCATAGGAGCTAAAATTGCAACATTCATCACAAACCACATCATATATCATTTTGGAATTCCCTCCCAAATCATTTTTGATAATGGGAAATCCTTTAAGAACAAAACTATCTGAGCCCTATGTGATATATTCCACATACACCATAGCTTTTCTACCCCATACTACCCTCAGGTAATGTCCAGGCAAAAGCCATGAACCAAACTATTTGTTCCATCCTTCATAAAAATGTAGTATAATCTCACCAAGATTGGCATAATAAAATACCCCTAGCCTTGTGGGCGTATCCTATGAGTGTCATACTCCTACTAGGGCAACACCTTTTTCATTTGTATATGGGGCTGAAGCCATCATGCCTCTTGGGCTTGAGATACCTTCCTTAAGGATATCAATGAATAACTTCATTGATGATGACACTACTCGCCAATCTCATTTAGATTAATTAACACTTCTTGATGAACATCGTATTCATGCAATCAAGCACACACGAGTCTATAAATATCACCTTTCCTGTACCTACAATAGTAAGGTACATTAGTGTGATTTTAAATTCAATGACTTGGTTCTCAAGGAAAACTAGCAAATCACAAGTTAGCCTTACCAGCAGTGCAACAAGTTTACCCTAAACTGGTTGGGCCCATTCATTATCATACACAAGTATGGTTCAAGAGAATATTGTCTGGTCAATATTGAAGGCCTTAACGACCTTGAACCCATCAACATATTGCATCTCCATGCATTCAATGCATAATAAACAAACATATTCTTCATCACAAGTGCTACACACTACTATTTACAAATCATTAAGCACATCACCACATAGATATGTTATTTTGCTTTATTATTTTACTATACATGTACTTTCATATTTATGTCATTTTTATGCTATGGGTAATTGTTTTTCCTTTTACAGGATCCACATCATTAATAGGAGAGTACTACATCATCCTCACACATCACCATACAGGACCATCCACAACCACAACATGTATCGATCACTCCGACTGACCTAGCCTGACCACCAGTTACCCTTCACACTAGGCAATCTTCACATTCATCCCATTCAAGCTAGCATATCCCATATTGACACCATTCTCCTTGCCATTAAGTTTCATCCTACTCACCTTGATTCAAAGATATCTAGGTCTCCCTATCCTCTTTTGACAAAAAGGAGGAATCATCCCACCCTCAAGAACAAGGGTCACCCTCTCATCTGTCTGAAAATCTCAGAAACTCCTATTCACTAATGAATCATCCCCATCACCCCCTAGGAGCCTATAACCATCCTAATAGAGGATACACTCCTCACCTAGATCTCCCTTCATGCCTACCCACCTTGCTTCCCAATGGCGAGTCCTCCTATGCCCAAGCTTTGCAAGCCCACGCTACTCAAGCTACCTAAGCCACTTTTTTGGGTATGCCTTCATCCCATGTGCATTGTCGTTTAGGGTCATCCCCCATGCCACTTGTACTCTAGACACCACTATCCCCACTATGAGGCTTGCCTTCTCAACAAGTTTTCCAATCTCCTAGGCCTTTCCACTCCTCCTTATCATCAAGACCTCATCCATATTCTTGTGCATACCAAGATACATTGCACACACAAGGGCCTTGATCACCACCTTCATTGATACTATCACTACAACATCATGACATACATCATCTATTTTCCTGCATCAAGGCTCTAGAGCTATAGATGAGCCACTGTCATTGCCATGTGCACCCACACCAGTCTCCCATGACCCATGTACCCTTGCCTTCACATAGATCCACCCCTCGATCTCATATCCAATCCATATCAGACTCTTGATCCACATGCCCATAGGTAGACCTACCTTCATCAACTCTAGTGGATCCTTATATTTACCCCATATCGATACTATTCATGCTATTTTTAGAAATGTTCTATCACCTGATGCATCAAGGCCTCCTCGATTTACCATAAATCTGACCACATGATACCTCATATGCCAAATGACATAATTACAATGAGAGACAATACTACATCTATCATCACCAACTAGGTCATGACATTGAATAATGTCAATCATTTGATAACCTGGTGCACAACATGTTGCATGGTGATCAAATCCCATCATCAGAATGTTCCATCCCATTTAGCTAACTTATGAGTCCTCCATATCGCATTACCCCCAGAACCTTACCACCTCATAACACTCTAATAGTACCAGCTCGTTACATTCATAACATATCCAACTATAGTAACAACTGCAATCCTAGTCGTATCATCACTTCACCATCTCACTCCCGACCTAACCCATGCCACTTTGCCCGATAGTAGTTCTAATTTGCTTTTCTTCTTCTTTCTTACTTCTTCTACTTCTTACCCACACTGATTCACTTCTTATCTTCTATCTTTGTTGGATTTTTATAATCCCCTCATCTTGTTGGTTATGAAAGTCTGTTTCTTCTCACTTCTTCCATCTTTACATCCTACTCTCACATCTTCCCTCTTTTGGTGATTATTACATACATCTATACAACTCATAGTTTATGCACCTACTACACACACCCCGCATGCTAGGGCAACTATGATCATAGCATCACATTTTTTGTCATCATAAAATACTTTACTCATCTGTAGATAAGTTTTCCAAACTCCATCTATATGTCATGAATTTCCTCTTGTAGATATTGCATTCCCCAACTTGCATCATTTACATTTACATCCATTTCACATATCCATATGTTTTTCATTTAAAATTTCATTTCATGTTTGTACATTATCCCCAAAAATGCACCTTTAATAGGAGTAACAAATGCACTTGTTAGCATCACCACTTGGATGTCCATTACCCCTTTTTTAGGATTAGGATATACATAGGTGTCGTGTTCGACTTTGACTACTCTTTAGTTCAGTCAATCCAGTGTCACCCCTAGCTAACGAGTCTTGTACATTCTTCTTATGGTCCTTTAGGTTGGTTCAACTTCTCTCAACCACTCACAACAGGTTACACATTAAAATAATTTAAATATAGGGAAGAAAACATCTGGAGTAGATATCACCATCTAGAAAATGGTATCCCTTGCTCACCCTATCGCTTGCATGGTCAAAATACGACCTAGGGATAAACAAAGGGATAAATCATAAGAAAAATAAAAATATTGGGTAGAAAATAAAAGTCATCACCCATACAAAAGAGCACCACAAAAATACAAAAGAGCACCCAAAAAAAAAAAAAAGATACAAAAGAAAAGAAAAGAGTACCACAAAAATAGGAAACACTAGATGAGGGGAGAAAAAAAAGAAAATACCTCTTGATATCACCCATGTTATGCTTTATCACCTTTGGTCCTTAGGTTCAACATACCACCATGGGATGATTTCCATCACTAGCAATAGGCTCCACGAGCCTGCCTACCGGTGGAATAGTCTTACAAGTGGCAACATATCTATAACATTAGCATCCTACTTTTGTATAGATCATTGTTTTCTTGTGGATGAGCTAGCTAGTCCGGTTACGTCTATAATGGGTTAATCATACCTCCCTCAAAATGGATAAATGAACTTGACACATTCACACACATAGGTCCATGATAGATTTTGAACCAGCCCGATTAAGTTATAAGTTGCCACATATACTTGTATAGCTAAGGGTTTGAGATTTGATTATCACAACTATGTTTGTCAAAGCCATTACATATGCCTTACAATATCCAACATCCCTAAAATCATGGAATGGATCACATCCATACAGGTAAATACCATGATACAAGTGTTTCCTTATCGCATTTTAGTACATCCATACATGCATTCATGCATCTATGTCATATATATTTTAATGCACATTATAGCCATGCACTCATCCTACATGTATTTCAATATCAAATCATATCATTGCATTCATCCTACATGCATTTCAATATCAAATCATATCATTGCATTCATCCTATATGCATTTCAATATCAAATTACATTATTACATTCACCCTACATACATTCACTACAAAATTACATCTGATATTACATGATATTGCATTCGAAATACAATCATGCATACTACTCTACAGTTCATTCATACCATATAATGATAATATATCTAAACCATATCACACATGTATATCTATTTATCATACATATCTACAAACTATGTTATGCTATCTATTCAAACATAAAAAGAACACATTTCAAACCATAAAAATGACACATGTATATGTAACAACCAAAATCAAAATGTGTATATAAATATATCATCCATATAAAATGCCTGAAGGCTACAAACTAGGCCCGTACCCATCATATATCATCCAAAATACCTGTAAGCTACAAGTAATAGAAATCCTAACTACCACCAAGAGTCTCCCCCCATCCCTCATGATTTGTCTGCATCTCTACAGCCCTACTCGACTCTACCCTGAACTTCAAAACTGGATCCACAATAGGCTGATCTCATGCCTTAATCCTAGCACCCATATGCCCCATCAAAGTAGCACTACATTGGCGATGATGAGAGGGTGCCCACACCCATGATCTTGTCCCCTCCTGGGATACCACCCTACCATAATCAAGAAGTGTGATCCCATGCACTATAAAATAAGCCTTGCATAATGATCATTTTGTAGACTCTATATCCAATAAATTGGTCAATCACTCAATAGCCTGAGAAGCCTCCTTTTGTGCCTATTTTTGGATAATCATCCTAGTCCTTAGTTGCTCCACCTCATCATCCAACTACCAAACTCTATCCCATAGCTCTTGTACCTCCTCCTTTGCATATTGCCCCACTGAGATATTAATAGGAATCTACTATGCCACATCTACCAATGCACCAATATCAATGGTGTCATCTATATCACCCATATCAGTAGCCCCACCTCTATCCTCCTTTTCTCCAACATCTTGCACCATAGCCATGTCAACATCCACATGCACCTCCTCTACCCCTACTCCCTAGGTGCTTGCTACACCACCCAAATGACATTGTGACCATCATAGAGGAGCCTCCCCCTCATCATCAACCACATCCTCCACCCTATATTAACCCCCCACACAAAATCGTGCAACTCCAGGTACACTTGGGCTAATAGTGAAGGTGCCCATGCAAACATGAACCTGCACTCCACCATGTCACTCACCACATATAAGATATTCCAGGTGAACAAAGCCCTGGAAGTATTAGGTAATGCATAAGTGGAGATCATCATCATGGTTGCACACTGCCAATCATATATATTCTTCTACAACCACAACCACTCATAATCCATCTTAGATACATCTATGCCTCTCCACTCTACCCTAATTAACTACTCCAACATAGCCTCCTTATTGTCACCAGCAACTACTCTCATCAGAAAACCCTCAATCGACAACTTCTAAATTCAGTATATATCCCCCAAAGTAACAGTCATTTACCCAATGGGAAAATAAAACATGTTCCTATCTATATCCCAAAGCTTGTATAATGTGAACACATATGTCCTATTGGTATGTATACTTTTACACTCCCACACCTCAGAACCATATATCATCTAACCACTTTAGCTCATCAGGTTTATTCATCAACTTATCAAAACCTTCCTTCATTTTCACCTATTCATACACAACAAAACACAATGAAACACACATTAGCCATCCACATAACAATGCAATCAAATAAAACTTCATGAATCAAAATTTCATGAATCAAAATTTACAAAATAAAACTATTTAATTTGACACATACTTTGAGACAAAAATAGTGCATAAGTCACATGACAAAATATATCAACAAAATAGTCACATATTTGGATACCCATTTTGTTATTTCATGGCAAAATTTCAAACATATGTGACAAAAAGTACACATTTGGCTTCCAAAAGCCAAAAATAAAATCACCCACACATCCACTGTGGCACGAAATCCAAAACATGATCAATTCATTAAACATACAAAAACAAAATACATTCTTGAATACCCATTTGCCCACTTTGTGATAAAAAGTTGACAAAATTCAAAAACAACATACAAATCAACATGGATTTCAAGGTCAATTTTACAATACATACACCAAAACGGAACACACATCAAACCACACAATCCAAAAATAACAGTCACATTTTTGAACACCCATTTGCCCACTTCACAGTGAAATTTCAAATAGATGTGAAAAAATAGTATAAATTGGGCTCCCTATAGCTCATTTGCAATTTCACATTACCCACACCTTGGCATGCAAATCAAAGGTAGGCCAGATGAAATCAATTACAAAAACAAACAACAAATTTGGATACCCATTTTGCCCTTCTAAGATGAAAGTTTTGTCAATTTTCACAAATATTACCTCTAAAATGGCAAATAAAATAGTCAAAGTTCACTACCTTATATCCAAAAACAACACATTCAGAAATCATGCCAAACGAAGGCAAAAAAATAAAACAATCGCATAATGGGATACCCATTTTCTACTTTTACGAACAAATTTCAATAACATTTTAACAACAGTACCCCATTGCTCCAAAAATGGACGGTCAAACTTCACACCTACTCTACCCATTACCCGGTCAAACTGATGCCAAAACAAGTCAAACCTAGAAATAAATCACATTTTTTGGGTACCCATTTGGCTCGTTTGTCACTATGTGTTTGAATTTCAATTAAAAATTTGCAATTTTTTTATAATGGGACCAAAACCTCCCCCTCCTCATTCACATTTCTTGAGAAAAATAAAACAAATTCAAAAACACAAAGAAATGACACTTATTGGTGGATCCCCGTGCCTTCTTCCAACTGTGTTGCATCCCATTATCATCTTCTCCCTCGAAATAGTCAACCACACTCTCCTTGCATCGTCAAAGGCTCATCCAAGTCACTTTCCAACCTCTCCCACCATCAAAATGAACCAATTCCAAGAAAATTTGGGCTTAAATAGGCTTCAAACCTGAATTCACCCCCCGAGGGGTGAATTCAGATCCAATTTACCCCTCGAGTGGATATTTAGATCAAAATTACCCCCTCGTGTGGTGAATTCAACTGAAACACTCCAAAATCAATCAAACTGCTCCTAAAACCCTAGGAAATCATGCAAATTTCTTCCAAAACCCTAGGAACTTCCCAAAATTATCTTCTAATTTATTTTCAATCATATTCATCATGCAGTGGTATCTTGTCAATAATTGCATCATCAAATCATCACATTCTATTCACCTCATTGCTAATTCCTCATTTGAGGGGGTATTCATATCCAAAGTCAGCTTTGCATGCAACCACAAAATCAAAAATCCAAAAGCATGATTAGCGCATTTGTCTACAATTTTTTTGTTGAATATTATCATACAAAATAATCTCAATCCCAAATAGACATGGGTTACATCACGAGAGCTATGTGTTTTGATGGAGAAGTCAATCTAGCATTCTTGTACGTCGAGTACATAAATAATGATATGTTTGGCATAATCCTAGCACAACATTTAGAGTATTTATATTTGGCATTCATGGAGCATCATGAATGATATGTTTGAATAAGCTAAATGTCCCTTTAGTTCAAATGGTTTAACACTTGTTACCATGTTCTTATCAATCAATCAACAACAAATATTTAGTTAGGCTTTTTCCCTATTCATACTTTTGGACCACGTTGATCTGGTCACAAAAGCAAAGCATTCAAAAGTTGTTATTCTCAAGAAACTGGTATGGCATTGAAAATATCATATGGACTCAACAAAATCACATCATTGCATCCACAATAATTCATTTCCATTCACCAACATTGTTTTTATTTCTTTCCTCTTCTCCTTTGTTCCTTCCTCTCTTCTTTCCCTTGGACATCCAGTTAATGTTGTATGGTCACACTTCGAGCGACTACATACCTTTGATTGGATCCCATTATTTCTCTTATATCCCCTTGGAAATCTAGTTAATGTTGTATGGTCATGCTTCGAGCAACTACATACCTTTGATTGAATTCCATTCCCCTTATATCCCCTTTCCTTCTGCACAAACCCTTCACATTTTTGTATTAAACTGTGTTTCACATAGTATAGTACAAAAAGGGGCAAAATGTAGACACCCTAAAGTCACATATTATTGTTTCTACGTATCCATAGGTGATTCCAGACATCCTTAGGCTATTTTAGGCTATTATAGGCTATTGTAGTCATGCATAGTCATGCGTAGTCATGCGTAGATGGATGTAGTTCACCATAGTAGTGTGTAGACTTCCATATATATCACTTCATCAACTTTCAGGTCCAAAACCCTAATAAGCCTTCAAAATCATATCTTGCACATTAGGATATCCTCCGACAACATATTTGCACTCATTTGAGGTCTCCACGGGGTATTAATTGACAAAAAAAATTAACAAGTCAATTCCAAAAATCTAATTTAATGTTGACTTCACTTAAGTCCCCATTTTAGGGTAATTTTGATTTTTTAACCTTTAATCCCTAATTAATGCTAATTGCACCCTCCCACATGTGTGTAATTAGGTTTTTTTAGGATATTTCTTTAATCAAGTCCTAAAATGACTTAAGGTATCCTAATCAGGATTAACCCTAATCCATCCTCACACATATGTAAGGATGAGATATTTCTCATAAGGAATGTGATGTTGCTACATTGCATTTTCTAACCTAACCCTGGTCAGAATCCAACCTAGGTTTAGTCTATCTAACCCCCCTTGCACCTTGCCATTTCCTATAAATAGTGGGTCCTAAACCCCTAATTATCTCTCTCTCCCTATTTCAACAAAGCATAGAAACTCTACAAAAATTCATATCAAAGATGCAACAGCCATATATCGGACCAGAAAGTCAAATTTCCATAGCATACAAAGGCACAATAGCTGCCTAGGAGTCGATCCATCGAAGGGATTTTACAAAGAGGACATCACAACTGAATTCACCCCCCACCCTATGAATCTGGCCCTAATTCATCCCTCAGGTTGTGAATTGGGTCTATAGGGTCCAAATAAACTCATATCTGGCAGGTAAGGTCTATTTTCATGTTTTTTGTCCATTCCTCTAGTTTATTTCAATTTTCTATGCATTATATCGGTCATTTTGTCTTCATAACTACGGGGCCTAACTAATTCAAACCCATTTACAAACTAACACCCTTTTGTAGGTTATTTAGCAGATTTAGAAAGGAAGAACATCATCAACAAATGTCCCGATGGTAGATCACAAACCCACCTACACTGAGGGATGATTGAAGATGACATCGAACTTGTTGTATCATTATTAGAAGAAGAAATGAAAAAAGGGCATCATGTCCCTCTTGTCACACATTTTTTAATATTAATGAAATATAGTATTTTTCATTTAGTACATTTATGTTTTGTATTAATTGATAAAATGTTGATTTCTACCCATTTCAATATGCTAAATTCTATAATAATTGTATTCGTACAAAAATTTGAAAAGATCCAAAAAATGAAAATCAAGAATTCAGATATTTTAAGTAAAATGATGTAGGTTTCTAGCTATAACATCTCAATTGATATGAGAAGTGTATTTATTTATAAACTATCAAGATCTAAAGAAGAGAGTTGTGATTTTTCAAGGGTGGGGGACCCAAGTACAACCCCTTCTTATCCAACAAAAAAACATACATGTATAAAAAAAAATATTATCAATCAAAGAAAGCATGAGCTAAGAGCAAGAAAGTATGAAAAAAAAGTAGGAAAAAGCCATCACCATTTCTTCTTGTCCCAAGTCATAGGATAAAATCAAAAACTAAATGATTTATATGAATAAAATATGAGTAACATGGGAAGCAAGTTATTTTTTCAATTTGTTGTTGGAATTAAGGATGCTCTAGTTGGAAGTATGGATGCCTTAGTGATAAGAGGAAGAGTGAATCTATGGAAAATTGTATCTAGGTAGAAAATACTATACAATAAGTGATAATTAGGGATGATATGATCGAGCATGATATAATGGTTATTAAAACCAGATGATTAATATGTAAGTGTGTAAAATACAACCCTTTTACTTAGCAAAACATAGAAATTTAAAATAAAATTTGCACATAATTTTTTTTTATTTTGAAAAAGTTTCATAGTAAGAGTATTCTAATTTTTTAAACACATCATACACACACCAATAAATTGATTCTACCCTATAGATACAAGCACACCTAGTAAAATGTATAGTTGTAGTTACCAACTTAGCTAGGAATATGCATAGATATACTTACAAAATCATTTAGAATTTGCACAACTATAACTATAAGCTTAGCTAGAATCTACATAGTTGTAGTTATAAGCTTAGCTAGAAATCTACATAGTTATAGTTAAAATCTTAGATGAGAATTTGTACAAATATAGTTACAAGCTTAGCTAGGAATCTAGATAATTGTAGTTATAATCCCAATTGAGAATCTACATAACTATAGTTATAAGCTCAATTGGGAATCTACAAAATTGTAGTTACAAGCTTAGATAGAAATATACATAGCTATAGTTAAATCTTAGCTTCAAAATTCCAAAAATTTCATAGCTATGGATTTTTTTGAGCATCATATTCCCAAAATCCTCCCCCTTATTGCTAAGAAGTCTCACAAGACTCTCTAAATTTTAATAATTGAGATTTTGCAACTCCTATTTTTGAATACATCAACAATTTTCTCTTAAGTGCTACAATACTTTAAATATATTTTTTCTTTTGTACCATATACCTAATAAAATGATACTTTATATCAAAACATTGAGACCTTATATGATGGATGGAATTCTTTTCAAATTGAATTTTACCCATATTATCATAAAAAAATAACTATAGGATGACATTGCATCTCATAAATATCCTCAAATACCTTCCTAATCCATAAGGCTTGTGCACTAGCTGAAGTGGTTGTAATATATTTATCTTCTATGGAGTAAATAACAACTAATCCTTACTTCTTTGAGCTCCATGTGATTAGTCCAAAACAAAAAAAAAATTCTAGAAGTATATATATATTTTTTAAGTGAAAACCCCTTGAGGGGCCACCTTGGTTTGAGAGACCACGAACAGGGGGTTCTACACCATCAAAGTCACCCGAGGTCCCGCCCCCCCAAAATTATCAATTGGATTTTGGAACCCAATTCAACTTTTGGTAGGGTGGAGATTTGAACCGGACCCCCCCGGAAGAGCCCCCCCCCCCTAACACCGGAAAACTAATTTATAGTGGAAAACACCCCTTTTGAGGTGCCACTTTCACGAGGTGGGCATAGGAGGAATGGACCCTTGCGCCCTCACCACATAGGACATTCCTAACTATACCATATACTGTAGGATGGAGACAAGGGGAATGGAACCTGGGTCGGCCTCTACCAGCACCCAGGGTATTTACCACTGCACCACAACAAGAAGATCTAGAAGTATATTTTTTATCATCCAAGTTGTTACCCTGATAAAATTCACTAATTTAACAAACACCATCTTCTTAGTTTCATAATAATGAATGCAAAAATCAAGAGTACCTTTCACATACCTCAAGATTCTATTATAATCCTTCAAATGAATTTGAGATGGTTCATTCACATACCTTGAAACAAGAGAAATAGCATAAGCATTGTCCTATATAGTGTTATTAGAAACATCAAAATTCCCATAATGTTCTTATAATAAATCATATTTACTTTCTCAGATCTATCATCCTTGCATAACACTACTCCATGTGCAATCAGAGTACGAAGTAGTTTACATTTGTCCTTACAAAAATTCAACATATCTTTAGCATAATTTGGCTAAAAAATAAAAATATTATCTTCATGTTAATGAAACTCCATTCCAAGGAAGTAATGAATGAATCATAATTTTTTCATTTCAAACCCTTTCATCATAGCATTTTTAAATTCATATTTTAATTTTGAGTTATTAGTCATATAAATCAGATCATCTACATACAAACATACAAGAAAAATAGCATTGCCTTATTTCTTGGAGCAAAGGGTAGGCTCATTGTTTCTCATTTATAATACACTTTAATGTATGTATCCATCTATCTAGGCATACCAAGAACTTGGTTCTTACTCAAGGTCACACAAGGTCTTATTCAACTTGCATACATAGTCTTCTTTTCCTTTAATCTCATAACCTTGAGGCTATTGTACGCACACTTCTTCTAAGTCCCTATTCAATAATGCACTTTTCATATCCAAGTGATGCATACTCTATCTTCTTTGAGATACCAAAGAAATAACCATTCTTATTATTTCTTGCCTTGATATAGATGTAAACGGTTCTAGTTCCATACCTTTATATGAATCCCTTATCAACAACTCTAGCCTTATGTCTTTAAATACTACCATTATTGTTATACTTGGTCTTGTAGACCCACTTGGAACCCACACATTTCTTACCATTGGGAAGTTTCACAAGCTCCTAAGTATCATTGTTTTGAATGAAATTGATCTCTTCTTGTGTTTCTTGCACCCACACATAATTAGTATAAGCATCTTCAAAACAAAAAGGTTTAAAATCAGCTTGAGACATCAAAGCATAATTAACCAACTCACCTTTAGGATATTCTTCATCATATCCATAAGTGTGTAGCCTTTCCAATATTGATATAACTTGATCAACTTCTTGATCTTGGCCTCTTATAAGCCTCCTTTTAAAATTGCTATCAAGAATTTGACTTGGTGGGTGAGCTTGAAGAGTTTTCTTGCCATTGTTAGTCTTCATAAGGTTAATAATTGGTGATGAATTACTTGAAGAACTTTATGAATCCTCCTTAGTATCATTTTAAGAACTACTTGAAGGATTTAATGGATGATTAGGTACACTAATGGGTTTTTCACCACCAACACTACCATTACCAACATTTACGGTCTTACTATCTTGACCTCTTTGATGACCATACACTCCCCCTTCATCAAAAATAACATCTCTAGAAACCACCACTTCATTAGTATTTATATTTTAAAGACTATAAGATTTTCTATTTTCATAACATACAACAAAAATGCAAGGATCACTTTTTAGATCAAGCTTCTTCCTTTTCTCACATGAACATAGGCTAAACACCTCATTTTTTAAATTATTAACATTGGGTTTCTTTGCATACCATGCTTCATAAGGAGTCATCTTACAAAGACCACTTGTGGGACTCCTATTAAGAATTTATGCTATTGTAGCAACCACATTAAACCAAAAAATTACTCATCCCTTTGGTTTAAAGCATATTTCTTACCATCTCAACCATAATCTAGTTCTTTCTTTCATCCATCCCATTTTTATTATTTTTAGTAATGGTAAAAAAAATGGGGGTTTGGAGGGGCTCCAACCTTGTTATAAAATTAATATTTCCAATGTTAGAGGATAAAAATCAACCTCCTTCTTGGATATCATGAGATAAAAACAAAATTGTAGTAAAAATACTAGAAAAGAACCATACAAAAAACAACACTCTGGATGATATCAAAAACTATTTCTAGCAAAGGAGAAAAGTTCAACCCAATTGTTGTTTATTCCTCCCATCCACATAAATAGTAGTATAATTCACTTCAATTATCAACAATAGGTAACAGAAGTAGGAACAACAAAAGCAAAATCATATTAAAGTATCATTTTCTAGAATTTCAATTTTTATAATAACAACATACAATCACATTGGGAGTACCAAAAGTCTCCAAAAGCAACAACAATATCGATAACATAAAAATATAACACCCTATGTAATATAATTTTATTTTACCTCTAATGAGGTAATCCTTAAAATAGATATGGAAAAATTATTTTTCCATATCTTCCTCTGATCAAAATGAACTCTAATATTTGTTAAACAATTAACTGTAGTATTTCCTTCTTGATATATATGTAATATCTTCACCTTAGCCATTTATTTTAATAGGGATGAGGTATACTTAATTAAATATAAAACCTACCAGTTATTAACTTTTCATTTCTTTTAATCCCTAATAATATTCATAGAGTTCCCTTCTATGATGGCCTTCCTTACACTCTTCTATCTCAACAACATAACACCAAAGTATAGGGCTTTAGCTTCTACATAGTGATTAGTTTATATCCCATAAATTTCTACATAATACCATAAAACTTCACCTTTCTCATTCTGAATGATACCTTCTCCCCTAGCTCTACTTGGGTTGCCTTTCGGAGCTCCATCAAAGTTTAACTTTATCCAACCTTCCTCTAGTTTTAGCCATCTAGTGTTTGCTCTTTTCAAATTGATTGGTGAAGTTAATTATCTAGGTTCTCCCAAGTTCCATTATCTAGTGATACTCTTTTCTAAACTATTCTCAAAGTCCATATTGTTATCAAAGGAAAATAAATTATCTCTCACTATAGTTTTAATTCTATTAGATACTGAAAGTTCATACTTAGTTTCCCCCATGAATACTCTATGATTTCTTTCCCACCAAAGGCCCCATAAAAAATGAGGTAACAAAAAATTCTATATTTTTTATAACCTTCTATTGATAAAAGGGCATCTCCATTGGTTAAAAAGTTGCCTAAAATTACAAGGGACCATGCAAGAGCAAAATATATCTTCCATTAGATTATTCAGTACCTTACTTGCAAACTCACAATGAATAAACAAGTGGTCAACTGATTCAACATCCTTCATGCAAAGAGGACATATATTTATCATTTGAAAACCTATCTTACTCAAGTTATCTAGTGTTAGAATATTGTTTTGTAAGCATTACCAAATAAATAAATCCAATTTGTGGATTAAATCATTCTTCTAAACCTTATTTACAATAAAGTCCCCCTCCACACCTCGAAATTGTAGGGTATAAGTTTATTTTATAGAGAATTCCCCTAAGGAAGTAGGAAACCAAATAAAATAGTCCTTATCTTCATTCTAAGGTAAATGGTACTACTATAACAACCTATTAATTTTTAACATAGATTGTTGTAGTTTCAGATTAGTAGAATCTAAATTTAGCTCTTTCTAGAACCTTTAACCTTCCCCAAATTCTATGAAAATTTTGACTAGCAATCCATATTTTTGAACTAGGATATATTTTGGTCTTTTGAACCCTTGCATCTAATGTAAAGGACTATTTGCAATCCAAGCATATTACCCAAAAAATATTTCGTTGCCTTCTCCTACCATCTATCTTAGTCCAATTATCAATAATTTCCTATTTTTTGAAACTCCATTCCGTATTGTTGATCCTTTAGGAGGGTCTAAACCTCTAAATAAGGGTATTGAACCTTCCAACTACTTACCTTTAATAATATTAATCCAAATCGTATTGTGTTCCTTGGTCAATCTCCAAATTATTTTAGTTAGCAATGCTTTATTGAAATTATTACAACTTTATTATCCTTAGACCACCTACCCTCTTTGAAGAGCAAACTCTATCCCATGATACCAAATAAAGCCTCTATTTTTCTTCTACCCCTTCCCAAATAAACCTTCTAAATATTTGCTCTATTCTATATTTGACCTTGTAGGGGATTTTAAAAAATGGCATGTAGTAAATTGGGATGCTTTGTAATGTTGCCTTCAAAAGCTATAATTTCGTAGCTTGAGATAACATATTACCCTTCCATCCTACCAACTTCCTTTGAATCTAGTTTATGATTATAGCCCAAATTTCTTATTTTAATTTACCTATGAAAAGAGGTAGTCCAAGGTATATATCTAGAATTCTGCTATGTTGCATCCTAAAGTCCTAGATATGCTTTGTTGCACTTGTCTAGCTATGTTGACAAAACAAACATGAATTTTCCTACAATTGACACTTTGATTGGAATATATTTCATAAATATGTAGGATATTGAGTATCTCCTTTGCTTATCTTAGTGATGCTTCACCCAATATTATAGTGTCATCCATGAATTGCAAGTAAGACAATACTACAACATTACCTTTAGGTTTAATCCCTCTTATATTTATTGTTATAGTGGTTGCACCCAAAGTTCTACCTCAATATTTAGCCATAATTATGAATAAATATGGGGATATATGATCTCCTTGTATTAGAACTTGCTTTACCCTAAATAAACCTATTGATCTACTATTAACTATGATAAAATAATTTGCTGAAGAGAGACATACTATTATCCACTATCTCCACTTAATTACCTTATCCAAGAAAATCCATTAATATACTGTAGTCATATCTAGTTTAAATAACATACCTGCAACACCTCTCTTATCCATAAAATGCAATGTTTCATGTAGTATCATTACTCCATATATTATTTATCTCCCTTTAACAAAGCCTACTTGCATAGAAGAGATGATCCTTGGAAGTACCTTCTTGAGTATATTGACCAATGTCTTAGTGAGGATTTTGTATATGGAGTTGTAGAGGCTAATAGGTCTAAACTATTTTAGGAAAGAGACTCCATTATTCTTTGGGATCAAGACCAAAAAGTATTATTCCAGTCTTGAAGTAATGAATTAGATATTTAAATTCTCTTAATAACTTAATGACATCTTTCCCTATTATGTGCCAAAAAATCTAGAAGAATCCATCCAAAAAACCATCCCGACCTGGTGTCTTATATTTTACCATATCAAACACACTTTCCTTGACTTGTTATTCCAATAAGGGAGTAAGTAATAGGTTGATTATTTCTTCTAAAATTAGTGAGAGAATGTTGCCAAGAAGGGAGTCCATTGCTATTTAATCTTCATCCTGATCTTTAGAAATAAAGTTTGGAAGAAATTTACTACTGTTGCTACTATTTCCTCCTAATTTTCACTACATCACTATTATCCAACTTAATTTCCTTTATCCTATTGGTATTCCTATACCTTATGGTTGAGATATGGAAGAACTTTGTGTTATGATCTCCTTCCTATAGCCATGCTACCCTTGATTTTTGCTTCCAATGAGTTTCCTCATTTAATAAAACATTATGAAACTCTGCAAGAACCTCTCTTTCTCTTTTATCTAGATCCAAAGTTCTTCCTTGCTATTGAAGCTTCAATTAGGTTATCTAAAAGCTCCTTATTTTGCTAGAATATATTTCCAAACACATCTCAGTTCCATTTATTAAGGTTTTCCTTAATGTTTTTTAGTTTTTTGACAACTTAGAACATTTTAGTTCCATATACATCTATGTTCCACCAATATTTGATCCTATCCTTAATTGAGGATGCTTCAGCCACATAACCTCAAATAAAAAAATAAATTATTTTGTCCTTTTTCATTATAAAACTCTAAAAGTAAAGTATGATAAAAGTCAATTTTTGGTAAGGCTCTCAAAGAACAAAAGTGTAATTTTCCATACCAATCAACAAAAGCTACCATTATGTCAATTCTATATTGGAGGAGACATCCTCTTATTATTTGGTTTAACCAAGTGAACTTGGCCCTCTATAGATCCACATATATTAAGCCCAAAGAAGAGACAAACTTACTAAAATCCTCCATACTATTTGTGAAGTCAACTACTCTTCCTTGTCTCCCACTCGTTAGGAGAGTAGTGTTGAAGTATCTCACTATCATCCAATGAAGACCAAATAAAGCACCAAATATTTATAAATAATTTCAAATCCTTATCCTATCCAATTGAGAATTAGGGGCATATACATTTGTAGCTAACCAAAAAAAACTAGTCAATTTACATTGGAAGAGGATCAAAAAATCTATTATTGTATTGCACACAATCCCCTTCTAGGTTATTTGGATTCTAGAGTCCAAAAATCCCTAAAAGCATCTCTATCTGGTCTATAGGTGCCTTCTACTTTATTTCATACCATATTTTTAATATTGACTAAATTTCCTTCTCCATTTTTTGTTTCTTGAAGTAAAAGGATATCTATCCCATACATTTTTCTAATATCTCTAAACACCCTATGCTTGTTTGAGGTATTTAGTCCTTAAATATTCCAAGAAATAACTTTCAATTCTTAATTTTTGTGGGAGCTTTCACCTTGCTCAACACTATCTTACATATGAAACAAACTACCATTGATGATTCATATTCGATTAGATGACTCCACACCCCCAAATTTGAAATAAGTTTTATTGAGGAAGGTAATGATTGGGTCAAATATGCATTCATGTAGAATCTAGAAAAAACTATTATAGTTTTGTATTGATTATATGGGTCAAATGCTATTAATTTCATATACCTTTAACAATCCCTTCAATGACATCTTCATCCCAAAACTTGAATAGAAGCCTTGGGAGTCTGATCTATAATGGTGCAACATTTATATTCATAGTATTTGGGTCAAATCCTAGTTTCCATTTTCAAATATAGATCCCTCATCTTCCAAAAATCCATGGTCCTTTCAATATATTCCCAATCATATATTCCTTGCACATGAAGTTAAATAGTAAAAATCCTTTTTCCAGTACAACAAATCTATGTTATCTTTGGGTTTCCACTTGTGGGATACCCATTTTCTAATTGTATCTAGATCTGGCATGACACTAATGAATTTTAAAACAAGGCTATTTTCTCTTTCTTTGGAGGTTCTACGTAGAATAACCTATGAAACCCTCAAAGTCAACACTTCATCTATTCTATTTGGATTTAGATTAAAATTTTTCTTGTTGGGGTTCACTCCTCCCATAACAAACTTTGCCTAGGTTTCATGTATACATGGATTTGGATGAAAATTCTACTTCTCATTAGCCTCAATCTCTCTAGCCTTAACCAACCAACCCTCAATGGAGGCCATCAAAACATTTCACCTTGTAGCCTCGATGGCCTAAAGTTGGTCCACTAGCTTAATAGTCGATGGTTGAATTACCAATACCATCATAGTCTATGGTTCATCTATCATTGTAGCTTATGGTTGATCTACCACCTCAATAGCCTATGGTAGATATATTGTCACTATAGCCTATGGTTGATATTCCTCAATAAACTATGCTAGATCCATTGTCATTATAGCCTATTCATCCATCCCATTTTTTTGTGGTGTGTAGGTAGTTGTAAGTTTCCTCTTATTCCCATTATTATTACAAAACTCTATAAATTATCTTGAAAAATAATCACCATCATGATCGGTATTTAAAAATTTAATTATATATCCACATTCATTTTCTACAAAGGCTTTAAACCTCTTGAAAACATGCAAGGCATCATCTTTACTTTTTATAAAGTATACCCAATACATCCTTGAGAAATCATCAATAAAAGTAATAAAATAAGATGACTTACTCAATATTTTGGTTTACATTGGGCCAAAAATATTAGAATGAGCTAATTGGAGTGGATGTGGAGCCCTTTATGATGTTTCTCTTGTAAACATTCCTCGATTATTCTTCTCTTTGGAATAATATTCATAAACTTATTTGTGATCTTAAACTTTGGGTAAACCAAAAACCAAGTCTTGAGAAGTCAATAGCTTCAAATTTTAAAAGTTTAAGTGGTCATACCACAAATTCCACAACCAAATATTATATTCAATAACAAAATTTGACAAGTTTCTATCATTACCTCCAAACATCAAAGAAAATATTTGATTGCATGATAAGGGAAAAATAGTGACAAATTTATTCCTATTATTCTTATCATATATGATACATTGTTTATCATCAAAAACTAATCTATAATTCTTTTTATAAAGCTAACCAAACTCAATAAACTATGCTTAAGATTAGAAGTGTAACAAATGTCATGAATATGATTTTTACCTTCCTTAGTATTTATGTCCATTACACCTTTTGTTGCCACCTCCAAAAACTTATTATCACCAAGCTTGATCTTGGACTTGAATTTCTCATCCATAGTAGCAAACAACTCCTTGTTTTCTATAATGTGGTTAGAAAAACCAAAATCAAGATACCAAACCTCTTTAATATTCTTCTTAGTCTTGTAACAACCCAAAATTACCAATCCAAAATATTATTTTTATATAGAATTATTACAAGCAAAGGTTCACAATTAAATTCCCTTCTTTTATCTTTCTAGCATACAAGGCTTCACCATATTTGAGTTTTAAGTCGCTACAAATGACATTAGTGGAAAGGAGTGGCCAACTTATATAGTTTTTGGGGTTCACCTTACTAAATATACAAATTTATAAGGATGCAAAAAGTGCCCCTCCACCACCTTTTCCATATCCTCACCAACATAGGACAATATGACCATGATATAGGTATGATCCTTTAAGGCCCATAACACTTAAAGGTGAATTCCTATTCTCTAATGCATAGAGCCTTGGTGATTAGTTACCATACCTCTGTGGGCTAACTAAGGTCATTACCACTTCACTATAAATGAACATAATAATCTGATCCTACACGTTCAAGGGATCATCACTACTATCTTGTGAATGGTTTCACAACTCTTAGTTGGAATACACTAAATCATACTCATTCAAGATGCAATGCTTCACAAGAAAACTGGTTGTTGTATGCATTCTTACAACTCCTTCTAAGACTCAATTCTACCTATTTATTACATTAACACAACTCCTCCCAGGATTGGTATTTATTTTGACTCAGGTCCATAAGAGATTCTAACCACCCAATATAATATTAACTCAAATAAATCTTGCATTTAAAACAATAGTAAAACAACACGTATCACAAAATATCAAAAGTATTTTAACACAAGTCATAATCTATTTAATCCAAAATGCTATAATAGATAAACAAGGATGCATCTTAAATAAAAGCCACATTTTTCTTAACTCAAATGCTTGACTTAAAGCTTCAAAAGACACATTCCTTTAACTTAGATGCAATAACATAAATGAATCAATTATTTAACATAAAGATGCATTCCAAAAATTGATAGAGCTCAATACTATCTATCCAAATAAAATATTGCTCAATCACCTTAATGTACAAAACCTAAGGTAACATTAAAGCAACATAATCTTTTAGTTTGTACAATAATCAAGTTACAAAACTCAATTTAACAAAATATTCTTTACATAGCCTTTGTTTTTCCATATCATATATACATTCAAAGTACTATGAAGCCATCTACCAAGGATCTTCATCCCATATAAAAATATGCAAGATTATTCATGATAAGGAACTCTCCATAGCTCATGATGAATACTTAGGGATTAGGATATCTCTAAATGCAATGCAACTTAATCATACATTTTCTACTATGCAAGCATCCATGCATAAACATAATAAAACAAACCATCAAGAAGAGGATTCCATAATTCCTCTTTCTATAATGGTTCCTTTACCCACACGAGTCTCAAGGACCATTATAATAGTTTCTCTTTTCAAAACCAAAATCCAATAATCCAAATTCTAAAAGAGAATCTCATACTTCTTGTAGACACCAAAATTTGGCACCCTTTTGTTCACATTCACCACATCACCATCAAATCCTACATAATAAAGATATATACCTAAGTTCTAACTTAGGGATATAAAATCCTACACATCATTATATTTTCCTAATTTATTTAATTAGGAAAATCACCCTAGGATACCTTATCCACACATTGGACATGTGTCCTGGACACCTCACTCAACATCTCTGCCACATCTCACCCACTCTTGTCCCCTTGTTTTTGCACATAGGATAGATTCCCAACACCCATGCCACATTTAATCCACCTTGTCTCCTTTATCCCTTCACATAGGACAAGATCCCATGTTTCACTCCACTTGCAGCCACATCACCCCAGTTAACTGAGCCACATTGGATGACTCACTCTAACTACCCCTTCCACTTAACAACCTAGATTTACCACTTGGTAAACTAGGCTTACCACCTCTCACTTCCCTCCAAAACCCTAGGGAGCCTATAAAAGCACCATTAGTTCACCAAGAAAAGGGAGCTGAATTTGTATACCGATAAGCTACCAAAATATGCCTAGACCTAATGAGAAACAGAGAGTGCAAGTTCTAATATGATCGTTGAGGCAACCTATCATCTCAACCGAAACCACCCACCCATGGTTCTATAGTCAAAAATTTGCGTCCATAGTTTCACAATCGTAGGTCCGATTTCCAAACTGCAAATGCATTTCCACGGTTCCATAGTCCCAAACAAAATTTATCAACAGAGATTAAGTATTCTAATATTAGCAAGGTTTTATTTGTTAATTGTTATGCTATCTACTTTTCATATGTACATCAGTGATAGGTTCATTTGTAGCATTGAGTTTACTAGTTGAATATATAGGTGCTATTGATCCTCCTTGCTGGTTTTGTGTGTGTGCAGGTAACATATATCTTGAGTGAGTTGTTAAAGCTGGAGTGGCTCCTTATTGGATACAAAAGCCCACTCACCCCTTGAAGCTATGACGAAGGAACAAAGAACACCACACCCTACGCAAGAGCCAAAATATCTCCCCTCCTCCATGAAAGCATTGGATATCAGATAGAAAAGAAGAAGAATTGTAACATTGCTTCCAATACGCTTGGGGCAATTCAAAAATCCTTTTTATAACACACTATATCACCATTAATACAAAAAGGGGAATTTTGACAAAATTACTTCTCTCTCTCTCTATGTTTTTATTTAAATAAATTGTTTTAAGTTATTTGGTTACAAAAATGATGATCATGGTGGGATCCCCTAAGGGTTCCATTTTGTTTTGCCTTACTTTTTAATCTATTTTACTAATCTCTGTCTGCACCTATAGGTTTTAGGAATTCAAAGTGCGCATAGACTCAACCTTGAATCAACACAGTAAGAAAACCTTGTGGTTGAAATGTTTACTGTGGAAACGTATACCTACAGTTTATGTCTAAGAAAACATAGATGCACAGTTCTTGGTAGGCAAAAACATAGATACGTGGTTCAAAAATGCAAAAGCATGGTTGTTGCATGAGAAACGTAGGCCAACGGTTTACAACAGGAAGGAACACAGGTATGTACTTTATGCTTCCTGTCTAATTTTTGTCTTAGTTTTAGTTTAGATTGTATTTAAATAGATTAAGAGTCCTAGTCCTGTATGCCTTTGTGTGGACTTACGTCTTAGAGGTAGAAGAAAGTACTTAAAAATTTACATTCATAAAAAAAAAAAAAAAAAAACAAACTTGCATTTGCATAGTAGAAAACAAATCATCTTGCATTCACTTGGTTAGGAATAGCTTAGGTGTTTATTTTAGGTTCGGGTCTATAAGGTTATTCTATTTATGTTGATAGAAAGGACCCGCATATCACAGATGTGTGGTTGGAAAACCGTGCACCCGTGGTTTACCAGAACTAACCATGCACCCACGGTTAGCCCTATTAAACAGAATATGATTAAATTAGATCTAAAATTGGTATTTTTACCCCTTATCTGCTATTTTTCATTCTCTATTTTTTGCTCTTCTAGATTTAGGCCATTGATACAAAATTGCATAGTAATTTTGCATAACACTCTAGTTAAACAAAACCACCACACACTCACATAAATGTTGGAAAATGATTGGATTTCATCATCATCGGGTTTGGATTTCATCATCGAACCACCAATATTATACCTTGTTCTTAGCCAAGGCTGATTCCAATATCTATCATAACCCATGGGTGATAGCATGCATCTCTCTTCAGAGATGTGTATCGCAGACTGTGGGAAAACTGGGTGAGGAATTGGTAGGACCTGTGCTCCCTAGCCGTGTGTGGACTTCATTACCACACATTATAGGTGGGATTATGTGACCTAGAGTTCATAGCCAGGTTGTCAAGTTGTGAGTATATAGGTGAAATCCTAGATTCATTTAGGGCAAAATATTGAACACACATCTTTTTCATTTTTCAAACAAATTTCAAAAAATATATATATGAAAATCTAGTATAAAACATTTTGTGTGTTTATTTGCTTTGTGTTTTTATTTGATTTGTGTGTTGTATTGCATTGTGTTATCACTTTATTTACATAGATAGTCTCACTTTGCATCTTACCACATAGTAGCGTATGGTAGTGACTCGTAATTAAGCTAAGAATCTAGTGTCAAACCAAAGTTAGTGGTCTTTCCCTATGGCCTCTCAGTCTGGCAATGTCCCTCACACTTCGATGGTTGGACAAGTAGGTATGCCCCTTTCTATGTCCTAAATTCTTGATTTAAGGCCTTCTAGTAATGCCCCCAACATGGACATAGACATTATGCATAGAGCTACTCACACGGCCATACCAAATACACCTAGGAGTAAACCTCCTATGATGGTAGACAGTCAGGTCATCATGATAGATATGAATACTATTAGAATGTACTTGAATGTAGCTGGAATGGTCTTCCCATCATTACCACCACTCTCCATACCATCACGTGTCATACCCTCATCACAAAAAGAATCCATATTCACCTATCCATAGCAGTCAAAATATATTTTCACCAATCTTCTCTTTGAGTTGGTTGTTGTAGCATTGGCCAATCAACCATCATCATTCAACAAAATTCCCCCCACATTATCATAACAAATGACCATTACCACTAATCCCTTGTATGAAACAATTCCTATTGTTTCACAAGCCCCAATATCCATCCCTTCATCCACACTTGTAGGACATACGTCTCATACCATTCCATAGTCAGTAGAAATACCTTTTGCTACTTACCCCTATCTATCTCCACTACCATGATTGTTTCCCAACCAACTCAGTCCACCACATCACAGGTAGCAGTCCCTATGTCAAATGCAATTTCTATGCAACATGCTTTCTTACAGTTGCAGCAAATGATTTTAGATAATACTAACCATAGCATAAACCCTGACCCTAACCATCATTTGTAAGGGATTGAGTAGAATATTCCACCTACATCTCATCAACCTAATACCTTTATCCAAGATCCATCTTGGGTAATGTGTCCTCCCTCTACCATTGTGGTTCATAATCAACCACCACACCCATATGCTAACGTAGTAGGTCAGCATAATATCATATCTCCATTACCCCATCCATATCATAACATCCCACAACATCCATACCATAACACATTTCAGCCACCCATGTCTTATCACCCACAACCTACATACAATCTACCCCATTACCAACATGAGAGAGAATTTAAATACATCCATCTAATCTACTAGAGCAACACGTATATCAATGCCATACATTTGACAATGTATAATATCCAAAGTAATTTCATTACTTGCTCATATTCCAAAACATATATCACCTAACATTTATTAGAGGTGAATACTACAATATGAAGACTTTATATCTAATTTACAAAGCTTGTAATCAAATACATTAAACATTACAAATCATAGCTGATTTTACATAAATTATTTCAGCCTTTCATAATTACATTGGAACTATCTCAATACAAGCTTATACATGATGAACATTGCAATAGTCTTCAAATGTGTTGTCCGGTTCTTCTCTAAAATGTCTTGAATTCTTCATGGTTGGTAGAGATGATAGTGAAGGGATCAGGACAACTTTGGTTCCATTTATGCCAAATGCATTACAAGCAAGACATGCTTATCCAATTTAAATGCAATCATGCATCAAGTAATTGCCAAATGTATAACATATCTCAATAAATCACCCAACATAAACAACTCATCCATATTTAATATTTTTATAATAAGGATTAAATCATAAATATCATCCATCATTTGTTTGAATTATTACCATACATAGGAAGAGTCCCAGACCTCTTCTAAGGAATGATCACCAATCCAATCCTTCCAAAACTAGAAGTCATTCTTCTAAACTTCTAATTAATTCAATTTTTTCACTATAACACATATAATGCACAATAAATAATTTCTCTTTGTTTATTTAGATGATATAATCAATAGATTACAAATATATATCCTAAATAACATCTGATTCTCTAATATACCATAAAATTCCTATACAATTTCTAATCAACTAATACATAATGTTTATCTTCAATATCATACAAAATCATACAAATTTTGTTTCAAATAAGACAAAGATGCTACTAATACATAGGAAATAATTTATTCCTATTAAAATTTGGAGCATCCAAAAGATAACATGTATATATACAATATAGCACATTTTGCTATAAGACAACCATGGATTTTGCTTAATCATATAATACCAAAGATCATTAACTACTTGATTTTCATATCAGAATGCATTTACTAACAACTATAATAAATGTAACACCTTATACAATGTAGAAGCAATTACAAAGCTATCATTTTGTGTGGCAACAAAGAAGGATAGCCACCTGCTTATTGAAGGTTTGAGTGTTTTGATGATTTGACAATATTAGATTCTACTATGTTATCAAAGGGCTCAATAAAAATGATTTCTTGAAGTATTCCTTGTAGAGGGGTATTATGTGCACAATATTGCATCCTAATCTCAAGCATAGTGAAATAGGTAACAAGATATGGTCATAAGGCATATGTCGAATAGTTGATGACTACACCAATTATGGTCTTCACTAAATCTTTAGTTTTTATTATTAAAATTAGCAAAAAATTGGTATAGATACGGAAACCATGGTAAAATAGGGTTCACAACATGACCTGTTAATATTACTATGCTATTCTATGTTAGATCTCCCGTGATGAACTGGCTAAAGATTGTAAAAGACAAATCATCCTTATAAAATGAATGACTATCATCCAAGCAAGATACAACATGCGGTAATGGGGATTGTGAATATATGTCAATTGGATTGCTATATGGATCCTTACCTACATTAGAGAGGATCTTCTCTATAAACTAGCATATATAACATCCGACCCTTGTTTGGATACAGCTAAACAGGCATCGAAATGACATCAAACTACGAAGATGCAGCTATGTATTTGGAGGTGAATCTAGTGGTTGCTATTATCAGATAGTAGCTATGGTATCAATCCTTCATAGGGAAGGCTTCTGATGGTATTTTTCTACCCCAAAAGACTACACTTTTATAATAAAAAGGGCTACACATCATATGATTATAAGCAGAGATAGAAATATAGTAATTTGTAACCACATCGATATTTTCTAGCTCATCTATAGATTGTATCTCAAACATAGGTAGGAAATTACACAGCAAGTAAGATGTTAACTAACAATTCAATCAATCACCTTTCCATATGATTTGAAGCATTATATGGACACTCGTTGGCCTATCTATGGTAATTTTTGATGGTAGTATGATCATTAAGAAATTTTAAGGTCGCAAGGTGAAGTGGACTAAGTATTTATGGTGAAATAATAAGCACAATTTTTAAGATGTAGAACTAGACCATTTGTAGGTCGTTCAACTACTATGACTCATAGGTAACAATGGTGGACATCACTCCATTTCAAACAAGTTTGGAACTAGAATATCTCCCAAGGGTAGCAGTAAAGAAACTACATAGGTGGATATAATGGAGATGATTTCCCATCATGGATACAACACATTCTATCCACCAAAAATCCAGTTATTCTTGGACTCAAACATAGAATAGATACCATAGACTAATTGTATTACAATTCATTAATAAAGGGACCACAACAGTATATATGATTCAACAATATATACTTAATATCCAAGTGGTAGTCCATTGTGCAAACAATAATCATTCTATGACACACCTAATAAAGGGTAGTCAGGACAAATAAGGTCTTCATCTAGTGAATAGAAATTACACAAAATAATCACGCTATAAATCATGATACAACACTAAAACATAAGTAGTAAAAGAGAGTTTCCCACACCTGGTTCTTTTGCAAACCACAAAACCAAAAATGCTTGAAATATCTTCTTTCGTTCACCCCTTCTAGCCTCTTCTCTAGCCTTCTCTTTCCAACATAACATATCATGATATTTTTCACATCTCCTATGGTTATTTATGCACAAATTTCTATAGACCAAGAAATATGCTTCTACATAATTTATTAATTTTATTTTTTCTTTACCTCATGTGCAACCTTCTAAAATATATTATTTTAATAGAAAGGGTGGCTCATTTTTTCTTGTGTCCCCTATCTCTAGGACAACTTCTACTATTTGGTTGATGGGTATGGTAGGCTTGAAATTTGAGGAGTCCCACCTACCATTTCAGCCATCCTAAAACTGCCATGTGGAGGAAGGAATGATCCATAAAGTCAATAGATTGTTCCTTCTAATTTGGTCCAATAAAAATTGGACAAGTTTGTGTATTAGAACAATTCACCTAATTCCCTTCTAAAATAAGATCAACTAGATCAAATAAGCTTGCTCAACAAAATAAATCTTTTACTCTAGAAATTTCTCAAATTAAGGATTTCACAATATCATTGCATGATATTCTTTTCAATATATTCTAGAATAATTTGTAAAGTACAAAACATTATTAATGTGCATTTTCAAATTAAAATTCAATTAAACCAATCTCATGTAAATTAATTGTGAAATAAAATATAAATCACACAAATGGCATACAAGCACTCGATGCATATGCTCATTGTTCCCCATCACCATTTTTCCTTTGAGTGGTGGGAATTTTAGAGTAATTCTCAGGTAACACTGCCATCAAGGAGGTAACTAGTGATGATAGGAGCATGAGATTTACCTATTGAGTTATCTTTGTCATAATTTCCCTTCTCATATCTTGATGGTCAGTCTTCCACCTATGAGAATACTTGTTCCTGTAATCAAGCAATGCAATGCAACATCATTTTCTCTTGACATAATTAAACATAATATAAATATATTAAGCATTAAAACCAACCATCATTACACAAATAGCATCATAAAATGGGTCCTCTAAGGTTGAATATGATATACTCCCCCATTAGAATAAACATAGTCCTATGTGTTTTCCTATAATATTACATACAAGTCAATAAAACATAGTTTTTGCCATAGTTTCCACTTTGCATAAGTGGTCCATAGTCCACTTGTATTATTACATAGCATAATCAAATAAATAAGGAAAATGTATTTTCATGTCTTCCACTTTCTCCCAAGTGGAGTTCTTTTCATAATATTGGTCCCACTAGACCTTACACTACTCAATATTTCTTTTCCTCATAGTCTTAGAATGGAATTCCAAGATCTTCATAGGTCTCACCTCAAAGGTTATCGAATCTACCATATACAAATTAGAAACATCTAACACATGATCAGGATTAGCAATATATCTCCTAAGTAGGGATACATGAAATTTATTATGGATATTTGACAGGTTAGGTGGTAAGTCAAGTCGATAGGCTACTGGACTTATCTTCTCCACAATATCAATGGACCAACAAATCTAGGATCTAATTTTGTTGATTTAATGGCACTCTTCATAGGTTTTACCCTTAGAAACACTCTATCACCCATAGATAATTATCTAGGTGTTCTTTTCAAATATGCATAACTCTTCTATCTATTCGTGGCTTCCTTGAGCCTTTGATGGATTAGTCCTAATCGCTCTTCCATTATTCGAACTATTTATGGTCCAATAACAACCCGATCCTCGAGATTGTCCCATGATAATAGAGTTCTGCACTATTTTCCATACAAATATTTGAAAGGGGCCATCTCCAAGGAAGAATGATAGCGATTATTATAAGCAAACTCAACCAAATATAAATAGTCTTTCCAACAAGACTTTTGGTCCATGCAATACATGCATAACATATCTTCCAGAACTTGGTTAACCCTTTCTATTTGTCCATCCATTTTAGGATGATATGCAAAACTAATATTCAAAGTGGTGACAATAGCATGATGGAGAGCTTTCTAGAACTCATAAGTAAATTTAGAATCCTTGTCAGAGATAATCATCTTAGAAAATCCATACAACCTAAAAATTTCTTTTGTAAATTTATTGGTAACAACTACAACATCATCTATAGTACATCATGGTATGAAATGTGCAACCTTGGTGAGTTTTTCTAATATAAAAAATATTACATCATGATGATATTTTATCTTTGGCAAACCAACAATAAAATCCATTGATATTACTTGCCATTTGTGAGTGGGTATAGCATGTGAAAAAAAAATTCCTGCTAGATGTTGATGTTTAGCTTTCACCTTCTGACACTGCAAACATCATGCCACAAAATCAGTGATATCCTTCTTCATTCTAAAATAATGAAATGTCTTCTTCTTATTTTCCCTCATCTTGGCTCCTCCAGGATGAGTGGAATAAGGAGAGTTATGAGCTTCATGCATAATCAATCTCTTCAAATCACCCATTTTAGGTACAACTACTCGATCTCTAAAGCATAAAAGTCCATATTTCATGCTATAATTTTAATTTTCATTCAATTTTTGCTCTATCTTACCTTTAATTTCATTACATTCAGGATCCTAACATTGCATCTTTCTGAATTGACCCATTAAATCCACATGACTTTGAGTCAATGCAACTATGTGCTTCCTCCTACTTAAGGCATCAGTGACCTTATTTTCTTTCCATTTAATATACTCAGTACCAAAATCATATTCTGTTAGAAATTCTATCCACATTATTTGTCTGGCATTTAGTAATGGTTTATTGAAGATATACTTCAAACTTTGGTGATCATTTCTTAACTTAAATGGTCTACCCACCAGATAATATCTCCAAATTTTCAAGGCATGCACAACTACAACAAGTTCTAAATCATGAGTAGCATAATTAGCTTCATGATTTTTAATATTTCTAGACTCATATGCTACTACGGACCCATCTTGGGATAGGACTCCTCCTAACTCTTCCAAAGAGGCATCCGTGCAAACAAAAAAATTTCCTGTGGGATTCGAAATATTCAAAATAGGAGCTAATGTAAGCTTTTTTTTAAGCAAGTTGAATGTTGCTTCATATTTTTTTGTCCACTTAAACTCCTTTAATTTATTATGAAGGTTGGTTATTGGATAGTCAATTTTGGAGTAGTCTTTTACAAACCTCCTATAGTACCTACCAATCCTAAGAATCTTCTTACTTCTATCGCATTTGTTGGAAGTGGTCAATTCAAAATAGTGTCTATTTTCTTTGGATCAATAGTGATCCCATATATTGATATGATATACCCCAAGTAATACACTTGTGGGACATAGAATTCACATTTGAACAAGTTCCCATAGAGTAGGTTCTTCCTTAAAATTTCTAGCACTATCCTCAAGTGTTTATCATGTTCTTCTTTATTACGATAATAAATCAAAAAGTCATCCAATAAGATCAACACAAAATGGTCCAACTAATTTTTGAACACATTATTCATCAAATTCATGAAAATTTTTGGTGCATTAGTTAGACCAAATGGTAGGACTGTGAACTCATAGTGTCCATACCTAGTCTTGAAAGCAGTTTTATGTGTGTCTTCTTCTCGTATTCTTAGTTGATGATATTTGTATTTGAGATCAATCTTTGTGAAAATGGAGGCATCTTTTAGTTGATCAAACAAATCTTCTATCCTTGGAAATGGATATCTATTCTTGATAGTTTCTTTGTTCAACATTCTATAATCTATGCATAGCCTTAATTATCCATATTTCTTTTTCACAAACAAAATAGGGGCTCCCCAAGGTGATAAACTTGGTTTTATTAATATATTTTATAGAAACTCCTAAAGTTGCACCTTTAATTCCTACATCTCTATGGGATACATTCTATAAGGATATCTATGGATAGGCTCAGTACCTGGCATCGATTCTATGGTGAAATAAAATTCACGTTTAGGCGGTAATCCAAGTATCTCATCAACAAAAACATCATGAAATTCCTACAATAGTGGAAATTTTCTAATAATTTATTCCTTTGTAATTTCCTCCTTTTCTTTGAGTTTAACTACATAAACTAATCCTCCTTTTCTAATAGTTTTCTTCAATTGCATTGCTAAAATTAGCATTGGTTGAAATTATCTTGGTTCACTATACAACCTTTGTCTTTCATTGTCTTCATTGGTAAACTCAATCCATCTCTCTTGGAAATTTACCAAGGCTTTGTGAGCCTTCAACCAATCTATTACCAAGATGATGTCAAAAGCATGTAGGGGTGCTACATATAAATGCCACCTAGTAAAGCCATTGGGTAAGGTAATTTGATTTGAGGAAAAACATTGATCAACATGATAAGTTTGTCTTGATCCATACTCAACCTTCCACCCTTGTGCCAAAGATCCAGTTCTTTCTGGCATATCCCTTACTATATTACTATAAATAAAGCTATCTATAGCCCACTACCAATTAAAATGCTAACTTACTTATCAAAAAGTTTATTGTTTAGTAGCAGAGGTGTAGCTTAACAATCAAGGTTTTGGGTTGTTGTTGATACGTAGATCTTGTGATTAGGCCTGTTAGAGCTAGTGCTTGCATATTATGGGTATTTAATGGCAAAATTTGAACCTCCATATTTGAAGCATTTTAGCCTTGAATTTGAATCTCCATGAAACTATTTTTCTATGTCCACTACTTGTAGTGGAACTAGCTGCTTAGGAGCCTCAAAATATCTATTGTTTTTATTGGAGTAATTATTATTCTTGTGGTAAAATTATTTCTTGAAATTATTCTTACAACCATTGTTGTGCTTCTCAAATTTTGGATTTCCTTTGTTCTTTTGATTTTTTCCATTATCCCACTTTCTCTTTTTCTAAAAATTTTATCCCTTATTTGACCATTTTGTGGAACTATTGTGAGTTTCATTAGTAGTCTAAGTAGACTCTATCCTTTGAGCCATATCATAAGCTTCTTGCATAGTTTTATGAACATGCATGCTTACCTTGTATCTGATCCAAGGCTTCATTCCTAGGATAAATGTTTGTATTTTCATGTCATTATTCTGATTATAAGATAACACATATTTAAGGGTTCTCATAAACTATTCATAGTTTTCCTCCACAGATCTTGATCCTTTTTGAAATACAAATAATTCCTTATATTTATTCAAATAGAATTAATTTTTAAGGAATATATCCTTAAAATCTTCCACAAAAACTTCCCACTTCAAATTTTTAGGTGAGATCTTATGCTCATCTTTATAAGCATTCCACCAATAAATTCTTATTCCTCCCAGATGAGAAAGAGAAAATGTCATTTTAGTTTCAAAGGAGTAGTTTCTTATAGAGAAATGAAGTTTTAGTTCATCTAACCATGATTGAGCTGCATCTTCTCCTCATTTTCCCATGAAATTAGTCACTTTAATATGATTTATGTCATTATCCATTTATTTCTTCATGTGGGCCTTGTTTTCATACTCTTCAGGATCATCATTCTCCCTAATCTCAACATCTAGATTTTCCATCTCATTATTGTTGTTGTGGTAATTTTGTGAATTTATAGCTTTCAAAATCTGAGTAATTTGATATTGCATAATGGAAACTATGGCAGTAAGGTTCTCCATATATTTGTTTTAATTCCCATAACTTTCTCCTATTTGTTTGGCTTTAGGACTATCGGAACTAGCTTGTTGCAAGGTTCCTTTCTTCTTACTTCTCAAGCTTGTCACCATGAATTCCTAGAATAAAGAGTTGTATTAATTTTCACTCTTTTTCATTGTTGAAATTCTAGACAACTAGATCTCATCATAAATTTTCAAGTAATCTATTACTACTAGGTTCATTCCCTAGTTTTTTCCACTAACTCTTATTGTTGTTCATACACACTTTAAAATAAGGAGTAATTAAAAAGACATAGATGTTGAATAATTTACCAAAAGAGTCTAAGGTACACCACTTAAAACCCATGGAAGGAGGGTTCACTTAACTCTTCCACTTTCGAATGACTATGGATCTATTTGTGGGGGATAGGAAATCAAACATCAGCAATCTCAAGAACTGACCTTATCCTTACCAAGTCTGCATCATTTAGAGTTATGGAACTTATGTTTCAAGTTTTATTTCATGCTCAAATATTTTGCTAACCTAGATCTAACTAGAATCTATCAGTTAGTCTAGGCTCTAATACCAACTATAACAACCCCAATTGTTACCACTCATACACTAAATTTGTTTTCCTCTAATATAATTTTTGTCCACCTTTCAATGAGTTAAAAGTATAATAATTATCTAATACAATAATATCTCAAATGATCAATAAGTTATCCAAGCCATGAAAGATTAATTCAAAGTTACATTTAAATTCATTCATAGCCATTCATACATAGGAGTACTATCTCCTTTAACTCCCCCATACCATCACCAATTTATGAGAGGATAATATAATGGCTAAGTCCTTCATGAGGACATCTCAATGGTTATACCATTAATTAGGATTTTACCCGAGGAAATCATCCCCTCCTCTCCATACTATTCATGAAGACTAGTATTAAAGAGAGAGTCATTAATCTTATTATTTCTCATGAAACTTACAAGTAACTTGGGATATTTTCTTAAGAACCATTATAGAATTTAGTCATTTACTAGGTGTGATGGTTTTGGTGATTTTTTACCTTATATTTTTGTATTGAGTGTTTGGTTTGCTTCTAGTTCACTTCGATTAATTATGTAGACATTGTTTTGTCTCATAGTATTGTGGAGGTTATCCATGAATTTTATTCTACACTATTATATTCCATGAGAGATAATTTAAATACATCCATATAATCTACTAGAGCAACACAAATCTCAATGCCATACATTTGACAATGTATAATATCCAAAGTAATTCCATTACTTGCTCATATTCCAAAACATATATCACCTAACATTTATTAGAGGTGAATACTACAATATGAAGACTTTATCTCTAATTTACAAAGATTGTAATCAAATACATTAAACATTACAAATCATAGTTGATTTTACATAAATTATTTCAGCCTTTCATAATTACATTGGAACTATCTCAATACAAGGTTATACATGAAGAACATTTTAATAGTATTCAAATGTGTTGTCTGGTTATTCTCTAAAATGTCTTGAATTATTCATGGTTGGTAGATATGATAGCGAAGGGATCAAGACAACTCGAGTTCCATTTATACCAAATGCATTACAAACAAGACATGCTTATCCAATTTAAATGCAATCATGCATCAAGTAATTGCCAAATGTATAACATATCTTAAGAAATCACCAAGCATGAATAAAAAATTCATTCATATTTAATATTTTTATAATGAGGATTAAATCATAAATCCCATCCATCATTTTTTTTAAATTATTACCATACATAGGAAGAGTCCCATACCTCTTCCAATGAATGGACACCAATCCAATCCTTCCAAAACTAGAAGTCATTCTTCCAAACTTCTAATTAATTCAATTCTTTCACTATAACACATATAATGTACAATACATAATTTCTCTTTTTTTATTTAGATAATCTAATTAATATATTACAAATATCTATCCTAAATAACGTCTGATTCCCTAATATACCATAAAATTTTTATATAATATCTAATCAAGTAATCCATAATGTTTATCTTCTATATCATACAAAATCATACAAATTTGGTTTCAAATAAGACAAAGATGCTACTAATAAGTAGGAAGGAAGTTATTCCTATTAAAATTTGAAGCATCCAAAAGATAACATGTATATATACAATGTAGTGCATTTCACTTTAGTACAACCATGGAGTTTGCTTAATCATATAATATCAAAGATCATTAACCACTTGATTTTTAGATCAGAATACCTTTACTAACAACTATAATAAATGTAACACCTTATATTATGTAAAAGCAATTACAAAGCTATCATTTTGCATGGCAATAGAGAAGGATAGCCACCTACCCATATAAGGTTTGAGTTTTTTGATAGTTTAAAAATTTTAGGTTCTACTATGTTATCAAAGGGCTCAATCAAAATGATTGCCCAAAGTATTCCTTACAAAGGGATATAATGTGCATGAAATTGCATTTCAAATCTTGAGCATAGTGAAATAGGTAATAAGTTATGGTCACAAGGCACCTATCAAATTACCAGTGACTTCACCATTTATGGTCTTCACTGAATATTTGGTTTTTAATATTAACATTAGAAAAAATATGGTATAGATGTGGTAACCATGGTACAATAGGGTTCAAAACATGACTTGTTAATATTATTGTGTTATTATATGTTAGAGCTCCCATGACATACTAGCTAAAGATTGCAAAAGACAAAACACCCTTCCAAAAAGAATGACTATCATCCAAGCAAGATACAACATGCAGTAATGGGGATTATAGACATATGTCAACTAGATTGCTAGATGGATCCTTACCTACATAAGAGAGATGATCTTCTCTATAAACTAGCATATATAAAATTTGACCTTTTTTTGGATATAGCTAAACTGACATCAAAATGGCATCAAATTTTGGAGATGCAGCTATGTTTTTGGAGGTGAATCTAATGGTGGCTATTATTGGATAGTAGCTATGGTATAAATCCTCCATGAGGAAGGTTTATGATGGTATTATTCTACCCTAAAAGACTACACTTTTATAAAACAAAGGGTTACACATCATATGATTATAAGCAAAGATAGAAATATAGTAGTCTACAACCACATCGATATTTTCCAGCTCATCCATAGATTGTATCTCAAACATAGGTAGGGAATTACACAACAAGTAAGATTTTAATTGAAAATACAATCAATCACCTTTCCATATTATTTGAAGCATTATCTGGATACTCACTAGCCTATCTATGGTAATTTTTGATGGTAGTCTGATCATTAAGAAAGTTTAAGATCACAAGGTGAAGTGAATTGAGGATTTACAATCAAATAATAGGCATAATTTTCAAGACAGAACTAGACCAGTTGTAGGTCATTCAGATACTATGACTCACGAGGTAACAATGGTGGACATCACTCCATTTCAAACAAGTTTGAAACTGGAATCTATCCCAAGGGTAGTAGTAAAGAAAATGCATAGGTAGAGGTAATGGAGATGATTTACCATCATGGATATAGCACATTCTATCCACCAAAAATCTAGTTATTCTTGGACTCAAACACATAATAGATACCATAGACTAATTGTATTACAATTCATTAATAAAGGGACCACAATAGTATATATGATTCAACAACATATACTTAATATCCAAGTGGCACATCCATTGTGCAAATAATAATCATTCTATGACACACCTAATAAAGGGTAGTCAGGACAAATAAGGTCTTCATCTAGTGAATATAAATTACATAAAATAATCATGCTATAAATCATGATATAACACTAAAACATAAGTAGTAAAATAGAGTTTCCCACACCTAGTTCTTTCACAAACTACAAAACCAAAAATGCTTGAAATATTTGCTTTCCTTCACACCTTCTAGCCTCTTCTCTAGTATTATCTTTTCAACATAACATATCATGATATTTTTCACATCTTCTATGGTTATTTATAACACAAATTGCCATAGAACAAGAAATATGCTTCTACATATTTTATTAATTTTCTTTTTTCTTTCCCTCATGTGCAACCTTCTAAAAATATATTATTTTAATAGAAAATGTGGCTCATTATTTTTTGTGTCCCCTATCTCTAGGATAAATTCTACTATTTGGTTGGTGGGTATGGTAGGTTTAAAATGGTAGGATTCTCACATACCATTTTAGCCATCCTAGTACTGCCATGTGGAGGAAGGAATGATCCATAAAGTCAATAGATTGTTCCTTCTAGTTTGGTCCAATAAAAATTGGACAAGTTTGTGTATTAGAACAATTCACCTAATTTACTTCTAAAATAGGATCAACTAGATCAAATAAGCATGCTCAAAAAAATAAATCTTTTACTCTAGAAATTTCTCAAATTAAGGATTTCACAATATCATTGCATGATATTCTTTTCAATATATTCTAGAATAATTTGTAAAATTGTGAAACATTATTAATGTGCATTTTCAAAGTAAAATTCAATTAAACCAATCTCATGCAAATTAATTATGAAATCAAATATAAATCACACAAATGGCATACAAGCACTCAATGCATATGCTTATTTTTCCCCATCACCATTTTTCCTTTGAGTGGTGGGAATTTTAGAGTAATTCTTAGGTAACACTCTCATCAGGGAGGTAACTAGTGATGATAGGAGTATGAAATTTACATATTGAATTGTATTTGTCATTATTTACCTTCTCATATCTTGGTGGTCAGTCTTCCACCTATGAGAATACTTGTTCCTGCAATCAAGAAATGCAATGTAGCATCATTTTCTCTTGACAGAAACAAACATAATGCAAATATATTAAGAATTAAAACCAACCATCATTACACAAATAGTGTCATAAAATAGGTCCTCTAAGGTGGGATGTGACACTTTGTGAAGACCTTTTTTATTTCTTATTATAAAGCTAAAAATACACTTATCCTTACCTATATGGATTCAACATTGGTGTCCTCCAACTCAAGTTGTGGTATTTGGAGGTAAGGGAGCTCTAGATCAATTGGTAATACTATCTATTTTACATAAACCATATTTTAAGGAAGAGATAATATGGTTGATGATTTTGGTGTTATTATTTCTACCCATAGTGTCTTGTGTAGCTTTGTATGCTTTGACCCTAAGATGGTTATTTTCAAGATTCTTATAATATTTTTATTGGTCAACTTGGCCATTCCATTTCCATTAGGATAGTAACTAGATAATATATTAAGAAATAATACATATCCAAGGTATATTTCATCATATTATTAACCTTGAAGTAAGTGGAGTTATCTATGAATATGGTGATAGGTGTCCTAAATTTGGTGATGATACCTTCAAGAAGATCATTATATCTTGATTAGTTGCTTTGGCTAGGACCACTTGAAATTGGGCTATTTTTTTTAATTAAGGACCCACTATTAGAATGGTTTAGTCACAAAATTAAGTTTCAAAAATATCAGATATCTTCTTTACCTTCCCTCTAATATTTAGTACGACTTATAATCCTTGACCTACTACTAGAAATAAACAAAAATAGTAGGTTAATAGTATCCATACTTTAGTATCTTGTGAATTATCATGGATGTAGATAAGTGCCCTCCTTCATCATGATATTGCCTAATCAGGGCTTATTTCAACTTAATTCTATGTAATAGAATAGATGCCATCATATATTTTCCTAAAAAATATTATCTATCCAATGATATTGCCTTCTATTTTATCTAAACCATGCCCTTTTCCTTGGATTTCAATATTTTTGGGACTGTACCTTTAGCCATGTATCAGTACATATCACTCATCCATTTGATTCCACCTTCAATATATATTTCTTCCACTAAAGTAACTTGGTCTTTAGAGACGGTCTTTGCCAATGTTTGAAATAAATTGCTTTTCCTAATTGGCTTAGTGGATTTTATCTCAATATCAAATTACTAAATTTTATTGATCCACCCAACCCTCTTTTCTCCTAACTTGTCATGTAATACAATAGACTATATATCAAGGTGTACTACAAAGATAGAATTCTTATTCTATGATAGATAGTATATAAACCTCTTCAAATCCTTCATGATGGTGGATACCTTTGTTTTAGTCAAGGTGTGATTATCTTCATAGTTTTGAAGGGATTAGATTATGAAGGATATGGGATGCTCTTTGTCTTGGTCATTATTTTGTCTTAGGATAGCTACAATGCTCTCATTAATACCGAATGCATATAATCTAAAATATTTATAGAAATATAGATTAATTAGGACAAGGAATTTTATGATGGCATATTTTATTTCTTGGAAGGATTTCTTTCATTCATCAATCAAATCTAGTGCGACATTATTTTTAACATCTTGGTTATGGGCGTAACCATTTGGAAAATAATAATAATAAAATTAGTGATAAATTGGATTTGACCTAGAAATGACTTGATCCCTTTGACTCATGTGGAAAATGGTAGGTCTTGGATGACTTTTATTTTATTGAGATCTATGTCTAAACCCTCTCTTGATAGTATATGACCCAATAATTTTCCTTCTTGGACCATCAAAATGGACTTTCTAGGGTTTAGATAAATACCAAATTATCTACATATATAGAAGAATGACTCAATATGGTCAATGTACTTACTCCTAATCTTAGATAATACCATAAAATAATCTAAATATATAAAAATAGTCTCTCTTACAAGATCAATAAAATATATTTCCAAAATACTATAGAATACAACCCCTATGTTTGATAGGTTGAATGACATTCATTGGTAAGAAGAGGTTCCCCATTTGATGTTGAAAGTTTTTTTATATTGGTATTTGTCTTTAACCCAAATTTTATTATATCTTGAGAATCCATCTAGGAGTGACAATATTTGTAATCAAATACTTTTTATAGTATCTAATCAATGATGTGTAATAGATTTTGATCCTTTAAATATTCCTTTTCAAATTATTAAAGTCAACAAATAGCCTTATATATCCATTTTTCTTACATTACATGACCAAATAAACAATCTAGATGGAGTGTTTAATTGGAAATATAATTTTAGATTGTAGAAGCTTTTATTATTATTTCTTCATAATTATTTCTATCTTTGGATTCATTGGACTCTATTTCTATATAAAAGGCTTGGTATCAGGCTCCAATTCGATAGTATTCTCTATGATGTTCTAGTCATAGACTTTAAGATGTTCATAAGACTAGACAATGATTTTACTTGTACTTACTATAGATATATTTAAAGATGCACCTTTTTTAGTGTAATATTCTTCAAGTAGCAGACTCTTCCATTTATATACCTTAATTAAATGATACAAAAAATATTTCACTCTAAGAAAAGCCTTCATATTATTATCATCAAGGTTAAACAAACTTTCTAGGGTGATTAGGCCTTTGGGTAGTTGATTTGATTTAAATTGTATGGCTCCATATTTGATGTTATTCCCATATTGTTATTTTATTTATTGTATTGAGCCTATTTTATCAATAATTCTATAATTTTTAAATCATTATTGAATACCAAACAATGATCATATTTATAAAGAACTATTGGTCAAAAAATGACCTATTTATTCTTTATATATATCTCACATATTATTGGTGGGTTCAAATTGTGTTGTCATTCCTCCCAAATTGTATACGTTTATGTCTAACTCTCTAGGTATTTATTTGATTTTATATGAGTCAAAAATTTCAACCAAATCTCAAAATCTATGTTTGTAATATTTAAGGTGCTTGTTCTTTATGGCACATTAAGAATTAGCCTCATTTACAATTAGTTTGGAGTGATCATATGTTATTTATTTGATTACCATCTTGTTTTATTATATTAAACTAATACAAAGTGTTTTTTACTCTACCATATTATTGGTATAATTGTATAATAACTTATAAGCATAATGAATCTATGATGCTTATGGATTTATGAACTAGATATCAGCCTCCTCCATTCCTAATTATTCTATTATTAAAGTACATAGTCCACTTCTTGTTATCTCCTCAACTTGTTAATGTGGGAAGATTTGAAGGTGTCTATACAATGAGATAGTTTCCTAGCTTAGCTTCTTCATATTCCACCTTGGGGTCTTCATCATCTTGTAATATGTTTATTATCATATCTACTTCCAAATCTTGCTTGCCTTCTAGATATTTGTTATCTTATATGAATTTTGGTATCTCATTCTAGTTCATAATATTGTCATCATAAATATTGTGTAGGGGGTAGTTGTAAGGTGTTTCATTATAAATATTGATTATTTTCCCAACTTTGGGCACCTTATATGATTATAATCCATCACCAAGTAGCCATTCCTAACAACTTATGCATCCACTCTTTGGATAATAGCATACCAAAATGTAGGGGTAGACCTATGATTATCACTTATTGTATTACTACAAACTATAAGTTGTATAGATATAGTCATGATTAAATATTTGAGCACCCCAACCACACTGACCCTTGTGCAATCCATTTGGATTGGGGGCCTAGTCATCTTAATATAAGGGAGACCCTTTTCTTCACAAGCTTTGGACATAACTATGATTGTTGCACCCAAATAAACTATGTAACTTCTAAGAATATAATTTTTAATATTGAGCATTAAATATAACAAGGGTGGCTTTAGCATTTTTGGTTTTGGAGCATTCTATATATCTAATTATTTGACCTAGACATCTAACAAATGTTTTGCCATCAAATTTTATTGATTTGATATGCTAGGTGGAGTGGACTCTAGTTTCTTACCTCTAGGATAACTCTACTTCTATTGTTTTAGAGCTTAAAAGAGTAGCTTCCACTATCTTTATAGGGATAATGCTTCAAAAAAATCTAACCTTATCTAGAATTAGTTTTATTTCCTTCATGATATTGAATTTGAATTTGGAAAAGGTGCCCTCTCTTATTGCCAAAATTTATTGATATTGCTTAGAAGTTTTAGCTTGCCCTTCAATCATGGGAGAGGGGTATTCTTGTCATGTTTTGGCCTCCTTTTGAAGTGGATCCCTTCTCTTATTAACTTATTTTTTGGTGGACTTATCAATTTCTTCTCCATCTCCTTTGTCTATTATGAGGTTTTTTCATTTTTCAATCCTTTTACGTATATCACTTTGTGTATCTCCTCTTCCTATTTGATATGTACCTATGATTTTATTATCTATGTTATCCTTATTCTTCTATTTTTTTTTTTGTATAGTGATAGTTTCCTCATATTTTAAGTGCAAGGGTGACCTCCCTTTTCTAAGGATTTTCATGTCTTTCTCAATTTTGATTTTCTTGTTAGCTAATAACTCTAAAGAAAATTTATTCCTACCTCTAATTTGAACCCCTTAATTATTGCATATGGCATCATATTCAAATGTTAAATTTTCATTTATTTATATAGAATTAAAATTTTCTAGGATTGTATTATTAATATTGGGTAGCATATGGGTCAATTATGGAACTTGTGGTTGATGGCCCACCAACAGAGGGGGACCCACCCCCCCCCACCCCCCCCCCCCCCCCCGGCCCCCTCCCCCCCCCCCCCCCCCCCCCCCCCCCCCCCCCCCCCCCCGCCCCCCCCCCCACCCCCCCCCCCCCCGGCCCCCCCCCCCCCCCCCCCCCCCCCCCCCCCCCCCCCCCCCCCCCCCCCCCCCCCCCCCCCCCCCCGCCCCCCCCCCCCCGCCCCCCCCCCCCCCCCCCCCCCCCCCCCCCCCCCCCCCCCCGCCCCCCCCCCCCCCCCCCCCCCCCCGCCCCCCCCCCCCCCCCCCCCCCCCCCCCCCCCCCCCGCCCCTCCCCCCCCCCCCCCCCCCCCCCCCCCCCCCCCCCCCCCCCCCCCCCCCCCCCCCCCCCCCCCCCGCCCCCCCCCCCGCCCCCCCCCCCCCCCACCCCCCCCCCCCCCCCCCCCCCCCCCCCCCCCCCCCCCCCCCCCCCCCCCCCCCCCCCCCCCCCCCCCCCCCCCCACACCCCCCCCCCCCCCCCCCCCCCCCCCCCCCCCCCCCCCCCCCCCCCCCCCCCCCCCCCCCCCCCCCCCCCACCCCCCCACCCCCCCCACAACCCCCCCCCCCCCCCACCCCCCCCCCCCCCCCCCCCCCCCCCCCCCCCCCCCCCCCCCCCCCCCCCCCCCCCCCCCACCCCCCCCCCTCCCCCCCCCCCCCCCCCCCCCCCCCCCCCCCCCCCCCCCCCCCCCCCCCCCCCCCCCCCCCCCCCCCACCCCCCCCCCCCCCCCCCCCCCCCCCCCCCCCCCCCCCCCCCCACCCCCCACCCCCCGCCCCCCCCCCCCCCCCCCCCCCCCCCCCCCCCCCCCCCCCCCACCCTCCCTCCCCCCTCTCTCCTACTCACTCTAACACACCTAACCCCACCCCCCGCCCTCCCCCCCCGCCCCCCCCCCCCCCCCCCCCCCCCCCCCCCCGCCGCCGCCCAGCGCGCGCCCGGCGCGGCGCCCCCCGCCCGCCCCCCCCCCCCCCCCCCCCCCCGCCGCCCCGCGCGCCCCCCCCCCCCCGCGCCCCCCCCCCCCCCCCCCCCCCGCCCCCCCCCCCGCCGCCCCCCCGCCCCCCCCCGCCCCCCCCGCCCGCCGCCCCCCCCCCCCCCCCCCCCCCCCCCGCCCCCCCCCCGCCCCCCCCCCGCCCCGCCCGGCCCCCCCCCCCCGCCCCCGCCCCGGCCCCCCCCGCCCGCCCCGCCGCCGCCCCGCCGCCCCCGGCCCGCGCGCCCGCGCGCCGGCGCCCCCGCCCGGCCGCGGCGCCCCCCCCCCCCGCCCCCGCCGCCCCCCCCCCCCCCCCGCGCCGCCGCCCCGCCCCCCCCGCCCCCGCCGCCCCCCCCCCCCCCCACATAGCCCCCCCCCCCCCGCGCCCCCCCCCCCGCCCCCCGCCCCCCCCCCCGCCCCCCGCCGCGCCCCCCCCGCCCCCCCCCCCCCCGCCCCCGCCGCCCCGCCCCGCCCGCCCCCCCGCCGCCCCCGCCCCGCCCCGCGGCCCCCCGCCCCGCCCCCCCCCGCCCCCGCGCCCCCGCCCCCCCCGCCCCACGCGCCCCCCCCCCCCCCCCCCCCCCCCCCCCCCCCCCCCCCCCCCCCCCCCGCCCGCGCCCCCCCCCCCCCCCCCCCCCCCCCCCCCCCCCCCCCCCCCCCCCCCCCCCCCCCCCCCCCCCCCCCCCCCCCCCCCCCCCCCCCCCCCCCCCCCCCCCCCCCCCCCCCCCCCCCCCCCCCCCCCCCCCCCCCCCCCCCCCCCCCCCCCCCCCCCCGCCCCGCCGCCCCCCCCGCCGCCCCCCCGCCGCCCCCCCCCCGCGCCCCCCCCCCCCCCCCCGCCCCCCGCCCCCCCCCCCCGCCCGCCGCGCCCCCCCCCCCCCCCCCCCCCCCCCCCGCGCCCCCCCCCCCCCCCCCCCCCCCCCCCCCCCCCCCCCCCCCCCCCCCCCCCCCCCCCCCCCCCCCCCCCCCCCCCCCCCCCCCCCCCCCCCCCCCCCCCCCCCCCCCCCCCCCCCCCCCCCCCCCCCCCCCCCCCCCCCCCCCCCCCCCCCCCCCCCCCCCCCCCCCCCCCCCCTCCTCCCCCCCCCTCCCCCTCCCCCCCCCCCCCCCCCCCCCCCCCCCCCCCCCCCCCCCCCCCCCCCCCCCCCGCCCCCCCCCCCCCCCCCCCCCCCCCCCCCCCCCCCCCCCCCCCCCCCGCCCCCCCCCCCCCCCCCCCCCCCCCCCCCCCCCCACCCCCCCCCCCCCCCCCTCCCCCCCCCCCCCCCCCCCCCCCCCCCCCCCCCCCCCCCCACCTCCCCCTCGCCCCCCCCCCTCCCCCCCTCCCCCCCCCCCCCCCCCCTCCTCCCCCCCCCCCCCCCCCCCCCCCCCCCCCCCCCCCCCTCTCCCACTCTCCCCCCCCCCCCTCCCCCCCCCCCCCCCCCCCCCCCCGCCCCCCCCCCCCTCCCTCCCCGCCCCCCCCCCCCTCCCCCCCCCCCCCTCCCCCCCCCCCCCTCCCTCCCCCTCCTCCCCCTCCTCCCCCCCCCCCCCCCCCCCCCCCCCCCCCCCCCCCCCCTCCCCCTCCCCCCCCCCCCTCCCCCCCCCCCTCCACCCTCCCCCCCCCCCCCCCCCCCCCCCCCCTCCCCCCCCCCCCCCCCCCCCCCCCCCCCCCCCCCCCCCCCCCCCCCCCCCCCCCCCCCCCCCCCCCCCCCCCCCCCCCCCCCCCCCCCCCCCCCCCTCCCCCCCCCCCCCCCCCACCCCCCCCCCCCCCCCCCCCCCCCCTCCCCCCCCCCAGCCCCCCCCCCCCCCCCCCCCCCCCCCCCCCCCCCCCCCCCCCCCCCACCCCCCCCCCCCCCCCCCCCCCCCCCCCCCCCCCCCCCCCTCCCCCCCCCCCCCTCCCCCCCCCCCCCCCCCCCCCCCCCCCCCCTCTCCCCCCCCCCCCCCCGCCCCCCCTCCCCCCCCCCCCCCCGCCCCCCCCCCCCCCCCCCCGCGCCCCGCCCCCCCCCCCCCCCCCGCCCCCCCCCCCCCCCCCCCCCCCCCGCCCCCCCCCCCCCCCGCCCCCCCCCCCCCCCCCCCCCCCCCCCCCCCCCCCCCCCCCCCTCCCCACCCCCTCCTCCCCCTCCTCCCCCCCCCCCCCCCCCCCCGCCCCCCCCCCCCCCCCCCCCCCCCCCCCCCCCCCCCCCCCCCCCCCCCCCCCCCCCGGCCCCCCCCCCCCCCCCCCCCTCCCCCCCCTCCCCCCCCCCCCCCCCCCCCCCCCCCCCCCCCCCCCCCCCCCCCCCCCCCCCCCCCCCCCCCCCCCCCGCCCCCCCCCCCCCGCCGCGCCCGCCCCGCCGGCCCCCCCCCCCCCCCCCCGCCGCCCCGCCCGCCCGCCCGCCCCGCCCGCCCCGCCCCCCCCCCCCCCCCCCCCCCCCCCCGGCCCCCCCCCCCCCCCCCCCCCCCCCCCCCCCCCCCCCCCCCCCGCCCCCCGCCCCCCCCCCCCCCCCCCCCCCCCCCCCCCCCCCCCCCCCCCCCCCCCCCCCCCCCCCCCCCCCCCCCCCCCCCCGGGCCGCCCCCCCCCCCGCGCCCCCCCCCCCCCCGCCGCCGCCCCCCCCCCCCCCCCCCCCCCCCCCCCCCCCCCGCCCCCCCCCCCCCCCCCCCGCCGCCCCCCCCCCCCCGCCCCCGCCCCCCCCCGCCCCCGCCCCCCCCCCCCGCCCGCCCCGCCCCGCCCCCCCCGCCCCCCCCGCGCCCCCCCCCCCCCCGCCCCGCCCCCCCCCGCCCCCCCCCGCCCCCCCCCCCCCCCCCCCCCGCCCCCCCCCCCCCCCCCCCCGCCCCCCCCCCCCCCCCCCCCCCCCCCCCCCCCCCCCCCCCCCCCCCCCCCCCCCCCCCCCCCCCCCCCCCCCCCCCCCCCCCCCCCCCCCCCCCCCCCCCCCCCCCCCCCCCCCCCCCCCCGCGGCCCCCCCCCCCGCCCCCCCCGCCCCCGCGCCCGCCGGCGCCCCCGCGGCCGGGGCCGCCGAACACAACCAAATCTATTGAGGGAACCACTTGATTTGTGATGGTAGCCTATTTAATATATCACTTGTGATTATACTAAATGGTTCTATAATGTATAATGGCACACATACATTATATAGTATAATGTCTATCATTTCAAAAAATATACCATATTGTTTTGGCCTCTATGTTGGTGTTAACCATGTGATTAGGATTCTAATTTTCTCCTTGAATAGCACCTTGTCAAAGAACCTAATATTTTGTTAGATATGGAGTCTTTTGTAGCTACCAATTTTGTGGTTCTAACCATTGTTACTTTGCAACATTATTCTAATTGACCAAAGTCTTCATCACCTCCATCATTTCAATATTTATGAAGTTTATTGTTGGAATCATTGCCTAAGTTGGATGGAGTAGGAAGGGATATTGGAAGTTATAGTTGGAAGGTATAATAGATGATGTATTTTTGCTAGTATGAGTAATAGTATAAGTATATGTAGAAGGATGAATGGAATCATTTAGTTAAGTATTGAGGATTGATGAAATATTAGATGCAGAATTTGATAGAGGTGTATTTTGGAAATTTTGGGATGCATAGGCTATTGGTGGAGTAGGGTGTATTTTTTTCTACTTGAACAAGAACATCCTCTCCTCTAGCCACTTCTTCAAATTCTATAGCTAGTGTACAATGATTAATATTATAAGCCACTAAATTTTATTCAAACTATAAACCTTTGATGTAATATGGAAATTTGTATTCTTCATATGGCCTAGCTCTTTGTGGGATCAATTTTAAGGTCCTCAAGAACCTAGTATTGAAATTATGTATATTTTCTTAAAGATTTTTTTACATTGTATTTAATTGAAATAAAACTGAGTAACCATTTCCCATGCTACTAAATCTATGCATAAATTTTTGCATTATTGATACCCATATAGTAATTGAATTATTTGATAATCTCCTATACCATAAAGTACCTTTATCATGAAGGTTATATATTAGTAAGTGTACTATTATCTCCTTATAAATGAAATAAATTGATTTGAGCATCAACAATTTACTAAGATAATTCCTTATCATCTTGTTGTCATTCTCATCAAAGGTAGGTAGTGCTTTTGTAGCTACTATAAAAATTAGAGAATAGATCACTATACTTAGTGGTCCTTGGTAGATCTAGTTAGGAAGTTGGTTTTGTAGTCTAGGAGACACTCATATGGTTTTGTTGAGGAGTATGTTGACCATATTTTTGTTGAAGAAGGGGTACATTCCATAGCCATGAGGTAGGTAAAAAGGTTATGGAGGATAGTAAGGCAGAGGATACTAAAGTGGCAAGTTCTAGTAAGGCCATTGTTGATTTGGAAGTGGTTGAATATTCTATTGTAGAGGGTGTAATTAGACCTATTTGTGGAAATGTTTATTTTTAGGATTTGTATCTTGCATGTTTTGTTCTACCTAACTAGTTGGAGGTAGTATAAGTCTTTAGGGGTGTTCATAATATACCTACAACCCTATTTTCCTAGCCATTGCTTGCATATTTTAAGCAAAGTTAAATTTTAAGCCTAATGATCCTATGGAAATTAATGATTGACCTAGAAGAATATTTTTTATTAGTTGGAATAAGGGGTTTTGAAATGGTCCCTGAACATTTTACAACCAAGATATTAATAAAACAAAATGGACCACCATAACAAAACAAACAAGGAACAACCCCCACCTAGGATCCAAGAGATTAAAAATTATAGCACTAAGGAGAATATAGGAGGACTAAGATGTGCTATGGAGATAAAGGATCATCATCCATCTAGTTAATCCTCTTCCTCATCTAAAATATCAACCACCTCCTCATAATTATTTTGGCTCCTTTGAATGTTCCCCATCAACAAAGTAACTTGTAGTCATTTTGAGCATTCTCCATAGGGAGCTTAATAGCTCTTTAGTTGTCTTCATCACACTTTTAGGAGTTCTAAATGGATCCTATAGTTTCATTGTCCTTTTTTCTTTTTCCATAAATAATATCCCATGAGATCTAGGTTTTTTATTTTTGAAGAAGAAGTATTAGTGGAGACACCAAAAACTAGGCACTTACAAAACCCCATTTGCATCCCACCATACAAATATGCATAATAAAATATATGCCTAATTCCAAACTTAGGCATATAAATACTACACATTAAAAGTATTTTCCACATTTCATAAATCTAGAAAATATACCTAGGATGCCCTGCTTACCCATTAGACATGTGTCCTAGCTACCTCACCACCATACCTTACCACATCTCACACATTCATATCCCATTTGTCCCTTCACATGGGACATCCCTCACACCTCACTTCACTTGCACTCACCCATTAGCCACATCACCCTAGTTAATTGAGACACCCCAGGTGACTCACTATAACTATCCCTTCCATTTGGCAGCCCTAGATTTCCACTTGGCAATCCTAGATTGCCACCTCCATTTCCCTCCAAAATCCCAAATCTACCTACAAAAGCAACACCATACCATCAACCAAAGGAGGTTAAGAGAACACATTGTCAGACTACCATAATCATGCTAGGAGTTTGCACACATCTTGAGGAGATCAGATATCCGAAGCCTTGAAGTGCCCTTTTTTGAGATTTTTTCCATCCAGCCTCAATTTCTTATCTATAGTTACATAGTCACAACCACACTCATGTGATTTCCTAACCACCCTACCATGGTTTCCCAGCCACAACCGTGCACCCATAATTACTCAAAACGCAACAAAATTCTTGTTAATGGTGCAAATCAATAAGATTTAATTTATTAGCAAGGTATTTTTATTTTTATCTCTATGTTTTTTATGGGTATCCATTCAAGTTTTTTATTTCCATTAGCTTTTAATCATGTATATAGGTTATACAGACCTTTTTTTGGCTTCCATGTATGTAGAAGTCAGGTATTTTAAGAGCTATTAAAGCTAAGAGTGGCCCCACATCTAGGATACAAAAGCCCACTCACCCTTGGAGCTATAGCAGAGGAGCAAAGAACACCCAATCATTTGCTAGAGAGTTGGAATACCACCATTAAAATTATTACACTTAGAAAAAGAGAGCATTGTAATATATTCCCCAAAAAATTGGGGTAAAGCATTGTAAAATTGGAAGATTTAGGCTCCCCTGTATCAATGCAACAAAAAATATTTTTCACATTGCAATATCTTATTTTTTGTTTTGGGTGTTTTTGTGTTCAGTTATTTTTGCTACAAAAATGACAATCATGGTGGGAACCCCTAAGGGTTATATTTTTCATTGCCTTTCTAGTTTCTATTATTTATTTGTGTCTATTTATGATTATAGGTTTATGGATATTGATCACACAAATATTGAGGATTAAAATTGATAGATCCAAAGCTCATTTTGATTTGGCCCTACACTCGAAGAACTGTAAGCAAACAATTATAGACCTGGTAAACTACAAACTAGTATTTGGATTTTGAAGGAATCATGCACCAATGATCGGGACCCAACAAAACCATAGATTGGTGGTTGAACAAATAGGAGGGAGTAGAGAAAGGATCACAGGTTTGTACATCTAAAATCTCCTTTCTTCTCTATTGTTTTAGGATTTTATTAAGTTAACGAGGAATATTTGTCCTTTTTTACCTTTTTCTCCATTTAGGTCTTAGGTTAGGCATATTTATATAAAAATTAAAATAACATGCATTATAGATCAGTTACTCAAGCATTTGCATAGCCTTATTAAGAATAATCTAGGCACATTTAGAGTTTTAGGCCTGTTTTGCTTTACTTTCTAGTACATAGCTTAAATCATGGGTCCACGATTGGGAATTCTCAAACATGCATGTGCGTTTGATTAACTATGCATTGGTTGGATCTATGTATCAGAAACCTAGTAAATCTTGCTTTAAATTAGCCATTGGGCCACTAATATGCTTCTATCTACACTTGTATGTTCCTACTTTTTGCATTTAGGAAATAAATAAAATTACATCATAGTTTGCATCACACCCTATTAAACGAAGCCTTCACACACTTAAGGATGAACTTCATCACAAACCCCCAATAGTTACCCCATTATTTTGGCCAAGGTTGGTCAAAGAACCATTGTAGCCATAGAAAATAGCATGCATTCATCTTCAAAGGGTGTATCACCACCCACGATGAACTAGGTGAGTATTGGTAGAACCTAGGCTTCCTCATCAGATTTGGGTTTCATCACCAAGTCTTTATGGGTTTCACAACTTGGATTTCATCACCAAGTTAGTGTGTGAGAGCATCTAGGTTAAATCCATAGATTCATTTTAGGGTCAAACATTACACATCATTTACAAAAAAAAACCTTAAAAAATCTAAAAAAATCAAAACCTTGTGAAAACTTAGAAACAAACTTGTTTTTTTATTTGCTTTGTACATTGTTTGCTTGTGCTTCCACCACAAATTCACACATGTACCTTCACACTTTCTAATTTATTCCACCCTTAGCATATGGTAACAACCCGTAGCCAAGCCAAAAAGTTAGCCCAAGTTTAGAGTTGATTGCCTTCATCCATGAAGCCTCCATCTCAGTCCTCTTAGACCCCTAACACTTTGGTGGTAGGGCAAGTCAGTGTAGCCCCTACTATATCCCTGAACCTAAATTCTACGTCATTTAGTGGTTTCCCTACCTCATACAAAGATATAATTCAAAGGGCTACTCATACCACCATCCCTGAGATTCTTAGGAGTGAGCCACCTACACCATCGAATGGTCATGTCAAATATGTGGATATGGATATTGTTAGGCTATATCTAAATGAATTTGGGTTATTCTTTCTATTATTGCCTTCGCTTACCATTCCACCCCTCACCATTCCCTCATTGCATCAAGAAATCACCTTCCCATACCCGTAGTAGCCCAACCAAATCTTCATGAATCCACTCTTTGAACTGACTGCTACCACCATGACACACAATCATCCATCATCATTTAATAAAAACCCTTTGATATTTCAAAATCAAAACATCACTTGTACTAACCCCCTCTATGAATTGCAAGTCAATGCTACTTTATAGATCCTTGCATCCATCCCATCCACCACACCTATGGATCCCACACATCATAACATCCTCCATTTAGTGGAAATACCTTTTGCCACCTATCCTCCACCTACATCTAGTAACATGGTTTCTACACAACTAGCCTAATAATTTAACACCTACATGGCCATACTATCTTCATCTATGATTACCATGTAGTAAGAATTTCTATAGTTGCAACAATTGATTATGGATAATTTTAATCAAAGCATTAATCTTGAACTGCAATGATAGTCATAGGGGGTAGGGCATAACAAACCATAAGTATCTAATCAAAACACCTTCTTCACTTAAGATCCATCTTGGGTGTTGCATCCTCCAACCATGACCATAGCCATGAATCCACTTCATCAAATGTATGCTAGCTCATCAGGTCAACATGCCATCATACCCCCATCCCCCCATAATCATCAAAATCATAAACAATCATTCCATAATACATTCTATGCTAACATCCCACATCATAAAAACCCCACTAATAATGCACACTATTTCTAGTAGTAACAAACCAATCAGGGTTTTAACCCTCTAGAATATTCAAAGTTTCAATTTTTGTAGTCATATTGATAGCCTAGTCATACAAACACTAAGTATTCAATACCAAAAATATACTCTAAGGTAGCTACTCAAACATCTAATTCATGTTTTGGTACCATCACCACCCTACCTGATAAAATTTCAAATACCAAAGTTTGACAAAATCAAAGGGATGAGAACCCCTGAGAGCATGTGACTGGATTCATTAATGTGTGCTTCAAAATCAAAAAAATGATGCATTCATGCTCCAAAATTTTCTTTAGATGTTTGGATGACATGCTCTATATTGGTACAACCATATTCCACATCAAAGTATTTATACTTTTGAGCAACTAGCAGACCAATTATTGGAGAGGTTCTCTCTAAATATTAGAAATAAGACAACATTGACCGATTTGTTGAATTTACGATAATATGATGATGAATAGATCTATGATTTTGGCAACCACTGGAGGGTGGTCATGATGAAACTACCATTCTCCCTCTCTATGGTAGAATTAACATGAATTTTCATGAGGATTTGTGCCAAACCTATCTCCTTGTTATTACAGCTACAACAATATAGAAAATTCAAAGAAGCACTCACCCAAGCCCAAGTAATAGAAGAAATAAATATTCAAAAGGGCAAGATAAAAATAAAAAAGAAATAATGGCATAACAAAAATCAAAATGGGAATAACCACAATCAATCCAAGGCTAGCCAGGTTAATCAAGTAGTCTTGGAACAACCTTCACAACAAATCTAACAAGCCCAAGTGTAAGTATAACAACCCCAACAACAACAACAACTGCAACAATAGACTTATTAGGCATCTACAAAACCAAGCTCAAGCTACAAAAAATCAAGAGCATCAGTTCAAGCATAAATGTAACTACATCCCATTACTTGAACCATATTCATCCATATTCCAAAATTTGTATGATTCACAAGATTTTACATTACCAGAAATAGAGCTTGTAGACCCTAACAAGCCAAAATATATAAACTATAGAGAGCATTTATACTGCACCTTTCATCTTTGTAAAGGTCATGACATCGAGACTTTTTATGGGTTTAAAAAATTTAAGCAAGACCTACTTGAAAAGGGAAAAATAAATATTTATAACATCTTAGCCAAATAAAATTAAAGCCTTGAAATATATCAAACACCATTACCTCATCATGAGGTAAATCAAAAAATAATGGGAGCATAAAATTCTATAGTTCCTCCCAATCAAGTTAATAATGCATCACAACTATACCAAGGTTTTATGGGGGCTATTTATGTAGTCCCTTGAGGGCAGAGAAAAATAAATTGCATGCAAGCAAATGAGCCAACCCAAGCAATACCAACTCTTGTAGTGTAACCAAATGTGCCCATATAACTAGGCCCAACCATTCCACCTCCACTCATTCACATTCCAAATCACCCACCTAGGCCAATCATCACATTGAGAAGCTGATTGACAAAAATATTGAGAATAGCATCAGCCAAATTGTCAATATATGATCTCATACAACAATCTCCCCCACATCATGAGGCATTGATGGAAATATTAAAATCCATCAAACTACAAATAAAATATCCTAATGCCTTCAACACTTTTGTGGGGAGTGTTCAAAATTGTATGGAACCCTCAATAGCATTCTATGACTTTGAAGAAAAAAGTATATCATCAGAGTTACCCGATCCTTCTTTGCATATCATAGCTCATATTGATCAAAAACCATTTAAAATAGTGCTCATCGATACTATCTCCTCTATAAATATCATCACCTCCCCATCCATAAAACATCTCAACTTGCCATCATCTCATATCACCACATCCACCTTCACCCTGTAGGTCTTCAATTATACTTTGTTCTCCACTGTAGGAAATGTAGTTCTACCTATGATAGTGGGGGTGAAAACAATCCATGTACTCTTCCATATCTTGTAAGAGTCCATGTAATATAACATATATCTTACACATCCCTATATTAGTGAAATTAAGTGTGTTCCATTGATATTACACCAATGTTTGAAATATGTGCACGAGATAAAATTCCATTGCATTCAATCCGACACTAAACCATTCAAGTACAGAAACTTGATATCCAATCCATATGAGCCATCCCTTCCATCTACCCATCTTTCCATTTAGCCCCTCATTGTTTGAACCACCCCAACTAACAACACCTCATCCAAAGCACCCATCTCAAAGGCTTTGCCAATAGTTGACCACACCTTTTCATCTCAAAACACCAACCCAAGTCAAACCTCATCCACTTCATATAATTTTTCCATCACACCTGATCATCCTACCAACCAACCATTATATTCATTAACTACACCTACCACTTTGTAAAAACCCTTCACCTTTTCATCCCAAATGAATCCACCAACCACTAACAAATCCATTCAACTAAATCCATCTCAAATATCACCACCCATTATCTTGTAGATAGGGTCACCTATCCGAGAAGAACCATAGCCAAGTGATCCATTGCCTCCATTCAAACCACAATCAATAATTGAAGCCTTTACTTTATCACCTAAATCATCTACATCCTAGTCAACTCAAGTTGTAGTTCATCTCACCAATCCAAGTATTGGTGAGTACATAGTTGAGAGTGTCACAATAACACCACCTATTCAATCTATTATAGATTACCATTGCTCATGTGACCCACCTTTCACTATAGGTGTAGCATATAGAATAGGTTTTGAATCTTAAAAAATCAACTTTGTATATGGGGGAGTGGATTATTCATTCAATCCATATCCTCCTAATGAAGATCCCATGTAGGAGTTTTGTGCTAGCCAAGAATATTTTTCCAATCTAAATTTCTCCTTGTGACATTTTCTTAGGATTAACTGGTAGGGATTTGGTCTTGGACAACATGAACAGGGCCTGCATCACATCATTGAGCCTCAATTTTAGGAAGTGCATGATCACTCTAGCTTAGGCTACAGGCCAACATCCTCAAGCTCCTCCTTTGAGCATACATTTCAATGACTCACCCTAGAGTTCTAAGAGGAGGATGAGGAGAGTGAAGCCAATGATGACAAGCATTTGGACCCTATATTTGCACCTTATTTATATGAGGTATTTTTAGAAATAACACTACATATAGCTATAATCATTTACATTTTTGATGATTATATCTTTAATGAGGATTTTGAGGAATTTCAAGAAATGAGACCAAACATAGACATGATCAATCATATTTTTGATGGTCCCCAAGAAGTTGTGGCCCCTATAGAGCCCATAAAGAAATATGAGTACTACATTACAATGTTTCCTATCGATCAATCCATATTTCCCTTCAATAAATCATGAGAGAGACCTAAACCAGATCCACCACCACCACCTTGGTTGCATTTGCAAAATCATAATTCACCCACCATAGGTCAGTTGCTCCCTAGAGAGAGTGAGCAAGATAGTTCACTCTCCAAATCATAACCACTTCATTTCCACCAAGTTAACATGATTTTTTTTTACTTTTTCACCCCACTCCACAATCCATATGATTTGGTGAAGCCAAATCCAATTTATTCTAACCTTATTACCATGGATAGGATTTCATCCCCGCCATCCATAGTCGAGTTCATCCTATCCAAAGAATTTCTAAGAGCTTCTAATGCTTATATCTCTTAACAATATTTTCCTTCATCTGCTTTTGTTTTTCAAACTAAAATAGAAGAAGAATTTACCCGAGTCCTTTGAACATGTGGAGGATGATATTCATCTCATTCCTACTCCACATAATTTGGAAGAAGGTTCTTACATGCTTATTGAAGAATCCATTTATTTGAACCTCATTCAAGATGTAGATAATCCATAAATCATGAAAATAGCAAAATATTTATCCATAAAAGAGAAAGAGCACATTTTAGACATTTTAACAAGGAAGAAAGAGATTTTTGTGTGGTCATACAAAGCCATGCCTGGCCTTGAACCTAACTTTGTGGTCCACAACATCACCTTAGATCTTGAGGCAAACCATTCATGCAAAAATTGAGAAACTTCATCCTATTGTAGCACTCATTGTCAAATAAGAGCTACAAAAGTTATTAGATATGGGTTTCATAGTACCCATTGATTAACCAAATGTCTCTCAAACATGGTATTCATTCACAAGACAAATAGGGAAGTACACATATGCACATATTTCTAAGACTTAAATAAATTGTGCCCCAGGGATGATTTTCCATTACTAAACATCGATCAACTTGTAGACTCCTACGTAGGCCATAAAATGTTTTCATTAATAGACAGTTTTTTAGGATACAACCAAATTCAAATCAATCTTGAATACCAACATAAAAAAACATTCACCACACCTTAGGGAACTTTTAGTTACAATGTGATACAACTCAATCTTAAGAACATGGGAGATACTTATCAACATGTCATGACATATATCTTCCATAACTATATGCATAAAATCATTGAAGACTATGTGGATGATTTAATCACAAAATCCAAAACATGTCTTGAGCACATTGAAGTACTAGAAAAGGTTTTTGATCGATTTCTTGAACACAAGGTGAGGTTAAATTCTAAGAAGTGCGTATTCAAAGTCACATCAAGTAAACTTCTAGGATTCATTATCTCCAAGTGAGGCATTGAAGTGGACCCTGATAAGGTCAAGTCTATTGTTTAAATGCCCTCTCTAAGGAAATATTCAATCCATTCAACAATTCATTGCACAACTCTCAAACAAATGCAGGTTGTTTAATCTATTGATACATAATGGGGTCACATTTTCTTGGAAAAAATAATGTCAAGAGGCTTTCAATGACATCAAGAAATATCTGGCTTCACCACGAGTACTAACGATGCCTTGTCCAGGAGTCCCTTTTCACCTTTACATTTCTAAAATAGATTTTGCATTAGGGATAATGCTTGCACAAAGGAATGAAAATCAGAAAGAGCAAATAATCTATTACATTAGTCTAACATTTGTGAGTTATGAGAAAATATATGCTTATGTCGAAAAGTTATTCTTAGTAGTGGTTTTTACCACTAAGAAACTCAAATATTATATGATAAGTAACACTACCTATGTCATAGCTAGGTAAACTCCTCTGTGTTATATGATGACTTACATATACAATAGCATCCAAACCACAAAATGGATAATTCTCTTAATAGAGTTTGATCTCGAATTCATTAGCCAAAAATCCATCAAAGGTCAGGTGATAGCCGATCAACTCGTAGAAGCTCCACTTCCAAATGATCAACCCCTTCTTATCAAGATTCCAAATGATTTGATATTTTCTATCACTAAAAAAGAAGAACTAGTTACTTCTGAGGATTATGTTGACATCACTCTCTTCTTTGACAAATCAAAGTGAAAAAAAGGACAAGGTATTGGATTTGTATTTTATACACCCGAGGGAATACCAATTCCTTTATCATTCAAACTTGGATTTCCATGCATAAATAACAACATAGAGTACAAATCCTTAATATTGGGGCTTAAGTCAGCATTAGCTATGGTAATTAAGTGTATAAGTATTTTTTGTGATTCCCAACTTATCATTTTCCAAGTGAAATGAACTTACCAATGTAGAGAGCTAGTATTGAAACAATACCTTGAAGTAGCAATGAAATTGCTAGTAAAATTTGACTGGTATGATATTGACAACTTGCCTCATTAAAATAATAGGTTTGTGGATATGATGGCTTCTTTAGGATCATTTATTCCTAAGAATAAAAACTGGAGAATTCCAACCGCTTATCATAACAACAATGTCCAAATATGCAATCACGTGATTAGAATATAAAGGAAAGAAGAGTGTTTGTTTCATCCATGCAAAACCATATGAATATTTCCTTGATAAAATAAAATACTTTTTCAAGTTCTGGATCCTTCCATCATATTTAACACAAATTGCAAAGATAATGTTTAAACAAAAATATTTCATTACACTCTCTTAGGGGACATGTTGTATAGACATGGCTATGATGGAGTCTTACTTTGATGCTTAGATCTCGTAGAGGCACAAAGAGCCATAATTGAAGCCCATGATGGTACTTGTGGTGGCCACTTTAGTGGAATGGCCATTACAAAGTGTATTTTGTGCATGGGTTATTATCGGCCCACCATGGAAAATGATTATTGTCAATATGTGAAGAAATTTTAAAAATTTCAACATCATGCCAATTTAACTCATGTACCATCACAAGCATTATAGCCCATTCAAAGCCTTTGGCCCTTTCACAATGGGTCTTAGATTTTATTGGTAAAATTTCACCTACCTCTTTGGGACAACACAATTTCATCATAACTACCACAAAATACTTCACCAAATGGGTCAAAGCAATCCCAATGACCACTATGATTGGACCTCAAATTGCAAAGTTCATACTCCAACACATTATCTATCATTTTGGGATTCCCTCAAAAATCATTTCTAATAATGGTTTCTTTCAAAATAAGGATGTTTGAGCATTATGCAACAAATACAATATCTAACATAGTTTCTTGACTCCTTATTACCCATAAGCAAATGGATAAGCTAAAGCAACCATAAGACCTTGATAGCCATTCTCAAGAAACTTGTCAAATAAAACCATAGAGAATAATATACTCGAATCCTCTTGGCATTATGGGCTTATCAAATAAGCATACAAATGCAAACAAGGGAAACTCCATTTTCATTGGTCTATGGAGCTAAAGCAATCATACCTCTTGAGCTCACCTCTTGAGCTCAAGATCCCTTCTTTACGAGTTGTATTACAAGAATTCATGGATGATGACACAACTAGACAAGCACATCTTGACCAACTTACACTCCTTTATGAGAGGTGAATCAATGCCCTAGAACATCTACAAGTATATCAAGATCGCATCAAGCATGCTTATAATACAAAATTCCATACTCATGAATTCCAAGTAGGATATCTTGTTCTTAAAGAGAATGAATAAAACACCAATGCATTATCGCACTTGAGAGACAAATTCATGGCTAATTGGTTAGGTCTATACATTGTTAAGAAAAATTTGGGTCTAGGAATGTATAGACTTGCAAATTTAGAGGGAACATTGGAACTTAAGCCATTAAATATTATACACCTAAAGGCATTCTATGCATAGTGTAGGTTATATATATAGATATACATGGCTAAATATATATATTCATTGCATTCCAAACATTATTGCATGCATTTCACCTACATTTCATAGGTGCATTTCAGGCATTTGTTCATACCACTCATCATGTTAGGAACTATTTGGTTAATTTGAATGATTTTTAGTCTACTACATCTTGTTGCCTTAATAAAGGGCACCTTATATAAAAAATTACCCATCACTTCATCAGTCACAATAATTTGCAACTTTCCTTATGATCTTTTGATGATTGAGGAATTCACATAAACTAGGATAGATATCGTATAATCATTAGCAATAATAATTATGCAAACACTGATTATTTTATGTATACCTTTTATTTCTCATAAATCTTGTAGCAAAGGTATCATAAAATTCCAACAACACATTAGTCAATAAGTAAAATATGGGTGTTTTTAGTCACTCAGCCACTCCTAGTGTTTTGAACAATCTCTATTAAAAATCAAATAATCTTTAGATGCAATGGGTTGTTCTTGGTTAATCAAGTTTCCTCTTGGACCATGCATATAAAAACACATTAAAACATTATGAAACTTAGGAATGATGAATTTATGAGTTATTATTGCCATAAGTGAAAGGTTTCCCCTATTCATCCAATTATGTGCATGGTCTAGAAACCTAAGAGTTGAAAAAAGGACAAGCTCCACCATCCCCCAAAAAAAATCCCTTGCTCTTCCTCAAAGTGAGCAAGTATCCTAAAAAGCATTCCAAAAGCAATAAAAATACCTTGCTCTTCCTCAAAGCGAACAAGTATCCCAAAAGCATTTCACAAAGCAATAAAATCCCCTTGCTCTTCCTCAAAATGAGCAAGTTTCCAAAAAGCAATAAAAATGCATGTTACTCTATTACAAAAATGAGTAAACTTAGAAATAAAATTCCCAAAATCCAATGCAATAAAATAAGGGAAAGGATCTTAAATCCCTAGAACTCTTAGTGTTTCAAAAATTGTGGGGTGATCCTCATTACAACAATGGGTTGAATGAAACCCGCTTGGTAATGGGGTATCCTTATGCATTGTGCCATGTCTATCACATTAGTGACCTTGTTTTGTATAGACCTATGGATGCTATCAAATGAGCTAGTTTATTGATAGAACTTAAAATTTATTAGTTGACCTAGCTCATAATAAGAAATGAATGATCATTGCACACACACTTGGTCCTTGAGAAATTTAAAAACACTAGGACAACCTTAGCATCAGGAAAATTTATGATATACATAGGTGAGTTTGTTTGAGATTACTAGGATGTTTGAGTCTTTGCAAAATGACTCTAAATAATTATCAAACCATCCCATATCATTTTTATTAGCACATCTCATTATCCATTTCACTTATAAAATACCATATGTTAGTACCCCTAATTAAACGACGAGAATAAAGTTGATCAAGCAAAAGTCAATCACATAGCAAATGATCATTAGAACATAATATTCATCATTAATTTCACCTAATAACTACATCATTTAACATTCATCCATACATAAAATAAATAAAATCATAATACAAATGATCACAATAACAACCATGTATATGTATATGTATATATATATATATGAATTACATAGTACAAAAATCACCCCAAAGATTGTATACATCAGAGAACTAAGGCTCATAAGAAAAAAAAACTACAAAAAGAGATAATAAGCACTACTAACTAGCACCACCATGAATCCTATGAGTACCATGGGCTAATTCGTATGAACCATACGAAGCGTGGAAGCTAGAAACTTGCAATCATGAACCACTAGATCTAGACTCACTTAATTGGCTAGAGCTAAAAATTGATGATGAAGGCTATAGAGGTAGCAGAATGTGATGTTGGTCTAGAGTGTCCTTAAGAATCTCAACACACCTAGCCTATCTCTATGCAAAAATAAAATTTAGGCCCTAACATACCTCTCAATGATCTATCTCAACATGAATAGTTGCAATTGTACAAACATCCCCCTCTCCACTAGGTCCACTTTGTAACCAATCTACCTTGCTATGCAATCAAGCTATCTCGACATATCAAGTAGCTAACACCCCTTATAACCTCATTATCTCTACATCATGAGCCTCTATAGTCTACCCCAAGATGTCTTACTTAGCCTAGAGAACTCCCCATTCCTCCTTAGTGAAGCATGAAGGAAGATCCTAACCTCCATCACTACCAACTCCATCATCGCTACTACTACCTCTACCTCCATTTTCTTCAACTTGATCCCTACTCCTGCTACCCAAATGGTATTTCTACCATTGATAAGCTTTCTCACCAACATCTTTCTCATCATCGCTAGCCACATCATCCAGAACCTAGCTAGGTGCCCATGGAGGCTACGTAGCAAACCAAGTATCATAATCAGATGTAGTCTTAGCATCATCTACATATGGGATGCCTACCACCTCATCATATTGAGCATCATATATAATACAAAAGTTAGAAGTGACTGGGATACAGCTCATCACCTCGACACCTGTACACCATTAGATCATCAGGAACTTCTTATGCCAAGCCAAACTATCACATCACCTATAAAAATTGGATGAAATTCATCTCTCACCCATGCTGATAAACCACCTACCAACCTTGCCTAACCTATTGAAGTTGTGTTGCATCGCTATCCCAAGATAGACCTCACCAATATTATTAACAAATGTTATTACTAGTTAGAGCACTAAGCATATATTGACACTTATATCCACTATGGATAGGGTGACTCGATAAAGCCTCCTTGTTGTTCTACCAATGAAGAGCACAAGGAAATGATTGATCCCACTCGTAAGGCAAACCCTTTGGACTAGTTATACTAATGTGCTCCCAATACCATAGCTGAAGTAGTAGGCTACATCTGAGTCCCTTTTGATTCCATCTCTTCACCTCATATATCTCTACATACAACTGGCATAGTAAAGTTGGAGCCCATGCACAAATATGAGGCTCACTAATTATATCCACCACAAGCCTCACCTAGTTCCAAGGGAACCTGGACCCCATGCTATTAGGAAATAACATGTTGCCTACAATATACATAACAAAGGTCAAAAGTGTACCTAACCTCCCATCCTTAAATATATGAATTTATGAGATCCCACCCTTGTTGCAATCTACATCCCAATAATCTCCATAGATCGACCTCAACTCATGCTCCTTGTCGTGGCCAACCCAGACTGGTGAGACCTTGAGAGGAACACGAAAGATGCAATAAAAATCTTCCAAGGTGATGGTAAGCTCCCCTATTGAAAGCTAAAATGACCCCCTATTAGGGTCCCACCTCTCCACCAAAGCACACAAGTACTCCTCATCCACCCTCACAGTATTCACCCTCCCACAACCATCCAAATCCATTGTCGCCATCCACTTATAATCATCATCTATCAGTGCCTTTCACACCTGGGAAATGATGTGAGGCCATCGATATCAAGTCTCAATAAACTTAACATATAAAATAACAAAAAAAATCCATATTAGTGCACACAAAAAAACATAAACATAAAACACCAAAAAAACAAAAATATTTTCATGCATTTTATTCATTCAAAAAAATTAAATAAAAACATAAAAAAAATTCCGTGCATTCTTTTTATCTAAAAAAAAAAACATAAAAATACCAAAAAAATTCCACTCATTTTTACCATACATAAACACACAAAAAAATTTTGTGCATTCTTTTTATTTTCAAAAAAAAAAATGTTTACCATCCCCTCTTAGTTATCCAAAAATAAGGAAACAAACAAAAGCAAACCAAAATAAAAAATAAAAAACAAACACAATAAACTAAGAGTTTCGAGAACCTACCTTAGCATACTAAAATCTGACTTCTACTCCAATCGAGCCTCCAGCCTCTACCCTCTCACCCGATTTTCTAGCCTTACCAACCACCTCCATTATCAAACCTCTCAACCACTCTAAAAAGCATGAACCACACAAATGAATCAAAAACACTCAAATCACATATTTATGCCACAATATGCAGAGGTAACTACACATCTATGTTTTGTGGATGCACACAACCGTGTGTCCCATTTGGCAGGCACACAAAACTACCCATCCATGGTTGGTGGTGCCAATCACAAATGCGTAGTTTTTAGGTGTAACCAAACATGCCCATGCAGTTGAAGAGTAAAAAAAAGAAATACCTCCTCAAACAAAAAAATGCATTCAATTATCAAACATCATCATCATCAAATTAAATAATCCTTGTATCTAGTGAATTACCCTATATACCTAGTGGTTGTAGCGATGATTGGTAATCCATAAAATCTAGAAGGATGGGTAAATCACCATAAGGACACTTATATAGAACTATTTAACATCATCATATCTAGAACTAAATCATTTGGGTCCCTCAATCTTTGAGTGTGGCTCTATTCAAGCTAATTTTAACAAGGTTATCATTAAGCCCTTTTTGTTGGGTTACAAAAGCAAAAAATAATCAAATCACATTTGGTAATAATTACCGAAATCACTACGAGTTTTGAATTCCCAAAGTGCATGGTTCCTAATGCCATAAAATTTGGTAGGAATTGTTACAGTCACATGGGCACCTAAACTCCCAAAGTGGTTGGTGATGTTACCACAAAATTTTGTACATCATCGAAACCAAAGGTAAATTTGCAACAACAACCATCCCAAAATTGGGGTATCAAGTTGACCTTCAATTTTATACATTTGCATACATCACATCCACCTCCTTTAATAATCCACATTTAGTCAATTGGCTTATGGGTTTCATTATTTACCCATTCGCTAATTAAGGGGGTAAGAAAACAAATAAAAAATTTACAAAAATTATTCAATCTTATGTGTTGATAATATTTGAGTCCATTTATCCAACCAATAAGGACATATATCTCTTGTTTTTGTATCACATTATGTTTTACACAACATGGTACAAAAAGGGATGTTTGTAGTGTAGACACCAAATCCTAGCCATTTGCCTTCCATATTTGCCTTCCCGCCATTTCCACCACCAAATCCTAGCCAATTTGCCCACTATTCCTATTTTCCCACCATTTTCGATCATTATTCACATTTATTTATATATATTTATTTTATATATATTTAAATATAATATTTTATATTATATTTTAATATATATTTAATAAATATGTATTTATTTAAGTGAATTAATCCCAGCCATCCAATTTCATTTAATATTAACCACCCATTTACATCAATCTATGCCACACCCTAGATTTATTTTCAACCCTTGGATGTGCTTTAATCTCAGCCACACGATTAGTGTCATTGAAACCCTAACATGCCCTAGGTTAGATTATAAATAGGAGCTATTTTGATGGCTCAACCCCTGAGTTCCCTAAGTGTTTTGAGTTTTTGAATCCTATGATTTCCTTATTACCCTAATTTTGTGAGCTCCTTGACTGCTTAGAACCCTTAAGTGCCCTAGGTCACCTCGCACGACTTCTACCATCATTCTTGCTCATTGTAACTCCCATCGCCACTGCCATCCTATTTCTCTCATCAAATCTACTTTTGTAGAATCCTTCCCGTAAGTCCTAGGTGCCCATAAGAATTTTTTGTAGTATCCAAGCACCCACAAGCATTTTACATTATCATCCCTAAAGACCCCCTAGCCTCCGAGCGACGCTAGGGCATCACCGCACTAGCCACCTACATCATATGCTTCACATCAGAATGCAAAAAGTAAGTAAAATAGATCAACCCTATATTTATTTATTTTATGCATGTGTTTATGTTTTTGTTCACTATATTTGCAGTATCTGGTTAGTGTTTTTATCATTGCATATAGAGGGTCTCACGTTGTGGAGCCCTCACATATACTACTAACTATTTTTTGTGTCATTGTGTGCAGATCTAGAGCATTACATCAGCATCTGGAGTGGCCCAACCTTGGATATCCAAAAAGCCCACTCAACCTTGTTGGGATCAAGACACACTTGAAGACACCATGACCTTGCTTCTTAGGGTTTCAAAGAACCCTAAATTGTTGTAATATTGTATCAAAAGGATTCAAGGATCCAAGCTTGTAACAATGGAGTTTCTAGGCTCCCCCTGTCAATAAAAAATTTATTCTATTGTGCAAACTTGTGTTACCTTACATTTTATTTTGTTCAAAGCATTTTCTGTGTGTTGCATTTTGCATCTTTCAAATGGTGATCATGGTGGGACCCCCTAAGGGTTTCTATTTATGATCTATTTTACTAATTTACTTTATGTTTTCTATCATCTTGCAAGTTTTTCAGAAGCATAAATTTTATAGATTTCATTGGATCTAGGGTTTTTTAAGTCTATAAAAGATTGTAGAAGGTGCACGAAGCACCTAGTGGTATTCGAAGGTAATCCAAAAATTCCCATAGGTATTTATAGAGAGTTAGGAGCAAAAAAACGTAGGCTTTCTAGTAAGTCGACTACTTAAAACCCTAGTTTTATATCTTACATATTTTGGGTATCTTCTGTATTTTTCATATTTTAAACAATAAAACAAATCATCATTAAGAAATCTGGGAATGAATGTATATTAGTTTACATTTTTAGATCTGCATTCATTTACACATTTAGATTAGGGTTTTTATTTTTTGGGTGTAAACTACTGCATTTTGTCTACATTTGAACTAAAACTTGCATAATCTAGTGTTGCATCTTAGGGTTAAAGACATTTTCTTTTGTATATCTAAGTTGGAACAATAATAGATTGCCAAAAGTATCCCTTCCAGTTGGGTGATTCCAGGTAGAGGGGTGGACGAACCCTCCGGTTGTTATTTAGACAAGGGGTCTTAAGTGGTGTACTTCACACCCTTTGGAGAACTTGGCAATATTTTGTTGGCTTCTAATTTAGGTTTATGAAATTAATTGTTTTTAACATTGTTTGTACACTATAGAAAATATAAACCTTAAAAATAATTCACACACATCATGATTCATGCAAAATAGTAGTGGTTGGATTTCATCACCAACCATTGCTTGAGATTTGGTGATGGTGGCATTCATATCCATCCACCAATATCTACCCTTAGACACCTTAAGAATACCCTCGAGAAAACTTGTTGGATTTCATCACCAACAAGAATCTTGTTGCCCTACCTTAGCCATAGTTTTTCACCTTTATTTCATTAATAAATATTAGAAAATAAAAACACACAAAACTGGCACATAAAATGAACACACATTAAAAGGAGATAATTAATGAATGAGGTAAGCCACATTGGTTGAGTCTTAGAATTGTTTGTTTATTTCCTTAAGCATTCCATTTTTTATGTTACATTTGGTATTTTAATTTGCATCTTGATTTACTTTGCTTATGGTATTAACTAGAAATCAAAAGAAAGCAATAAGTCAAGAAAAATTAATGGAACCTTCATCCACCTTCCCCACCACTTCAGTGGTAGATACCCTGAATGTGACACAGGTAGATTTATCTGTAGGTCCCTCACATTATTTGCCTTCCACAACCTTCCACATGACCATGCCCCAAGAGGAGTCAAACTCCCCTACCATAAACCACCACATCACCCATATAGACATGGCAAAAGTAGAAGCCTTCATGAAGTCTTCTAATTATGTCTTAGAGTCCATCCCCAACTCGCCTAGACAAGATTTTTCTTTACATAAAGAGCCTATCTATTCCCAACCTCCATCCACCTTTACCCAAGTGTATACTAACCCTATTTTTGAGGCATCAGTTGCACCTTCATCCCATACATCCATCCCTCAACCTTCAGGTGCTCCTAGCACCTCATATACCTCCACCTACACCAATCCCTTGTATGAAGCACAAGTCAATGCTGCTTCACAAGTCCTAGCCTCACAAGTTGCCATACCTAGTGTAACTTGTATCCCAACCACATATTCCATACCATCTACCTCCATACCCCTAGCCTCTAATAGAGATATTAGTGAAGCATGGGAGCACATGAAAAAATTGCTTAGACAATATCAAGATGCTCAACAATAAGTACAGGTTAACCCTATGCCTTTACATAACTCTACTCAGACTACCCTTGTCAACTAGGGTCCATCATGGGCACCTTAGTATTTGGTGGTCTCTATCAACTCATACCATTACCTATCCTATTTCCATTGGCTAGCCTAGCCATAACCTTCATCCATAAACATCATTCCATAATTCCCCATCCTTTCATCAACAATCCCCCATTCATCATATTCCATCCAATTCGCCTAACCATCAATACCAATCTCCTCATCATTTAGTCACTCCACAACATCTCTCCATGCCACCACAAACCCATTAGGTAATTTAGGGCTTCCACATTCCTAAGGAAGACCCTCAAATTGAGGCCATGCAAAAACAAATAGATCAATTGATGCAATTCACTCTTGGCTTTTCAAATCAAAAACCAACTTTATGCCAATTGATCAAACAACCAATTCATCCTTTGGTACCAACCCCACCATATCCAGTAGACTTTACGGTACCCAAGTTTGACAAATTTAAGGGAACTAAGGATCCCAAAGAACATGTGAGAACCTTTGTTCATGCATGCTTCAGAATTCAAGATGATAATGCTCTCATGCTTTGAAATTTTCCTCAAACATTAGGAGAGGATGCTATAGAATGGTACAATCAATTGCCAAGCCATAGTATCTATACTTTTGACCAATTGATTGAGCAATTCTTTGACCACTTCATCCTAAATGTTAAAAAAAATATCTCATTATCTGATGTCTATGCCTTAAGACAATATTATGATGAATCTATCTATGATTTTAGAAACCGTTGGAGGGTTATCATCACAAAATTGCCATTCACCCTACCAATGGATGAGCTAATTAAGCTATTCACCAAGAGTTGCTTAAAACCCATCTCTTGGATGCTCCAACTAAGAACTTATAAAACTTTTGAAGAAGCTTTAGCTCAGGCTAGTGTCATTGAGGATATCAAAATCCAAGAAGGCATCATTAAGCCCAAGAAGAAAGAATGGAAAAACAAGGGCCAATAAAAAAGTAATTATTTAGGCCAACAAAAATCAACACAGGCTACCCTAGCCACCTAATCCAATCAAGTCAATCAAGTGGTCATGAGCCAGCTAGTAATGGCTCAACAAAAAACACTTGTGCAACAAGTACCATAACAAATTTTCTATCATGTGGTCCCCTCAACAACGCAAGCTCCAATAGTTCAAAACACAGTGCCACCTATGGAAAACCATCCTTGGTGATAGTTTATCCGATAGAATCACCAATATACCCCACTAGATGAGTCATATGCCTCTCTTTTTAGAAGGTTGTATGAGACAAATAAACTTAGATTCGACATTAGACTGGATGATCCCACCAAGCATGGTAAAAATTACCGAGAATACTTATTTTACCCCTATCATAGGCAAAATGGGCATGACATCAACAATTACCATATGTTTAAAAATGTAGTCCAAGACCTCATTGACTTGGGGGTAATTAAAGTTAATAGTCCCCTTGCTCAACAAAACCAATACCTTGGTATATTTCAGACACCACTTCCTCATCACGAGGAGGTGCAACCAAACATAGAGGGAGCTAACACTAAAAATCCCCCTAACCAAGTCAACCATATTCAACAATACCAAGGGTTTGTAGGGGCCATTCATGTGGTCACTAGAGGTCAACAAAATAATCAACAAAGGAAACAACCTCAAGCAAGTGTCTCACAACCATCTACATTGCCACCCATCCAAGTTTCCCCTAATCCATCATCACCCATTCATATACCTAGTCAATCGAATCCATCAAATCCACCCATCAATCGTCCACCCCAACCAATCATCTCATTGAGTAGTCGGTTGACTACAAGTTTTAAAATGGCATCCGCCAAATTGTCAATATATGAGCTAATCCAAAAATCTCCCCCACATCGGGAGGCATTAATGGAAATTATGAAATCCATCGAATTACAATCACAAGATCCTAATGCCTTCAACAACTTTATGGGGAGCATTCAAACATGCATGGAGCCTTCCATAACATTTTATGACTTTGATATTAAGCCAATCTCATCGGGATCAGTAGACCCTCCATTGCATATCATGGCTCTAATTGATAAGAAATATTTCAAGAGAGTCCTCATTGATACCAATTCCTCTATCAACATTATCACCACATTTGCTCTCCATCATTTGAACCTTCCTCCATATCACATCACCAAATCATCCTTCACCCTCAAAGCATTAAATGATGCTTTGTGTTCCATAGTTGGCACTGTTGTTTTTCCCATCGAAGTAGGGGCTAAAATGTTGCACACAATGTTCCACATATTGGAAGGATCCATGGCATACAATGTACTCCTTGGAAGACCTTGGATGAGGGAAATGAGATGTGTACCCTCCATTTTACATCAATGCTTGAAATATATCCATGAGGGATAGGGACATTGCATAGCAACGGACGTCAAGCCATTTAAGTATTGCAATCTCATCTCAAATCCTTATGAGTCCATGATCCCTTCCACTCATCTATTCCTATCACTGTCATCCAATCCATCCACCACTCCACCAACCTCTTCATCAAAGGATCCCATTCTTGAAGAGCTCCCCATCACCAAGCCTCAACCAAACCACCATACCCTCATCATAATCAATGAATCCATGCACATGTGGTCATGGTCAGTCCACATCATCAACATCATTTCCATCCACATCATCATCAACCATTCCACAACCCTCCCAATCTAATCCATCTCCTTTGCCTAATGTCTCACAAGTCAAATTGATAGATTGTGAGATACTTCCATTTCCACCCTTTCCTGATCCATCCTCTGACCATGATCCTCCCATATCATCCCAAGTCAAATTCCACCTCACTAATCCTAGTATTGGTGAATACATGGTTGATGACATCACCATAACACCCCTCACCATCCCTAGTGCTAAGGATTTTGGTCACCCACGTGACCAACCTTTAGCAATAGGAGCAGTTTACAATATGGGTTCAGCTCCAAATAGCATTAATTTTGTATATGGGGGTATTGAATCTTCATCAAGCCCAACACCCATAGAAGAGCCCAAAGAACCAAAACTTACCAATATTTCAAACATGTCGGGATTTCCATCTTGATATTTCCACATTGTCAATTGGCAAGGCCATGGCCTAGGATTGCATGAATAGGGTATGCATCAACCTATCGATGTTCCATATCAAGAGGTGCACGACCATTCAGGTCTAGGTTTCCACCCACTTCCTACCATATCTTCTTTTGAACAAGCCTTCCAAAGGCTTAACCTCAATTCAGGAGAAGAAGCCCTCCATCCCGATAATTTTGATGAGGAAATCTATGAATAATTTGAGCTTATGTCGATAATTTTAGATGAATCTAAAGAAGAATCGGAGCCCATAATTCCCCATACCAAACAAGATGAGTTTTATCTCAACATGTTTCCCATCCATGAGCCCATTTTTCACTTGCTTCTTCCACAAGAGCGAGTTGCCCCTACCGGTGAACCACCACCTCCATTCCATTAAGCCATTCCATAAGCCAATTTGTAACATATGTACATAATTCAAAACAATGGTTATCACCACTACAAAAAAATAAATCAATCAAAAACATGTTTTCTTTGCATTACATATGTAAATATACCATTTAATAAAATATGTTTTGTATTTCTTGTTGTTGTTCAGGTTAACCAAGCTCCTAGCATTGGTTCTTAGGTTCCATCCATTCCATCCAATCTTGTCCACCTTGCCCATAAGTCAACATGAATCCTATTTATTTATTCACCCAACTCCGCAATCCATATGATCCGGCTAAACCAATTCCAATTGACATAAGCCTTATTGATATGGACTAGATTTCCTCACCTCAAACATTTTCCAAATTTGTCTTGTCCAAGGAACTATTAAGGGCTTCCACCAACTACATTCCTCCCTCCCCTATGCCTTCACCTTCACCTTCACCTTTGGATCCTAAGGTTTTCTAGGCAGATTTAGATGAGGATAAGCCAAAATATTTTGATGACATCTTAGATGATATTCATTTGATCCCTACACCCCATCAACTTGAGGAAGGTTCCCACATGTCTATTGAAGATACTATCGATGTGGACCTTAGTTTAGATAAAGACAATCCCCAAATTTTCAAGCTTGGCAAAAGTTTATCACCCGATGAACAAGAGAAATTTATTACTCTCCTCAAGAGGAAGAAGGGTATATTTGCATGGTCATACAAGGACATGCTCTATATTGACCCTAGTTTGGTGGTCCACAATCTCACCTTACAGCCTGATGCTAAGCTGATCAAAAAAAAGCTTAGGAGAATGCATCCTATCGTGGCCCTCTTGGTAAAAATAGAGCTTCAAAAAATCCTAGACATGAACTTCATAGTTCCTATCAATTATCCTAAGTGGCTCTCAAACATGGTACCCATTCGCAAGCCTAACAGGGTGATACACATATGCACTAACTTTCAATATCTTAAAAAAGTGTGTCCTAAGGATGACTTTCCTCTCCCAAACATCGATACTCTTGTCGATACCTATATTGGCCATGAAATGCTTTCACTCATGGATGATTTTTTAGGATACAACCAGATTCGAATAAATCCTGATGACCAACATAAAACAACATTCACTACACCTTGGGGAACTTTTTGTTACAAGGTGATGCCCTTTGGCCTCAAAAATGTAGGTGCCACTTATCAACGTGCCATGACATACATTTTCCATGACTACATGCATAATATTATCAAAGACTATGTGGATGATCTCTTGGATAAATCCAAAACTCAATAAGAACATATTGGTGTATTGGAGAAAGTTTTTGACCGACTCCTAGAGCATAATGTAAGGTTGAATCCCAAGAAATATGTCTTTGGTGTTACCTCGGGTAAACTTCTAGGATTCATTATCTCCAAAAGAGGCATTGAGGTGGACCCTAACAAGGTCAAGGCTATCCTAGAGATGCCTCCCCCAACTAACTTAAAGGAATTGCATAGTTTACAAGGAAATATTCAATCAATCCATCATTTTACTATGCAACTTTCTGAAAAATATAGGCCATTCAATCACCTACTACAAAAGGGGGTGCCATTCTCTACAGATGAATGTCAAAAGCCTTTGATGATATTAAGCAATACCTAGCTTCTCCTCTAATCTTAGCTCCTCCTCATTCGAGGTCCCATTTTATCTTCATATCTCAGCAACAAACTTTGTGTTAGGGACAATGCTTGCACAAAAGAATGAACAACATCAAGAGCAAGTTGTCTACTACATTAGTCGAACATTGGTAAGCTATGAAACTAAATACGCTTATGTAGAAAAATTGTGCTTAGTAGTGGTTTTTACCACTAAGAAACTTTGATATTATATGCTTAGCCACACAACTTAGGTCATAGCTAGAGAAAATCCTCTACGTTACATGATATCTCACACTTACAATAATACCTGCACAACTAAATAGATAATGCTCCTTACAAAATTTGACCTAGAATTCATTAGCCAAAAATCTATTAAATGGTAGGTAATAGATGATCAACTTGTAGAAGCTCCACTACCTAGAGATTATCCCTTGATTATTGAGCTCTCAAATAATTTGGTATTTATTGTCATTGAACAAGAAGAAGATGTCATTCTAAAGGAAGACATCGATATCACATTATTATTTTATGGCTCTAAGTGTACAAAAGGTCAAGGTATTGGAGTCATATTTCATACACCATAGGGGGTACCTATCCCCTTGTCATTCAAACTAGACTTCCAATGCACAAACAACATTGTAATGAGCATTAAGCATATTAGGATATTTGGTGATTCTCAACTTGTTTTAAAGCAAATCAACAGAGAATACCAATGCAAAGAACCCACCATTAAGCTTTATCATGAAGTAGCAATGAAGTTACTCTCTAAGTTTGATTGGTATGAAATCAATAGTTTTCTACGTTCGACTAATATATTTGTAGATGTGATGGCCTCTCTTGGATCCTTAATTCCAAAAGACTCTTTTAGGGAGGTTCCCTTATCATTTCAATGGTATCTAAATCTATAATTTCTTGTGCTAAGTCAAAATATGAAAATGATATTTGCTTTATCCAATCGAATTCATATGAGCCTTGGTTGAGCCAAATAGTAGCCTTTCTCAAGTTTGGAACACTCCCATCTGACATGTCCTAAACTACCAAGCGTACTTTCAAGAAAAAGGTAGCATGTTTCATTCTTTTGGGGGATGTGTTGTATAAACATGGTTATGATGGAGTCCTCCTTTGTTGTCTCAAGGCTAGAAAAGCTCAAAGAGCCATAGCTAAAGCCCATGATGGTACTTGTGGTGGTCATTTTAGTGGAATGGCCATTGCAAAGCATATTCTATGCATGGGTTATTATTGGTCCACAATGGAACATGATTGTTGCACCTATGTTAAACATTGAAAAAAGTGCCAAGAACATGCCAATCTAACTCATGTACCATCACAAGCTTAACATCCTATTCAAATCCTTTGGTCATTTTCACAATGGGATCTAGATCTAATTGGAAAAATTTCACCTCCTTCCTTAGGACAACATAATTTCATCATCACAACCATTGAATACTTCACAAAGTGGGTAGAAGCAATTCCTCTAACCAGTATGACAAGACCTAGAATTGTGGAGTTCATTCTCCATAACATCATTTGTCATTTTGGTATCCCCTCGAAAATCATTTTAGACAATGGCAAGTCTTTCAAGAACAAGGATGTTCAAGCACTTTATGAGAAATATAACATTCAATATAGTTTCTCAACTCCTTATTATCCACAAGCAAATGGACAAGTTGAAGCTTCCAACAAGACCTTAATTACTATTCTCAAGAAACTAGTCAAAGAAAATCATAGAGATTGGCATACATAAATTCCCTTGGCATTATAGGATTATTGAACAAGCATCCACATGCCTATAGGGGCAACACCATTTTTATTGGTCTAAGGAGCCAAAGAAATCATGCCTCTTGATCTCGAGATTCCTTCCTTGTGAATTTCTTTGTAGGAATTCATAGATGGTGATACTTCTAGACAAGCACGTCTTGACCAACTCACGTTTCTTGATGAAAGGTGAGTTAATACTTTAGAGCATTTACAATTTTATCAAGACCATCTCAAATGTACTTACAATACCAAAGTTCATCTATGTGAATTCCAAGTAGGCAATCTTGTCCTTAAAGAGAACCAACAAAACACCAATGCATTACCGCATCTTCATGATAAATTCATAGCTAATTGGTTAGGTCCATACATAGTTACACAAAGAGTGGGTAACGACATTTATAGGCTTTCTAGTCTCAAGAGAGAGAAATAATCCAAACCACTTAATGTTATACACTTGAGAGCATTATATATGACTTTATTATAATATATACATGGCTCATACACAAAAATATTTGCATACATTTCATTCATAACATTGCATTCCACTTGCATTCAACATTAAAAAAATATGCATTCACCTACATTTCACATTGCATTTCATAAAACCACACATCATA